>JAUMHR010000056.1:16276401-16288064 GCA_032361145.1 Enteromius fasciolatus
TCCTGGCGAAAAACGTCACGAAAAACGCTAACGAAATGCGCGTGCGATGTTCGTCCCGGTGTGTACAGGCCTTAATGATCTTTTTTTTGTTTCTTGTTTTCCCTCAGACTATTGTTGTTTTGTGTCGCTGTAGTAATCTTAGAGTTATGTTTTCAAATGTGCAGTTTGCTGGAAAAAAGTAAATTTGCTATTCGTTTGTGTTATTTTAATAATTTCTTTTACAGGTCCTGTCCTGTACTATCTTTGGTGGCACCAATTCCACACTGTCATAAGTTGGTCTAGATTCCTTCATCAGACATGCAAAGTATGTGCAATGTCACGCAAATCTGCTGCCCTTGTCCACCAAGGGGTGGCATGAAACAAGTTACGAGTCTGTAACGTGGGATCGCATATCACCGTCGTAAAGTCAGTCGCCGAGTGGCCTCTGTCCGAAGGGATAGGAATAGCATTGGGACCCTCTTTAACAGAGACCCTTAAGTATGTGAACAGAACTGGGTGGGGTCAAAAAGTTGTAGCCTAATTATCAGCTGTGGAGAGCTGAAGTGTATTTAGTCCTCAGGCTCATTACAGAACGCCAAGGAGTCAAGTTTTCCGTATAATTGTGTCTGCTAGCTAGTCTCTGTTTGATCTTTTCCTGTTTACAAGTTCAGGTTTGTTGCTTCAAGCTAATCGGTTACAGCTTTTCGGTCTTTCATCATAGTGTCCATCAAGGTATCATGTGTACAGCAAGAGATAAACATATGGTTGAGCCATTCCCTCCTGTCCCCGCGCTGGGAACACAACAAAGTTTTGTTTTGCAGTTCCGTTTATGGCGTGGTCTATATTTGTGTAGAATGCCATCACTAACCACTGTCAACAGCTGCCCGCGGGGGCTATTTAAAGCCCTCTGATGTGTAATATCAGAGCGGTCGGTGTAAAGCGATGGATGCGGTTTCCTCACAGTTCCCTTCACCTGCCCTTTTCCTCACATTTGTAAACCTGCCACTCTCGTGTCCTGTGCTGGGATGCAGGTGTTATCGCTTAGCGATGTTTCACTATTACGACCTGTCAGATTCTCTGGATATCTACAGAGGGTCACATGCACGGTTAGTGTGTGTGTGGTATAGTTGACAAGTCAATGTACATTTTATGTTTGAAGGTCAAGAGATGTGTTTTATATCCCGACGATGGGCTGGCAGCTCACGGCATATAGGTTAAGTTTGGTTTTAAGGGCAACTTTTATGTTGTAGGACATGCCAGGATGAAGATAAATCCAGTAGGCTAATCTAAATTTAAACCAAACTTAGCCTTCAGTTTCGGGACAACACAATAAGACGCTAAGAGTAACTCAATGAAAGTACTCTATGTTCTAACTAACTTGTTTATTACGGCTCTGTATGATACATGAGCTTTAAGTTTGAATTTTGAATGGCATGCTAATCTTCCCTGTTGACAGCTGCCTCGGCCGTCTTGGCTGCAGTCTAATTTGTCAGAGATTTTATCTCGCAAACTCCAGCTTTCGTCGCTGTTGTTCGCTCTTCTAAGTTGCCTAGGGCTGTGCTGTTGCCCTGAGCCCAACATAGATCCATAATCACGTGGATTTCCTGTAATGTGTCACTATTCACGGATACTATGTCTCCGTCTGCTGTATTTGGTGACAAATATCTTGCTCATTAGCAAACAGTAGGCATGGGTGGTTTGAATAATTTTACTTGAACACTGATTTTCAATTTATTTGATGCCAAGAACCCCCAAATATGATGATGATGATACCCTTAGCATAACAATATCCTTAAAATATAGAGATGGTTATATGAAGGCCATTTATTCTGTTTAAGGAAAAGGGTGATATTATTAAAGACCTGCGGAGTGTAATAATTAGCTTTTATATTTTTGCTGTATTAAAGACAGATTAAAATCTTAAATATTTCTTTCTAATCTAATCTTAAAAATCTTAATATTCTGGGAAATATTGACTTTTATTATTTAAATGTGTCTTCTACTAATGTCAGAGCAGTTTTACGGTTAACTTTAGAGTCAATGGTATTATTTATTCAGTATTATTTCACTTTTTTGGGGCACAGTGGTATACAACCATTTGTGGAAAAAAAAGGGCTATTAAAAATGTAAAATTTAGTAAAATCCGAGATTACTTGATTAATTTTTAGCAGAGATGCAAAAAACAATCAGTTTGTGTTATTTAGGTAGTGGTTGACTAGTTAAAGAGCAGGTCAGACAGATATTTTGCATACTTGTTCTGCACTGTGTTTGACTCAAAAGCATTGTTGGTCTGTGTCGTATGTTGAAGCTCAGATTATGAAGTAAGTTTCATGGAAATTCATGGGTGTGACACACATGTGTTTCCAATAAATAAAACCTCCACCCTTTCAGAAATCTATAGCCGTTGTTTCGCTCCATACAGTTAAAACATCAGTTATGCTATGACTTTCAATGAGAGATTTTTCTTATGGTGTAAGAAGCTTGTCTTATTATCTCAAAAGTGACTTAGACATGCTTTGTATGCGGCCTTAATGTCTATAATTACTGAAATTATTTTCATATTTGCACTCATCCGTTTATATGTAATTGAATACCCGTCATTACTGGTCATTATACATACAAGTACAGTCATCTCAAAGCAAGCATAAGCTGTCGGAACTAGTCGAGTGTATCATGTATGCAAAGATATATGACAGTGAACAGCGGGGTAGCTGTTGGTGTGATATGATTGCTTCTTGTTTCCCAGGTACCCCTCCACATGCTGCATCCTCATCGAAGAAACCCCGCAGTCGTGGCATTTTCCACAGTCTCTTCTGCTGCCTTTGTCATGACGAAACGGATCACGTGCCAGTCAATAACAATGCCCCGCTGCTGGTGGAAGAGAATGGAACCATCTCAAAAGTAAGAGTTATTTCACTTTTGGTAACTTTTTATTTTGACGTCCCACTCTAAGCTATCTAGAGTTTTCTGAATACTGGCCAGCTCGTGGTTAACGCAGCCGAGAGCCACATGATCAGCTGTGACAGTGAGGAAACCAAAACCTCAAGTTAGCTTTTGCGCAATTCTTTTCCTGTTTACGAGTTGTGACAGTTGAATATACCATGTTGAGAGTTAATCTCGTTTTTGCTCCCCTGAATTCCTCTAAATGAATGTTTCTAGAATTCATTTAGGGAAACGTAATGCTATCAGTTCTTATGATTCTCAACTAATTGAAAGCTGATATGAAGTTATGTCAAACAAAAAATTCTGCCACTCATAATTGCATTGAACTAATTATTCACGGGAAAAAAAGCATGGCTGCGAACAACTACGAGCAGATCGGGTGTCAAGACGCTGTGGGTGTCGGATTCAGATTTATGCCTTACTTCAGCTTTTTATAGTGATTTGATACACCAGGAGTTATTTGTCACGTCTCTGAAGCACCAAAATAAATCGGTAGGTGTCCTGAAGGCGGGCTGAGTGCAGGGTTCAGTGGAGTCTCAACTCCTCTGTCATGTCAACGTGCACATTGCTGCTGGTGTCTCAGGCAGGCTGTGGGCTCAACCAATCCCTTCAGCCTCCTCTGCAAATGCAGATCTCTGACTCGACTCGCAGGCTCTCTGGAGAAAGCAGACCTATGGGAGAATGTTTGGAGTGTTTCCCTTCTTCTGACCTTTGCCAGTGTTTTGGAGAACGGAAGTCTTTGGTTGAAAGCAACTTTACTAAATACTTGGAATCCTCTGCCTTTTTTAAAAGCGAGCACTCAGAAGTAAACATGCCCGCTGAACTGTGCTTTGGCCATTCTGAGGTCTCTGGACAAGGAGATCCTAAAAAGGAAAACCAGTCTTTGGAACGTCCTGCAGAATTGTGCACAGAGCAAGAAGCGCTTCCTGAATCCACTACTCACCAAACCGCCATGGAGATGGGCGAAGCTAATGGACTTTGCATTGGAAATGCTCAGATCAATGGTGAATTTTCCGATCAGTCTTGTTCTTCTGGATACAGCTCTTTGTTGGACAGCTGCTCTGAGAACAGTGAGTGTTTTGAAATTAGCAGTTCTTCAGTTGACTTGGTAGAAATAAGCCAGAGTGATGAACTTAGCATTATATTTGAGCCGAGCGATCAAAGTGAGATTTCTGAACATGATGCTGAACAGTTAACATTGTCCGAGATGAGCCTAGATGATTGTGAGTCTTTTCAACGAGACGATGCAGAACAAGAAGATGATGCAGAGCAGATCATTTTATCCGAAATTAAACTAGGTGATTGTGACTCTTTTGAACAACATGATGCAGTACAGTTAAACTCATCGGAGATGAGCTCAGACCTTTGTGAGTTTACTCGACAAGATGATGCAAAAGAAGTCATTTCATCTGAATTGAGCCTAGATGATTGTGAATCTTTACCACAGAGCAAGGTTTTTGATGCAGAACAAGGAACTGAGAGAGATCTTTGTGATTCTTTGCTGCAAGTTGAGTTTTTACAATTAGACCCTTCAAATTATGAAACGCTTTCTGAATGCCATGTAGACTATCAGGACCAGCACAGCGAGTGTGAAAACAGCAGTGCCGAAGACAGCTTATCTGATCAAAACAGTGTAGTTGAACTAGATTCTGAAGACTGCAAGACATCTAAACAGTCCGAGCCTAACAATCAAAACAAGCTTGATAAATACCATGCCACACATTTTGAATCCCCTGACCTGTGTCAGGATTCTAAAGAAAGTAAGCCATCTGACCACTGTGTGTCCCTTGAGCACTTGGAGCTTACTGGGCAAATGGATACCACTGATGACAGAATTCTGCTAAACAGCCTTGATGATTGCACTTGTTCGTCTGAGAACTTTGATTGTAGTCAGACCTTTGACTCCCCAACTGAAGGGCATCAGAACTTTAACCGACACTCTGAGCACAGCAAATTTTCTGTGTGTTTTAAGGTTTTAGAACAGTGCACAAGCTGTGGAACGTACTTTGAGAAATGTGATGTCCGTGAACAATGCACTCCCTCTGTGCACACTGACCATTCTGAGGGGCCACATCAAAGCAGACTTGCAGAAAAATGCCTTGATTCTTCAAGAACACATAGCTCTGTCTTTCATAACCCTGAAATAACCAAAGATAATTCACCTAATCATAGCAGCAGAACTGAGGGTAGGAAACCATCTCAGTCTGATGCCATGTTTTCTGGATCAATGGAAGCTTTTGAGGCTCGGTGGCTTTCTCAATTTCTTACTGATCTTTTGAGACATAATAAGGAGATTTCAAGTCCTGCTGTTGAAATAAGCGAATCGAATGGAGAGCCAGAAATACCTGAAGTTGTAGATTCTAAGCTTGAAGTTCAAGTTTTGGACAGCTGTAAGAAGCTCTGTAGAAAGTGTGAAGAGTTGGACAAGGGGACATGTCGCAGTGACGAAGCTCTTCAATATTTTCAACTTGTTGATGATGATGATGAGGAGGAGGTACAGTTTGAATGCCACTCAAATGTGGGCATCTCCTTGGATGCAGTTGCCACAGCAGCAGATGAATCAAGCGAGGAGGAGTATGGTGACTGCATGGATGGTAAAAGTCAAGGTAGCTCTGAAACTGAATCATTCAAAAGTTTTGTTGAGTCTGAATCTTATGAAGTCTTCTCAGATCAGCCATGTGATAAGGAAAACCTTCTCGAAGAGGATGATGAGTCCTTGATTCAAATTCTACAGCCTGATGAGTGTCCTGCTGAAGGTAACGCTGAGAATTTTATGTATACACAGAAAAGTTTAGATGTTTGTGAAGAAGAATGTGAGATTGATTCTGAACAACAAGTGGCGAGAAAGAAAATCGGTAAAACATACGCTGAAGCTGTAGCTGTTGGACTCTCAGTTGGCCAGGGTCAAATCCATGAATGTGCCAAACCAGATGAGGTTCATGAAACTGAAGATCACGGGCCTGGTTTTATGGACGAATGCTTCTTGTTGTATTCTAAGAGCGAGGAAGATGAGCTTTGCTACGGAAATGGAGAGGTCGCTGAACCCCTTGTTAATATGCATATGTCCTGTGTTGAAGCTGCAGAAGGTTGTAGACTTGAAGAAGAGGTTGAAAATGCTTTTGACAGTGTATCTGGAGATTCCACAGAACTCTGTGCTGTGAAGGATGCATTTCAAAGAGCTGATCCTTCAGCTGTTGAAAAAAATACATTGTTGGAAAATAAGGTCAGTCAGGATTTAACAGAACATGACAGTTGTGAAAACACTGAAATCGTTCAGGATCTCAGTTCTTTGGTTGAAATCAATGCAAACAAGGAGACACACCCTGAATTTGATGAAGCTGATGGGGCTCACGGGCCTTGTTGTGGAGAGATTGAAACCACTGAAGATGAAGAAACAACCCTGTTTGATTTTGAAGATGTTGTGAGATGTTCTGTGGAAGGTCACGAAGGCAAAGAGACCCCAACTGCTGATCAATTGGTCTCTTGCGCCTTTGAGGAGCAGTCAGAAACTGGCACTCTATGGGTATCAGATGGTCAGCAAGAGGCCGATATCGAGCTGAAAGACACATCTGTCCTCCTTCATCCTCCTGGAACAGATGGTCTGTCTGAGAACAACCAGAAAAAAGAAAAATTAGAGGAACTTATACATCAAGTTGCCCGAAGTGAAGCATCTGAACAAGACACGTTATTTAAGTCTGACCAAAAAAACAGTGAAGAGAGTCATTCTTATGACGAGTGTGATGTATCTGAAGATGAAGAGTACCCAGAGGAATGCGATTGTGAATTCTGTCTTCCACCCATAGATCAGGTATCTTTTTCTTAGGGGAGACACTTGCTAATTGATTTTAGCATGTTTTGAAAAGCCCATGCATTATTTTGATGGTTCAATGCCATAACATTATGCTTGTAAGAGAATGCATTTAGTCTGTTTTGAGTTGCCATCTTGGGTTTTGCTTCACTTTTTAATTAGTATGAAGTCAATAGCAACAGAACTAAAATAAGATGCCATGCTGGGTTCTGATTCCATGTCATATGTTATGTTATTTAAATCAGAGCCATCTGTACACTCTCTCCGACTTGGTAATGAAAATCCGGAAGAGCCTGCAGGTCTTGAGATACTCGTTCTGTAAACGTAGGACAGAGTCGGTTTCAGACTGTGTACTTTTAGGTGAAGAATTGGTTGGCCAGCAGCTTTGCAATCCCATCCCAGCTGCAGTCAGTCACTTGATCTTCCTCTGCCCATGGAATGCTAGTGCTAAAAGAGCCACTTTATTCCCCCTTATGGATACTAATGTGTATAACTAATGCACCCGTTGTGGGCTGGGCTGTATGGGCAAAGTTTTAGCATGGTGTATTTGTATAATGTCAACTGTGACTACTGTGCAAAGAGTCATTGGATTTTTACATTTTTTTTTTTTTTTTTTTTTAGAAGAAATTAGTTTTACTATTTTATTACTTTTTTTCAGCAAGGCCAAAATAATAGTTAAGACTTGAACTGTTAGAAAATATTTGGTTTCAGCCAGCACCAAATTTGGTTTCAACACAACAAAAAATTTGACTAATGTAGTAGGTTCGACCTAACAGAAATGTAGTACATTTTAAAATATATTTAAAAGAAAACAGTATTTTAAATTGTAATAATATTATTGTATTTTTGATAAAATAACTCTTGCTCACTCAAGTTGCATTTTTCTTTAAAAAGAAATTATACTGACCACAAACTATTTAATGGTAGTGTATATGCTGTATTAAATTTAAAGTTTTTTTTTTTTTTGTAATATTTACTTTTTTCAGTTTACATATTAACCATTTGCTAATGAGATGTATATATCCCAGTTAATTAATTTATAATTTTTTTTTTTCTGGAATAACAAATGAAAGACCAATGAACATGTGACATTGTCTAATAATTTAGTTAAAACAAAAAACACTTAAACTAGTATTATAAAAGGGGTGGGCGATATAACCAAAATCTTCTATCACAGTAGAAGCAATTTTCTCCACTGCTTGTGCTCTTGCAGTGCCTTGCAAATCACGTTCGCCTGCGCGGCACTACCAGAGAGTCGCTGAAGTTTGTACAAGAAGTCGCTAGATTTGTCACTTATCGCTTTTTTGGAAAAATGTCACCAAAGGGGTTTGAAAAGTCGCTAAATCTAGCGACAAAGTCGATAAGTTGGCAACACTGCTTCTTCCATTGTCGAAGTGAATGTGTATTGCGTGGTTACATAACGCGCAACGTCACGTGATCTCAACTGCGATTTAAAACGATAGACCAAAATCTCTATCGGTTGACAAATTTCTAACGGTTAATCGTGCCTACCGGTATATCGCCCACCCCTACTGATCGTTATTTAAAATTTTCTTGAAAGTCTACACACATAGTGTTTTGCATTTTTCCATGTGGCTTTATAGCTCTAAATAATATGAAGTAACCCTGTCCACCAAAATATAGGTACAGAATATCAAATACAATCTTTACCAGTTGACACGTTCTACTGATCATCATACAGTACATACCATCACAGCAGCCAGCCCTGCATGCATTACTCATTAAAACTACATTTTTTCTCTACTAACAGAATAATGATACACAATATAATAAGATACAACATTGTTTTGTGTAGATGACATGCAGTTTCAATCTTTATTTGTATGCTAATGTCTTTGACTTCAGAACCTATACTTTTTTTTTTTTTTTACTGTAAAATAGCTACTTGTTGTCAGTGCCAACTTGGCTACTTATTTACCAGTATCCTTGAAATGTTTATTACAGGTCCCAGCCAAACCACTTCTTCCACAGATAAAGTCTAAAGATGTAGGGAAGATCTGTGTAGTGATTGATCTGGATGAAACACTAGTCCACAGTTCATTTAAGGTAAGTCAATATGTTGAGCCCTCTTTTTCCATCACTTTATAGCTCGCAGCCGGTGTGAATTAACTATATGTCACCATGTGCTGTTGGCAGTCCAACTAATCATCTCATGGATATAGGATACACTTGACTCAAATGTTATAGATAGATATTTAACACCATTGCATGCATTCAAATCACATCACAAACTTTAAAGCTGAAGTGTGTTATTTATCTGGTGTTCTCCTTGTCCAGAGTTGTTTTGTACACCACCGACTTTGAACATATGAACACAGTTAAAACATTGTTCAAAATATTACTGCAGCACACCAAAACAAGTCTTACATGTTCAACATAAATGAGTGTTATGATGACAATAAAATTAATTAATTGCATAGACTAGGATAAGTAAGTTGATTTCCCTGGAAAGTGTAAAAACTGTGGCTCTGCGATGCTATCAAAACATTGCTCATAACCTGCTCATAACTTGTTCATAACCAGCCGCATGACCTTAAAAAATGCCGTTGATTGAGATCTGTTTGTCCAACCAACCCAATTTTTGTTTGTCCAACCAACCAGCTGATAGGAGGGAAAATGTTTGAGTCTATATAGTGTGCTGATTATGCATTATATACACATTTTTAAATACGAATTGTTGACACTAGTGGCACAAAACATTTCTTGTAAATGGTTGCCTTTTATACAAACAGAGAGGAAGCACACATTCGGTATCTGTTAAATCTGTCCTTGCGAGTCAGTGTAGACATGTTTTTGCAGGCAAAATGCAAAGGTTTGAAACCCTGTAATGCTCATATGCAATGTTATAATGTAAATAATGTTTGCATTGTTACAGAACACTTGCAATTTTATTCTTTTTAGAGACAAGGCAGAAGTTATTTTCTGATCTTCAGAGTTGGCTAGTATCGTGCCAGTGTAAATACAAGTAAGCTTATTTGAGCCAGTGGAAAGCATCTCGAAAGTGCAGTATGCTACTTTTGGTTAAATGATTCTGTCTGATGGGGCCTTTACTGTTTGTTTTTACACTCACCCATGTATGCGCCTTTCTGGAGAAATGCTGCATTCCCTGGTTTGACTCTTTATGGAAGAATCTTTTTCTCCCACTCCATGACATCATAAATGTGCTATGTGCACAATTTGGGAAAGACAGGAAGAAAAGGAATGTTGTCCACTTGGGAGTGTCAGCAGCAACACTGTTCTAATACCTTAATTTAAGTTAACTTGAAGGATACTGTGGGTATTAAATATGAGCTTTTTGTTTGAAAGTAGTTTATCATATCCCAGTTCATCATAAACACCAAAAAGGCCTAGATTAAAGATTAAAAAATTGAACACTAAAAAATATATAAATATATGCACACACTGCCCACCTAAAGTTTGGAAACACCCCTGGCAAACTGTGGTTTTGGATGTTATCAGCATAAATCCATAAATACTGTACATTAAAGTAACTTGACATTATCACTGAAGACCAGCAATAATCTTTTTCATTTTGATTACAAAATAATGGCAATATATAGATGTCAAAGTTGAGCTACTATGGGAGAAACTGGGTCGTGATGTCTGTAAGAAGTGTCCAACCAGTGTGAATCATCTTTGGGCAATCCTTCAGGAGGCTTGGCGTAATATATCAAGTCAATGTTTGAATAAACAGATTATGCAGAGCTGTAATAGCTGCTAATGGTGGATATTAAGTATTTTCTATGAATAAACTGTTTATGTAATAAAATATGTCTTTGTAGTTTGTATTGTCCTTCTCAGTGCAAAATTATTTTTGTTTTTGTTATTATTTATTGTCCAATAATATTGTCCAAAACACAATTTTTCTAGGTTGTTTCCAAACTTTTGGAGGGCAGATTACTTATAAATTGTAATCCATTACGTAATCAGACTACTTTTATATTACTTTTGACTTATCTTGTACCCTATTGATTTAAAAAAAAAAAAAAAAACAGTAAGAAAATGTTAATTTTGTTGATGAAGTGCATTAAATATTAGATTGTGTCAAGATTTCCCAAAAACTGTGTTTAGAGTTTGAGTGTAATGAAAAGCTGATAATTTAAAAAAATATAAATCAAAATAACCGTAACTAGTGGGAACATCTATGGTGCTTTTATGTTGTTGTTGTATGCAGTCTTTTTTTAAGCTTCGTACTTATAAACTTAAAAAAAAAAAAAAGATTTTTAAAAGTCCTCATTTGCCTGCTGCTGAAAGTGAACAGTATGCAGTTTCGAGAGTGAACAGATGATGAATAATTTTAATGTATGGGGTGAACCCCTTACAAAGTGAGTCAGAATTAAAACAAGTGTGATCTTTGAGCACTAGACAGCATAATGTTACTTCATGCCACATCTGTGAATGTAGGTCACACTGTCCTGACATCTCTATAACACATAAACGTGATTATCTCAACATTTGGGATTGAGTTTCTAGACCTATCTAAAGAGCACTCTGTAGCAATGTTCTAAATAACGACTGGAGCCTCTTGGGTGTTTACACATCATGATCAATAACATTTTGTCAGTCACTGATCCAGTCACCTGCAAAATTGATTTTAACTTATTTTCTTCTGCCTGAAGCAGTTCAATCAGTTTTACTGTCTTTTATTTTTCCTTCCTAGCCGGTAAACAATGCTGACTTTATCATTCCAGTGGAAATTGATGGGACAGTACATCAGGTGAGCATAACCTGTTCTCATACAAGAGTGTTCATAAATAACTTAAAACAAACAAACAAATAATAAAAATATGTTTTCAATTTTTTAATGCCAATATCCTTGAAATTTGATGACCGCCTGAAGAACCTGCTACCTAAAATACAAAAATACACATTTTAATTTTTATATATATTTAATAATAATAATAATAATAAT
>JAUMHR010000056.1:16306044-16333167 GCA_032361145.1 Enteromius fasciolatus
AGTTTACATTGCCTTTTAACAAGCATTACCTTCTACAGCAACACTGAAGACAACTTTATCATCTTGTGCATCACATACGTACTCCCCTGAGTCCTTCAACTCAGCACTCAGAACAATCAGGGATCTAAATGTGCCTTCCTCTTCACAAATGATATGCTCATTTCCCTCAATCTTGTCATTGTCTTTAAGCCAACTGACTACTCCATTTGGTCTTGAGATTTCACATTTTAACACAATGGCATCAGATACTAGAAATCTGCATTTTGTTTCTATGTCAGCTTTCCGTAGAATTTTTAGTGGTGGATCTGGAAAGAAGAGGGTAGAATTTAGTTAGTCACAGTGATTGATTCATCAAAGCACTTTAATCTGCTTAGTACAGAAATATACCTTTGATTTTCACTAAGAAATCCATCACATCATCTCTAGCATCACATACGTATTGCCCTGCATCTTCAAAAGTTGCTGAGTGAATGGTTAACTGTCGATTTGTGCCATCCTCTGTGATGGTTATGTTGCTGTTCTCTTCAATCTCTTCTGCATCCTTCTTCCAACTAACTTCAGCATTTGGTCTAGACACTTCACACTCAAGAACCACAATGTCTCCAACAAGTTTCTCTACTCCATAGGCCATTTTCCTTGGCCGAATAAATCTAACCGGTGGCTCTGCATGAAGAAATAAAGTCATCATGGTCATAATGAATCTGATTATTATTATTGGTTATTAAATAGGGTTTTTGACACACCTGCAATGTTGACAAAGAAGGTCACAGAGTCATCAGCAGTGTCACAGACATATTCTGCAGAGTCTTTGACGGTGGGTTTTGGGATAATAAGTCTCCTGTAGACACCATCAACCTCGAGAATTAGGCTGTCACTCTCCTCCACCTCAAGTCCATCTCGATACCAACGTACAGTGGCATTTGGTCTAGAGATTTCACAGCTCAGGACCATCCTCTCAGAAGTCTGTTGGCAAAGTTCCATTTGGGACTGACTTGGAGAAACTATGCGCACCGGTGGTTCTATAGGGAAACATGACATCAAAATGGACTTCCTAATGCATGTTCCTGATCATGCTCACTTTGTGCAAATTCGTGAATGCATGGTATTCCAAGATACTAAAGAGTTTGTTATCCAATTGATTATCTTGATCTAATCTACTGCAACATCTTTGCTTCTGGCTGCCATCACATACCTCTACGTTCAATATATTTTTAACCTAAATTGAATACCTTTAATGCTTAGATTGAAGAATATTGAATCATCAGCTGTGTCACAGACATATTCTCCAGAGTCCTCAACTCCACTGCGCAGAATTTTTAGTCGTCTGTACGGACCCTCTGACTTCAGCTTTATGTTTTCACTCTCCTGTAGTTTCTGTCCATCCTTGAACCATGTCACCTTTCCATTTGTCCGTGACAGTTCACAGCTGAGGACAATTTCTTCAGGAACGTAGCGATCAAGGTGGACATCTTCCTTGGGATATACAATCATCACTGGAGGTTCTGTGAAGCAAAAGCAAATAGTTACACAACCTTGTAAATTTTGTCAGACTTTATGTTGTTGGTATAAATATAGACATATTTACTCACCTCTTACGTTAACTTTAAATGTTAATGCACTATCTCCAGCACGACAGGTGTACGTCCCAGAATCTGAGAGTTGAGCTGACTGGATGATCAGTCTTCGTATTGTGTTTTCTGCCTCTATGAGGACGTTGTCACTAGGCTTTAGCTCTACTCCATCTTTGTACCATTGTGCAGTAGCATCTGACCTGGACACTTGGCAGCAAAGGAGTAGATTGTCTTGTTCCACAATATTTCTGTGCAGATCATCTTCTGGTATGTAGGCAAATGTCACTGTAGGTGCTGCAATGAAAAGGAAATACACCTTAGTTTTATGTTTTGCTGCTTTTAATTTGTCTCACAAGTATGACGTGAAGCATGCAGTTCAAGCACTGATGATTGCATGGGCAGCCCTGTATAACTCTCTCCACTCTAAAAGCCAAATTTAATACAAAGAAAAAAAGAATACAGTTAATGAAAGCTTTGTGAGGATTAAGTGCTGTTAAGCACAGATGATAAAGGTTACATGCTTGCCCAGCGTAAACATACGCAACATAAATTTCTTTAAAAATAAAGAGAAACAAGATGCTGGTTAAATAGCATCTAAGGATAGTAGTAGTTGGTGGAAATGCTGCAAACAAACTTGTGAAGCTTCAGATATATTCCTGCATTAGGGAAATGGTTAAGGAGCCCATAAAGCAGCAAGAATGGATCTGTTGAAAGGTAGAGAAGAATGCTTTCACCCAATGAAAACGGAACTCTACAAAATGATGTATGTGTTAGTTATATAGAGACAGAATACTTTGGATATTGTATGTCACCTTTAACATCCACAAAAAATTCGCTGATATCATCAGCAGTATTACAACTGTAAAACCCAGAATGGGATACATTTGCTGATTGGATAACCAGTGTCCTCAAGGTGTGCTCTGATTGGATGTAAACCCCAGATTGAGGTAGGAGCTGTAATCCATCCTTGTACCATTGGACCAGGGCTGTAGGATCAGATATCTCACATTGGAGAATGATTGGGCAGCCTGCTTCAACGGACTTGTTCTTCTCAATCTCAGGAACTGCTGAGAACATCGCTGGTGGAGCTAAGAGGATTTTTGTTCAGTCAAATTCATAGAATTACCAAAAAGCCTTTTTTAAGATATGAAAACTAATGAAATGAAATAATGAAAAAGATTAAAACTTACATATGACTAATGAAAGAGACATTTTGCTGATTCCGAGTGTATATCACAAGTTTATATCTCATGTTATTTGAATAACATGAATATTCTTCTGATCATATAAGTTAATGAGCATGTCTAAATTAGGTGACATTATCTATTTAATATATTAATAATGTATAGTACGTGATTCGGGAAAACCTTCATAGTCCTATTTACAGATTGTATCAGCAAAAGTGGTGAGGAGTGTCATTTTAGTGTTTAACAAGAGGGGCTTTTATTATTGGTTATGAATGTTTACTTTGTTAAACTTTAGGGCAAACAGCATTTAGTGGATGAAGCGTTATTTGACACATTGTTAGTGGTTTTGAGAAAGTATGTAGACTCAAAATCACCTGCAACATCCACCTTGAATGCTATGCGATCATCTACAGCCTCACAGCTGTACACGCCTGAGTTTTTGAGCTCAGCTGATTGGATGATCATTCTCCTCATAGTGCCCTCTGACTGGATGTCAAGTCCACTGTCTTGTTGGAGTTCGACTCCATCTTTCAGCCAGGAAACTTGGGCAGTAGGTTCTGAGATTTCACACTGAAGTATAATGGGACAGCCTGCTTCGATAAACTTGTTCCTCGCAATTTCTGGGAGTGCTGAGAACCTAATAGGGTGTGCTATGAAAATTTGGAAAATTAAAAAAAAAAAAAACATAGATTATTGACAAATTAATTTGTGCCAAAAACATGAATCTCTTACAAATCGTTTAAAAGACAATTAGGCAGTCTTAACCTACAAATGTGTTTTGTCACAGGGTTTGCTATTATGTTATCAAGAAGGGTGAGAAGCAGGGTTTTAGTGGGTGGTAAAGATGTTACATGGGGAACTTTTTTCAATGGGGGATGATTAGAAATTAAAGAAATATCTAACGTACCATGAAACAATAGTTAATTGTGTGGTAGTGTTGTGAAAATCACCTTGAATGTCCACCTTGAATGATACAGTATCACCTGGAGCATGACAGGTGTTGTTTCCAGTATGGGACAGTTCTGCTGATTGAACACTTAGTTTCCTCATATTTCCATCTTTTTGGAAATTAAGCCCTTGGTTTGCGGCCAGCTCTTTATCATCTTTGCACCAGAGCACCTCAGTGGTTGCGTCTGATAGATCACATTTCAGAACATTTGGTGAGTTTACTTCAGTGGACTTGTTCTTCTCCACTTCTGAAATTGAAATGAACTTCCGTGATGAAGCTACAAAGGTGTGAATGGCATAAAGTAGGGTTGGGCGTTATGACACTATATATTGTGGTGATGGTACAGTTGAAACTGTCTGTCTTTAGATACTTTAGTATAGTGTAGTGTTGTCAGAAGTACTGACTTCGGTACCAGTTTGTACTGGGATTTTTAAAAACGTCCATTCCTGCTAACATTTCAGCTCTGTTGAGCAAAATCGTAAACACCGCTGATTTGCCATAATGTACACATGCTTAACAGATATGACTTTGATTGTCCATTGCCTAATATATCTGTACATAGATGAGCTCATGCCCATAGACGTGGTTTTCAAATGCTCCTATGTGCTTCTGAGTAAGCGCTCGGTGAAGCGCAAAAGGCTGTACGATTAATCGTACACTGTAGTCATGCACATTTTGTCAGTAAAGGTGGTTCTGTGATTAGTAGTAAATTCCCATCAGGTGGAGCAGTATTTATTACACAGAGCCATAGTTCTCTGACAAGCTATGCAAACAAATCATGGACGGCTATGTCAATTAGCATTTCATTGTAGATATAATTTATTATAATGAAAATTTTAATAATAAGAACTCAGATGATATATATTGCTGTAGTTGTTTTCTTGCGTGCTTAGCCAAAGAGCATACACTCACTTATAGTTCCTAGTACTTTTTTAGACCATACTCTGAATTAGGAGCTAATTTAGTTCCTCCAAATGGAGTTCGTGGAACTAAAATCATTCCTAGTTCTTGCGGATGAAAACGCCAAAAAGTGGGTCCACAATTAGTTTGGGTGCTACAAAATGTTTCCTGCCAACACAGTCTTATGACCAATTCGTACATATTCGTACGAAGTGACAAATTTGTGCCAATTCGTACAACCTCACTCGTACGATTTTGTAAGATTTGTCTAAAACCGTGTGATGGGTAATTCGTACAAATTCATACGAATTGGCATCTCGTAAAATACGTACGATTTAGAATAAATCGTATGAATTCGTACGAGTGACGTCGTACAAATTCGTACAAATTAGCCACCTTGTAAAATATGTACAAATTGCTGTGAGATCAGGTTGTTCCTGCAGCGCGAAAGGCCTTTTTAATTAGTCCCATTGAATCAATGAAAGCAGCTAAATCTTCTGTTAATTCAGCTATAGACATTTCCTGGGTTTTCTTCTTCGGGCATATCTGAAGTGTCTGTTTAAGAGTGCCCTCTGGCGTTTGGATGGAGATTTAATACTGATCACAGAACTGTGCCTCTGTAAACACTAATTACTATTTGCCTTCTACGCTTAAATAGCCACAATACATAGCTATAAAGAAGATTGCTTGATTTGCTCAGTTTACACACGTCTCATGTGGTGTCTTCATGAAAGAAAACATCAAATCACCTTTGATTTCCACATGGAATGAGATGGCATCATTGTTTGTCTGGCAGCTGTATGTTCCACTGTGACATAATTGAGCACTTTGCACAGAGAGTGTTCTCATTGCTTCCTCGTACACAGCAACCATACTATCTTGAGGAAGCACCTCATTCCCATCTTTGTACCACCAGACTTGTGCATCAGGGTCTGAGACTTCGCATTGAAGTTTAAAGGGTCTTCCTGACTCAGTGCATATGGTCCGTTGAGCCTCAGGGACACTGGAGAACGTCACAGGAGGAGCTACAGACAATTTTGTACAGACACATTTACTTTTATATTGTTTGTTTCTTTTTATAAAACATACATGCATCTCAAGAATGGGTCAAAATATTGACTAACATTTAGTGTTTTATGAAAGAGCCTGTTTGGCATGAAATTACTGTAAGAATATTTTGATGTAATGTAACTGTAATGATCAATAAAATGAAAAGAAAACACAGAAAACAAACATGAACTTCAGAATATAAGATGAAAAATTAGTAGCGCAAGAGTAAAAGACAACAATCAAAGTCACAGATATTTTACAAAAAAGACAAAACATGGGCAACAAACATCAAAGACAAACATACTGAAAATGAATTTAGTTGTGTTACTTGTGTATGTATCAGGCCTTTACCTTTGTTTGTTAGTTAATGACGGGATTTCCTGTAGTATCCCTAAGAAGTATATCAGTTTTTGTAAATTATTAGTAGTAGTAGTTGTAATCAAAATAATTACTAAATAGATATCTGAATGAGAAATTAAGTTTTCCTAAACATACTTGAGAACTTGTTAATGCCAATTTGTCACCTAATTACTGTTTTGAAAATTATTGTACTTTAACTTTTCCGTATACTGCTGTGAAAGGCAAATGAAAATAATAATAATACAATTTTCTCTACAGAAATGTTTACCTGCATTAACAACATTTTTCAGGAGCCTATTAATCTGGCTTTTATCTGAACAACAGAGTTAGTAACCATTGCATGATTGAAGTGGTTAGTTTGGTAATCGGATGGACTGAGCTGGCGTAGATGACTGATGAATCACCTGGTAGATCCACTGCAAACTGGACGGTGACATCATCTGTCTCACAAGCATGTTCTCCAGAGTGAGACAGCTCAGCTGTTTTCACAACAAGAGCTCTGAAATTCTCCTTCGATTGGGTGATAATGTCACATTCTTGGAGTTTCTCACCTTCCTTGTACCGGCACACCTCTGCCATTGTGCTCGATGCCTCAAGTTGTGGAAAATTAGCAATAGCTGTTCCATCATTTGACTTGCTCCTGTCAGCCTCGTGGATAGTTGAAGTTTTAAAAGATGTAGCTAAAGGGTTTAATTTAATATGTTTTAATGCAAGCAGATAATTTAACCTAAACAGGTAATATTTAAAATAAATAGCAATGACAACGAAATAAACGTTAGACTGCATTGAAGTTATCTTCTGAATATCAGTATCATTTACTGATACTGATAATCACTGAGTATCAATTGGTTTTTTTCTTTTTCTAGTAGTTTCATTTCATATATATTTTTTTGCTTTGTTTTTAATATTTGATAAAATGATGTACTGATGTAGCAGTGTAGATTTAAACTAGTTTAAAATCACCTTTGACATCCACCTTAAATATTATGTCTTCTTCCTTTGCCTTGTAGTTGATGCCTGATTGACCTGAGCCGATAACTGGAACATTCAATCTTCGCACACTTTCCTCTGATTCAAGCATCCGTCCATTTTCAGAGTAGAACTGTATTCTGTCGTTGTAACAGTGAACTGGAGAATCACCTTTAGTGGGTCTGACAACTTCATCTTCTGGTGGTAGCGTAAAGAATTCTGCTTTATGACAAAGTTCTTCAGTTTTGAGGAGACAAAGCAATGTTTTATTGTGAGTTATCTATTAAGAGTGTTAGTGTAAAACAATTTGGTTGACTAGGGTACAGAACGTTTAAGCAAAAGCCAGACAAAGTAATTTGCTTTTGATCATTAACGGTGCATTAAAAATAATCTCGAGTCACCTTTTACTTCCTCTTGATGGACAATAAATTCATCCTTGGTAACAGTCTCATATACTTCTCGCAGACACATCTCTGATGACTGGATGAGTTCTTTCTGTGTTTTAGGTTTATCAGATATTATGTTTATCTCTTCTGCTTGGCAGGATATGGGTTTTTCTTGGATTGTGTGGTCAGATTTCTCAGTTAGCAGTGCACTGGAACAGTCTGCATCAATGCTCTCATCCATTCTACAGACTGTTGTGGAATTTGTCCTCGAAGCTAGGGATATTGCAAGTTATATGAAAAGAGACATGTATTACAATTGTGACACATTGCATTGTATACTTTTAGCTAAACTAAATAATCTGCACTTTTTTATAGCTTTACACTTAATAACCTTACCATATGTTTGTTTCTATTACTTGTAATTTTAATATACACAATTTTTGCTAGAAGTTAGATTTAAGATGATACAGAATCTTTTAGTGAGGTGATCTTTGTTAGATAAATATCTGGTGATGGAATTCTATAGGTAAATAATTATAAAAAAGTAGCTGATTTTTTGAAGTCAGTAAGTTGAAGTTTTCTGAGTTATTTAAATTCAGTAATGGATCCGAATAGAGAAGAATGAAGTTAAGTGGTTGTTAGGTGGTGAATGTCAATGGCATATTTTGCTCCCATCATTATTTGCAGAATGATGGAGCTAACTATTTAAATCACCTTCAACATCCACCTTAAAAGCTAAGACATCTTGATCCATGTCACTTGCTTCTATTGTGATGTGATTTGAGCCTTCATCTTCAGAAACGGATGTATTTATCTGGCTTGCTTTTTGCAGCTGTGCTTGTAGTATTGTTTGTAGTTGCGGTTGTATCTCTGTTTGTAGTATTGGTTGTAACTGTGGTTGTAGTTGAGCATGTAGCATTGGTTGTAGTTCTTGTTGTAGTATTGGTTGTAGTATCAGTTGTAGCTGTGGTTCTGGCATTGGTTGTAGCTGTGGTTGCAACATGGGTTGTGGCTGTTGTTCCTCTTCAATCAATCTGACGGTTGTAGGTACAGACACTGGGGTCTCCCACTGAATCCCTTCTCCAGATCTTTCCACTGAGAGATTGTTGTTTTCTTTTTCAGATCTGATCTCAGCCTCAGTTCCTGATGTTCTCAGGAACTCTTCTATATTTTAATTGTTTACACAAAGAAAAGGTGAAGTTCTTTTCTGTCTTCATAGTCAGAAAAGCTTTTAAAGATGTAGTTTTATAGATTGGTTAGTTTTTAAGAGTATTTCAAGATGGTAAAAACACAAGATTATTGACCATATCACACAATGGTCATAAGGCAAACAGTGGTAAAAACACACATTTAAAACAAAACACAATTACACAAGAAGTCAGCAACTTACATTCACTCAACTATTCATTCTGTATTTTAGCTCTCTGTAACATAATTCAGTCAAGACGATGATGATTCTGAATGACACATGGACAAGATGACTCAAGCAAATGTAGATGCGTACAGTTTAAGTGAAATGTGCTTCAGTGAAGAATGAAGATATGTAAGTCTATTGAATGAGTGTTAGTATGGAAGAAGGGTTTGCAGACCAACTGGATGTTGGATAAAGACATGATAGCATGGATTAGTTTTGGGAAGGTAACCAAGATGCAGGGGACCAGCATCTCCAGGAAGAGCCATTGGATAGTTAAAACCACCCTTGTTAGTGGCACTGGGTTAAATGCTTGGGTTGAGGTAGCATTATATCACCTTTTATATCCACAGTGCACTGGACAGAGTCATCATAGGTCTCACCACTGAACACGTCATAGTGAGACCGTTCTGCTGTTAGAAAAGCCACAAAGAAAACAATAACTGACTTGCTTCAGCCACGTTAATGCTCCTATTTCAGAATGGCGTACAAATAAGTTGCAAACCACCTTGGTCCATTTTAAATGGGATGGGATCATCTGGGATCATCTTTTGGCTGTTTGCTTCTGAAAGAGATGTCTCTGGTGTGTGGATGACTACAGTTTCTCTGGATGCCTCTGAGTGAACTTCAGGTTCAGATTCAGCTTCAAAATCAAATTTGGATTCAAGGTCCAAATCAGGTTTAAATTCAGGTTCAGGCTCAGATTGAGGATGCATGACCTTCTCTTCTTTTTTCTCACTGACATGTAGAGTGGTATTTGAAATTTTATAATGTTGTGAAACAGGTTCCATTTCTTCAGTGCATTTGGTCTTCTGAACTTCAGGATCAGCCAGAAATGTTGGTGGCAGAACTACAGATGACCATTGACAGAGGAATGCTTTAATCAATGTAAGTGACTAATTTTCTAAACTCAGAAAGACAGAACCAATTATGGCCATTGAAGCCAAGGACATACAAGTAACATTGTCAAAATACATTTAAAGAGATTGTTTTTAAAGCTACAAAGAGCACACAATTGTTAGTTGTCACACAAAAACATTAAGTAGATTAGAAGCAAATATTTGAAAATCACCTTGGTCTTGTACATTAAACTGGATGACATCACCCGTTCTCACACAGTCGTACCATCCAGAGTTAGAGGGCTGTGCTGTCTTGACAGCTAACGTCCTTCTGGTACACTCCGATTTGATATGAGGCTGACTTTTTGAGACGAGCTCTACACCATCCTTGTAACAACACACATTGGCATTTGGATCTGAGATCTCACCGTGCAAATCAGTGGAGTAGTCTGCTTCAACCATCTGGTTCTTCACTGTGTCTGGTAATGCTGAGAACATCACCGGTGGGTCTAAGGGTGATCCGTTGCATTATTAAAGAAGGTACATAGTTAATATCCTTAATTAAAAAGTAATCTAGACTGCCTATCTGTGATTTCTCAGACCATCTGCCAAGAAGCAAGTTAAATAATGCAAAACATGTAACATCTGTATCAAATCACTGCCAACAAGTTGGATGCAATGGTGAGGGGCATGTCCATAACAGCACCACTAAGAGACGCAGACAACAACAAGCTTGATTGTTAGTTTGCATCTAGTTTTGCAAATGTGTTACTGGATGTACAAGATTCTCAAAAAGTCATAAATCACCTTTGATATCCACAGTGAACTGGACAGAGTCATCAGATGATTCACAGCGATACAATCCAGAATGACTGGGCTCAGCTGGATTGACTACCAGTGTCCTTACATCTCCCTCTGACTGAATATCCAAACCAGTCTCTGGCTGAAGCTGCGTATCATTGTGGAACCAGCTGACTTGGGCTGTAGGGTCTGAGACCTTACAGTGGAGTTCAAAGTGGCCACCGGCATCAATGCATTTATTCCTCTCAGCTTCAGGAACAGCTGAGATCATCACTGTCACAGCTATGGATGATGGTTTATATCAGAATCATCAAGAATTACAAGAAATAAACCAGATTAGAAGACCTATTGCTTTAAGATAACATGCAGTAACTCAAAATAATGAAAAGATAATCCAAAATTGTAAAGCAAAAGCAGAAACAAATGGTGACAGAGGTAATAAAGAATGTGACAAAAGAGCAATACAGAAGGCAGTGAATGTTAGTGGCATAATTGCAAGAAGACACATAGTTAATTTGTAAGTGAGGAATAAATTTGGCCAAAATCACCTCGTATCTCCACATGAAACTTGATGACATCATCCTTTGTTGTGCAGCTGTACACACCGGCATGAGATGGGTGTGCTGATTGAATACTGATTGTTCTCATGCAGTCATCTGTGAGGAAGTCTACTCCAGATTCTACAAGGAGCTCATCCCCATCTTTGTACCACTTGACTTGTGCAGTAGAGTCTGAAACCTCGCACTGCAGAACAATTGGGCAGCCTGCTTCAATGCACTTTCTCCGCTTAACCTCGGGGACAGCAGAGAACCTCACAGGTGGGGCTATGGATATTTTAGAGTGTTTAAGTCCTTACTTTGTGGTTTTGATAGTCATTTTTATTGATATAACTAAAATATTTTCATTGTTTGTCAAGCAATTGTAATTTCATTTTCTAGTAAACATTTTAATCACCTTTAATATCCACATTGAAGTGGACAGCATCACCCCTTGTCTTGCAGCTGTACAACCCTGAGTGGTAATATTCAGCTGACTGGACAATCAGTTGCCTCTTTGTGCCCTTGGACCTGAAGTCTAGTCCACTTTGTGGTAGAAGTTTCACACCATCTTTATACCACGAGACCTGGGCGAGTGGATCTGAGAGCTCACATTGCAGTGCTATCGGTGAGCCTGCTTCAATGGACTTGTTCCTCTCATCCTCCGGAAGAATGGAGAACCTCACTGGGGGGGCTATATGTGTTTTGGTTCAGCATTATTTGGTAAAATTTAGAGACTTGGAAGTGCAATATTCCATTGTTGGATATACTCAATTGATTTTATTTCATAGGAATGCAAATGAATGTTATTAATAAATGCCTTCATTCTTAGATTCATGTCAACATTATGAAGCTGATTTACAACTTTGAAGAAGGAAATGGTAAGAATACAAAAGACTCACCCTCAACCTCTACGTTAAACCTGATGACGTCATCAATAGCATCACAACTGTAAACTCCTGAGTGGGAGAAATCAGCTGATTGGATGACAATCCTCCTCATTGTTCCCTCTGACTGGATGTGCAGACCTTCCATTGATTGAAGTTCAACACCGTTCTTATACCAACGAACTGGAGCCTCAGGGTCTGACAGCTCACAGTAGAGCACTATAGGGTTACCAACTTCCACAAATTTGTTTCGATCCATTTCAGAAAGTGGAGTGAATTTTACCAGTGGAGCTGATTTGATGGGAATATAAGCAAGTTCAACAACACAAGTACAACAGTTAATGTCCTCTCATGAATATATCTCAGTGCAAGAAAATCAAAGTTAAGTGTATACCTTGTATATACAAAGCAGCAGAATCTCGAATTCCATAGGCAATGAAGGTGATCTCTGCTCCATTGTCCGTGTCCCGTACCCCACGAATGCGTAGGGACTGGTGTGTACGTGAACGCCGTATGGAGAAACGTTCATCGTCTTGAAGCTGATTTCCATTTAAGAACCAAGTGCCTATAACTGAGGCAGAGAGCTCAATGGTAAAGCTGGCATCCTGGCCCTCTGGCACTAAAGCGTCTTGTAGAGGTGCTTGGATTCTGGCAACTGGAACTGGAATTGGAAATGAAATTTGTTAGTGCTTTTTTGTGTATGCTGTGGATAACCTCAAATAGGAGCTTACCAAGGTGAACTGCTCGAGGAAACTCTACATTCCCACTCCTTCCATATTTGTTGACACTGCATATCCGAAATCTGTAGTCTGCCTCACATGGAACGCTGTCACCAAGAATCTCCACTGAGGTTGCAGAATCTGTGGTCAAACACTGCAGCCATTCTTGTGAGCCAACCTCTTGCCTCTCAATTATGTACCCTGAAGGTGGATTCTTCCGAGAGTCTTGTGCTGGAAACCAGGAAAGGAGAGCTGCATTTGCTCGTTCTGTGTTTATTTGTACCCCGATTGGACAGCTTGGTGGACAGTGCCTTGCAGCTGAAATTAGCACATGGAAAAAAAGAGGTTACTTGAAAATGAATACATTTGCGCATTATGGAACAGATGTGTACATATTCCAAACAAATCTTTTCTTACCTTTCACCCGTAGCTGCGAGGACGTCTTTGACCTACCCACATAGAACATGACCATACCAGAGTCTTGTGGTGTGGTGTTGACAAAAACCAAGATGTGTGTCCTTCCAAAGGATTTAAGAATGGTCTGATGGGTCTCCCTTAGTTCTGTTCCATCTTTGTACCAATGAATGTCCATTTCTTCCTCCTCCACTTCCACGCAGAAGGCTGCATTTTCCCCCTCCAAAACGTCAACTTTTCGTGGCAGTTTTCTTACAATGGTACCTTCAAAATTAAGTTTACATTAAGTACGTCAATGTTACATTTAATTAAAGTCAATAAAGTTATAGAGTTGCAAATTGTCCACACAGAGGAAGTATAGCTGGGTTTTTTTTTTTTTTTTTTTTTTTTGTACCTTTGACCGCTACCTCAGCAATGCTTCTGCCCCCATCAGCCATCTCACATAGATATATCCCATCATCATCAACTCCGATGTCACGGATTGTGAGTCGTCGTTTTGTGCCCCACTCCTCCATCCCATATTTGGCTCCAGGCTGTAGTCGTCTGTCTTCTAAGTACCATGTGATTGGAACAGAGTCCTCAGGAACTTCACACTCAAGAACAGCCAAGTCTCTCTCCCATACTTGTAAGTCATTCAGTGGTTGCTTAAATCGGACAGGTGGCTCTGTTGTAACAAGATGGCCAATAAAGGAAATGTCTTATTTTTGCAGAGATGCGGTTGCAAATAAAATAAGTACTCCTCTTACAATGACCAGCATATGTTGTGTTTTGGGTGGTGATATGCTTGATGTCCTCATCATGCTTTTTAACTAACTAACTAACCAACCAACCAACCAACAAGACTGCCTTAATGGGCCAGCTTCAACCAGAAAGACCATGCTTTAAATACATTAGCCTTTTTCAGCATAGATTTTTATGCTTAGAAATTCAAAGTAATCTAGTTGAAATTGAAATAGTTGAAGATGTTAATGAGATAAGCTGAAACAATTTTTCAAATTGTTACACTTTTGTTATACATTTTAGAAAGAAATTAGTATACTAATTATACTGAAATGAATGTTTTGTTAAATGTTCTTGTTTAAAATATCTAACAATTCTTAAAATACTAAAAATTTACTTGAGAAGCAACCCTGCTTAAGATATTTCACTGAAGTATAAACAAGTTTTTAAAAAGTGGGAAAAATTCCAAAATTCTGCTGGTGCAGTTAGGCTTACCTTCAAGCAAAAAATTAATGAAATTTTATTTCTTATCTTTTTTCATGTTTTATCTTTTTTTATTGTTACAGTTTTGTTTGTCTCGTTAAGGCTAGCTTTAGTAGTCATACCTTCGGTTTAGACCTGGTGACTTAACTTGCTTTATGGAGTTGCCTGGCTCTGATACAATATAGTCATGCAAAGCAATCAGTTTTGACTGTTTGATGGTCCATGTGAGAAATATGAGCTTGCCTCCAGAGATTTCTATCACATGTGTGGGTCTCAGGCCTTTCAAAGCCTAAGTGACTTTGCAGATATAGGACTGGGTGGAATCTATTTCATGTTAATGAGTTTGGCCAGGTCAGGTAATTTTAAAGCTCCCTTGATGCTTCATACAACTAAATCATCATAAAATGTACAGTTGATTAGGGTACCAAATGCTTAACACAACAGATGTTACAGGCCATATAAAGTTTATGACATATTTTTAACAAGATCACTTCCATTGATCATATCCCAAATCAAATGACCCTTACCTTTGACGATAAGGTGTACAGCACTCAAGGTTTGCCCTGCAGTGTTTGAAGCAGAACAGACATAAACTCCATTGTCCTGTTGTTTGCAGTAGAGAACTTTAAGTGTAAAATAACCCTCTCTGTCTTCATACAAAAGATACCGTCTCCCAGACAAGATAAGTCTGCCATCTTTCCTCCATAATATTTCTGGTTTTGGCTTCCCTGTTACATAGCACCGGAACTTTGCATGTTTCCCTTCCGTCACTGCAAACATTTTCACTTTGGCTGAGTTTGGCAGTGGGTCATCTTTCAGCCTTGTTGCAACCTGCCTACCACTTCTCTGTTTTCCCTGATGTGCTTTCCAGTGGCCATTAGTGTATCCGTTACGGTTCCCTTCATCTTCATGTCCTGGTCCAGCATCCACCAAAAGCACAGCCCCCGCCAGACTCTCTCCAAATTCATTCCTGGCCTTGCATGTGTACACCCCTCCATCTGGGGCTCTTGTCTTGAAGATCCTTAGTTGGAACCATCCTCCATCTTGATAGCTGATGGTGAAATGTGTGCTTTCAAAGATCTCATTCAACTTCTTGCCATCCTTTTCCCACATCACCTCTGGTCTAGGGTTTCCCCACAGCTTACAGGAGAACACAGCATCTTCTCCTCGTCCTACTCTAGTCGAGAGGGGCTTGATGAGGAAGCGGGGCTTGTTTTCCTCTCGGAATTCCATCTCCTGTGCTTCACCCTCTACTTTCAAAGTGGCTGCTGCATAAGTCTCTCCGATACAGTTCTTGGCCTTGCAGATGTATTGCCCACTGTCCTCCATTGTCACAGAAGTTATGATAAGGTTATAGACATTGCCATCCTCAAACACCCGATATCTGCCCTCTGGATGAATCTTCTCATTGTTTCTCTCCCAAATAACTGCTGGTCTGGGATCCCCTCCAATCTGACATTTCACTACTGCATCTGTGCCACTTTGTACTACCACAGGACGAGGGTAGGCCAGGAAACGTGGTGCTCCACCAAACACATCCATCCCTGCTCGCTTGCCAACCTCCGCTCAGATTGACAGGCTACAGGCATTCAGTCTCTATATTACTTTGGAAGAATGTTGTTTTCCAGCTGTTTATCAAGTCTCTGTTTGGAAAAAAAGAACATCCATGCTCTGATAATAACCAACAGTTTCATACATTTAATACAGTATGTGCAATAAATATCAAGTTAAATGGCTTTTAAATTCCAGTCAAAATCCTGAAAATTAATGGAGCTAGAAAGCAGGATGCAGAATAATACATTTTTAAGAAACCCATATGTTACACTGGACCACAAAACATCACAAAGGTAATTTTTTTTTGCGTTTAATTGATGTATAGGATAAATCTTAGACAATATTTGGTCTAGATGCAACAATTTGAAAATCTGGAAATAATCACCTTTACAGTTATCCAAATGAAGTTCTGAGCAATGCATATTATTAATCAAAATTAGGTTCTGATATATTTATGCTAGGAAATATATAAGATACCTTCGTGGAACATGATAATAACTTAAAATCCAAATGGTTTTTGGCATAAAAGAAAAATCTTTAATTTTGACCCATACTATTTTGGGATATTGCTACAGATATACCTACTTAAGTCCAGGTCCAGGGTCACATATGACAACTTTTGTTAACTAGGAGAAAATTTGAATGTTTGGAATAGCTAACTAATCACACAGTAAATCATTTAATTTAAAATTAAATACATTTTTCAATGTCAGTACTCATTACAGATTAATACAACTTTATTCGGTCATTTATATAGATGTACATCATAATTATTTTATATTTAATTCCACTTAAAAGCAGAAGCCGACGTGGCACTGGATCTGACAAATGACTTCTGCCATCATTTACTAAAGTGCTATAGTTCAGTGTTTGTTCAGCTTGACCTGTTTGACATAGCATTGTCTAACTGCACTTCAGAAAATAAAAAATTAATAACCCCAAAACTTTTCATATACCAATAATTCTGAAAAACCACTTTAGCTATTTCTCAAATTGTCAATAATCTGCTAAAATTATACAGGCTTGTTAAAAACTAGTTGAGTTTTGATATCTGTACTAACAGCATTTGATGGTATATTCTCTCCCCAAAGAGAAAGGTTTTTAGTACACCAGAGTATTAATGGCCATAACTTTCTTAGATATTATGCCTTTTGTGACAAGTGGTCAACCATCTTTTAGCCATACTGCAACAGCGACCACAACACATAACCTAACACAGCTGGTGCTGTATTTCAATGGGAAAGTGCTTTATATAGTATGCCCTAAATAAAGACCTGTGAGAGGGCATGTGTCAGGTATCACAAAGCACACACTACAGAACACGCGTGCACATACAACACAGGTCTCAGGACACACCCCGTGGGGACCTCTCAGTCAAAATATGCTATGCCTCTCTCACACCCCTTTTAGCAAATGCAGTGGCGAATTTAGGTGTTAAATGTCATTGTCAAAATTAATTTGTTTTTCATTCATTTCAAGAAAGAAACACTTGCTCTGTACTTCTAAGTGATATCTTCCTCTGAAAATATCCTGTGTTGCATATGAAGCAATCCAGACCATGTTGGTTTAATATGCCCTCATACGATATATATTGTTTTTATGTGTGGCTTCTCAATTTCAATCACGCTGCATGTTTGGCCTCTGAAGTGTACAAGGGAATGTTTATACGCCAGAGCTAGTTTATCTGTTTTAGGATGACAGAACACATGAATCGCTAGTCCTAGGAATCTATGACGCACAGCGAACTTCAGGAAAACGATCCGGTGTCCTCTTCAGAACCTTAAACGTCTGCTGGTTATTCATCATGCTATGCATTGAGGTTTGTGCTACACTACAAACAAGACAACAACACAAGATATAAGTAACACAAAAACTACCTTTAAACGCACTAACCGTATTACTATATGCTCTATATGTCCACTGCGTAGTGTATATACGATATTGTCTAAAAGACAAAAAAACAGCTGTTCAGATTTTCCGTGTTAAATTCAACTTATTAAAAAGAAAGAATCTGCAAACATACTCCTTATTATATCACCGATCGGGATCAATCTTAAAGGTTTAAATGTATAGCATCGACAATTTCCCTTAGGACTTTAAAAGGAGATTAACCTCCTGTATGTGCTTCTAATTCAATTAGACTGACCTTTGACCTCAGGGAAACTGCACTTTGTAACAAACATATCCTACCTCTCTTCAGTCCTTGGAGACAACTGTCAATATACATTCCGTGGCAACCAGCTTCTCCTGCTTCACTGGCCTTCACTTCCAGCGGTAGTGGTTTTTTAAAAGAATAATCCTTTTCCACTTTGGTGAGTTTGTAGCCGTAAATCCTTCATTAACATCTAGTCAGTGTCACCTGCCCATTTTGCCAAAGCTTTTACATGCCCCTTTTAAGATGATTTTACCCTTATCAGACAGCTTTCCTTTGAACGCTCCAGCAGTCCCACAATCTCTGTGGAGTTTAGTCCTGAGACACCCCTAGTGTCATTGTTCGTAGAAGACCGTTAAATGCTTTTGCAGCTGCTGCTGTCCCCTAAAAATACTGGCAGCCTCGATGACAGCAGTGAAGATAAGTCAGGCTCTCCATTCACTTGCTCTGAGTGGCTAAAGATAGGTCGGATGGCTTGTCCTGAGCAGATTGCTTGACTTACTTGAGACCTTGCAATAAAACTTAAGGAGAAGGGCAGTAGCCTTAAATGCTAAAACTTTCAGCATTTAGTTGAATGTTCTTAACCTTTTGTTTGCGGCATCAGTGCCAGCGTAGCCATCCAGAGGCATTTGGAGACTGCAGAGGATTCCTGGTAGTGGCCTTTATTTTATGGGATCTGTCATCAGCCTTAGTAGAAGTGCAGTCCTACAGTACAAATTACTAAGACAAGTATGCTGATCACACATACTCTGGCCTGTTTAAAAACAATGACAACAACAATAGATGCAAATGGCGCAATGTGTTGTTGGTGTGACGTAGCCGATAGTGTTATTTCGAAATGCATCACGCATTTCATTGTCAGAGAAGGTAACAAAGTGTACGTAAATAAACTGAGCAACCGTGAAATGCCTTTGTGGAAATATCTCAAAACGAAGCGTTCAAAGAACCGATCCAGAGGGGAGTTGCATGCACGTGTGATTGGGCTTATGAATGTGTGAGGGTGAACACAGAGAGCAGTGACCCCTCAGCTGTTTAGAGGCTGCCTCCTCTGATTTCAGCCATTGGAAGTAATCTGATCTTACCCTGAAACCAGCATCCTGGCAATGAAACGGTTTGTACAAGCCACTTTGTGAAAACCTGCAGGGATTAGCAGCCCTCTTTTTGAAACTTCCAAATTCCACCAGCTGCTAAAGAAGATATTAGCAAGTGCGTTGCTTTTTTATGTGTTGCAACCTGTTGCAATATAGACTGTGCGAAAGGAATAATTGTAAAAACAACATTGAGGGTCTGTTAATAGCCAGATAAAGACTCTGTGAAATCACAAGACTAGCCCAGTTGTCTTCCATGTTGAGGTATTTTCCATTAAAACAAGAAGTTTGTATAAAAACGTCCTTCATGTTGGATATGAATGCGATTTACTTTCCAGCTAGATGCAGGTCATAAGGTATAAGGTCATCAATATACAGTATGTGGCCTGTTTTTTTAGATTTAAATTTAAATGTACTTTGACGTTTAGAAGTACTGTACAGTAGCTCGTTTTTGACACCGTCAATATGAGAACTGGAACTTGTAGATGTTTTATAGATATGTAGAATCAACTTAAATTTGCCATCACCCTTTTTTGTAGCTTATGTTTGAAATAAGTAGTAGAAATGTAGTTTTATTTCAACTTTGTTTACTGTTGCAATATGATAACAATAAATTATGATTTGTTATTTATAGTGGTTTTAAGTGCATCTCTGGAGAACGCTAAACAGCTCTCTCCTTCCCTCTGCTGGCAGAAGAGCTGCTTCAGCTGTCAGTACCAAATTAACTTATTGTAGAGAGACTTCTTGCCCACATGATGTTTTAACTGTTTTATCTGAAACCTTTTACCTCAGGATTCCAAATAATAAAATATGAATCTGTCTGTCCCCCAAATAATCAGTCAATTCTTTTCTAGTTTTAAAGTTTAAAGTTTTAAATGTGAAGCAAACCCAAAATGTCTAAGGAGCTGAAATTGTGGCAAAGTTCTGTTGTATCCAGGTTGAAGAACTCTAAATTTAAAAAGTGTTGTCATTGCTTTATAAGCAGCTTTCTTCTGACCCGCTGACATGTTGTAAGATCTTGGCTGCATGCCTGCTAGAACTATCCAAACATATTTCTAGCCATTTGTTTACAAAGGTGGCCGTTGGTCTGACAAGTGATATCTCCTTTTCTTAGATAACATTGATTTATCTATAGTAACCAAGCCTGTAATAGATAGCAGCACAGAGATGGAGATATGTTATGATGAAGCTAAAAAGCGTAAAATACCTCTACTCACAATATTTTACTGATGGTTTATTTCTGAGCTCCCCAAAGAGTGATCTGTAATAATGAAAGATGAATCTGATTTTACTAAGTCAAGAAACTAATGTTCACAGACAATGCATGTATAATTTTCATTATTCAGTACTGCAATATTTCAGCTACTCTGCTTAATGTGTTCAATCACGTTACTGCTGCTGAAAGTAGCTTTAATTTGTCTCTTAACATTTCATTTTTTGTCTTTTCCAAAAGTAAGTGTACATACTGTAAAGTCTTAAGGAAAAACAATAGAAAAAGAAAAATCAACGTAAATATTGCATTTTAACAGTTAATAATATTGAATATTAGTAATGACAAGATCATGCATAAATTGTGAAAATATTATTTAGGGTTTAACAAGAAATTAGGTTTTAATAATCCATTTTATTCCAAACATCGATGTGGGGAAATGTAATTGGCTTACAGTAGAAATTAAATTATAGTACCATAGAAACCACTTGGCCCAATATAATATGCAGTCTGCAGATTTTCACAGATGTAAGTTATCTGACGTTTCACGGGATGGCATACACTGATGAACTAAATTTAAAGCAAAGATATTTTCCCCAGGCTACAAATACCTTCTCTTCTGAAACATGAACGGACATGAATGTTGAATGTGTACAACATTACATCTTTTGCAAATGTCTGATTATTTGCTAAAAATATGCCTGTCTCTCCCTCTTCGTTGCTCTTCTGTTGCAGGTGAACACGTTTGACTTTGCCGTTGTTCAAAGCACCGTGTGAAAGAATATTCCAGGCTACGTGCTGAAATCAGGATCTTTCCAGGTAATTGAAAAGCTGGTTTTGGAAATATATTGACGTGATCGTTTCTCTTGCTGTGGCTTTATTTAGTTCATGCGTTTTAGACTGGTTTCTAGCCAGCATTATGTGTATCGCTAAGTCAGAGTGACATAAACCTGGCATGACCTCTCAGTTTCCATAGGTGCAAAGCCATCCATTTTCACTATTTGTTTTTCCTACATCTACCTCACTGTTTCGTCATGATTTCAAATTGAGTCTGGCATGTCTGTTCCTATACGGCCTCGCTGATCTACAGCAGAGCTAAGCTGTCATTTAATATTACTACCTTAAGAGCACAAAAATTAATCCTACTGTGTTGAAAGAAAACAGTTGATGCATATATATCAGACAATTGCACGGCCCCGGCAATACGAATGAATTCACACAGGGTTGAGAATGCTGCCTGGATGCTAAATGCCTGCAGTGCCCTGTCTCTACTTGCTTGCTTTCTTTTTTGCCAGGAAACATTTCAGCTGGAAGGTGTCTGACTGAGTCGAATCATTACGAACTGTCTGCTTACTTATTCATTTGTTTAAACTTGTTCTCATTTAAAGCAGAGTCTCTTTAATCTGAACAAAGATTAATGTTTTAATACACTGTAGGTAGAGTAGGCCAGATTGGTCACAAATGAGGAAATCAGCATTCTTGCAGTTCATTCAGCAGCCACTGTGTGGTGATCAGTCCTTCCTTTGGTCAGTGTTTCAAATGGGCTTGCCTCAATCTTTTATTTTATGCTAAATTTGATCTTTGCTTGTTTTATAGGCAACATTTTCAAAAGCTTTCTTGAAATAAGCCTTTAATTTTCCAGGAATATTTAACTGTAACATTAACTTAATGATTTAGGTGTTTATTAATCTCATAATAAATGCATATTATAAAATACAAGTATTGCCAATAATAATTTTAAGGATAATTCACATTTCATGTTTAAATTAAATAATGTTTATGTCTGTGACTTGAAATCTCATGTATTATCATATATAGGAATCGACATGAACCTTCACCAATAAATTAAGTACAAATACTGAGTAACACTTGTTAACTATTAACTATGACTTTTTCCCTCAATAAATTCTTAATTCGCTGCTTATTAATAGTTAGTAAGGTAGTTAAGTGTTGGGTTGGATTAGGGATGTAGAATAAGGCATTAATATGTGCCTAATTAGAAGTAATAAATAAACAATATTTTAGAAATATGCATGCTAATAAGCAACTAATAGGTGTAATCGTAAAATAAAGTGTTATCAAATACTGTTATTGTTAGTTCAAGACAACTAGTAATGTATGTCAACAAGCTGTAGTATATTGTCAGGTTAATAATAGAAAGGATCTACTATTTATCTATTATATCTGTCTGATGAAATAGCTTTTATTTTAGTTCCCAATAAATTGCTTGTTACACGTTTTATATAAAATAATTAATTTGTTAGTTTTTTTCTGTAGTCTTTCTGCCCTTACAGATGGAAGATGACCTGAATGGAAGGTGTCAGGAATTTTGATGGCCTTGTGAACGCTGGACAGCACTAACTACCTGGCTCCAGGCACAAAAGTTGAGTTGTAGATGAAGGTATGCTGGTCTACATGTGTGAACAAGGCAGTCCGCAGGAGCACCTGGAGCCAAATTATGTAAATTCCACTCATGTGCTTCCATTCAGAGTGTTCATGACCTTTTTGTACTGTTTAGGGGTTAAATATTTTCGTTAAAATCACAATTATTCAAGATTTCCTTTCTGAGCTCTGGTTGGGTTTTTCACAATCATCCTCTGATGCAGTTTTGGTTGTGTTGCTCATTTAGAAAATGAATCATACACGATTTGTGGTTTATAGGGCACATTTCAGTGTGATTATGCAACAAGTGATGAACACACTGCTTGCTAAATTCAGCTTTTCTCGACAACAAATTTAATAGTAGGTGTTATATCTAGATAGGTAGACTATAGGTCTTTATTATTGCTGTTGAATGCTGAATGTGGGAGAAGTGATTACCTGAACTAAAATGTATTTCTGAATTTACATACAGCAGTACATTATTTAAACACCTGCACATTCTGGCTTATGAGGCACAATGTAACCCTTGTATCACAATGTTTGGCATTATGCTAATACCCGTAAATATTCAAGTTAATGAACGCACTTTTGGAGACCTTTGTCATACAGTACATTAAACAGCAGAAAGCTTCTCTCATCTGAGCTTCTTACAGCTACCAGATTTATGCATCTTACCCAGCCTGAGGCCAAATGCCCCTCGTTCTGATTCCATAATCAGATAACAGGATTCTTTCATGAATGTCAATGTTAGCCATTGCCTCACCCACACTAAAGTTGTGGTCCTAGATCCATAGTTTCAGACATGCTCTAAATAATGTACTAAAAATGCATATTTAAGTCTAATGGCTGCATTTATTTGTTCAGAAGTATCATAAAAACAGTAATAGTGTGAAATTGTATAACATTTCAGATGAACTATTTTCTATTTAAATATATTATTATTTTATTATTCAGCAGCCATTATTACAGTCTTTATGGTTACAAAATCCTTTTTAAATGCTGATGTGTTGCTCAAAAAGCTTTTGGATATTGAAAACAGCTGCTTGTGTGGAAACTGAGAAACATTTTCAGAAGTTTCAAAAGAACATTTGTTTGAAATAGATTTTCAGTTAGTAATTAGATGCATTTTAATTTTGTACATTTTTTTACTGTGAATTTTTACTATGTAATGCATCCTTACCAGAAGTATTAATTTGCTAAAAAACAAAATTATTTTGTTGTCTTTTAAACATTATTGTCAGTGTTCCAATAACACATCTACAAATACTCTATGAATGCACATATTGCAAAAAAACAACAATTTTCAAACAATTTTCCTATTGTTCTGCAAGCCCCAATTGTGGCATAACACCACCAATCCAAATTCCTTGAGAATAGAGCAGCATACATGGATCAGTCATCAGCTCAAATGGCATGTTAGTGGAATTTGAGTCACTATTCTAAAAGTTAAAATATGAAATCCACTCTTGACAGAAAAAAATCCATAACTAGACCAGACACATTCATCTCTTAACAGAAGAGTCTTTGATGATTGACGAAATAGAATGAATTCAAAAGGCCTATGTTTGAAACAGAACTGCAGATTATTTCTGCACAAGCAGCAGCACAATGCAAACCAAAAGGGGAAATGACTGGGGCTTAGCTGGAGGACATGGATGAGCACAATGAAGCACTTTTTTGACAGATGAGATGAGGATGTCCTATCACGGGCTGTAAACCAACTACAGCTTGGGTCTTAGCAGCTTTTTTGACAGGTGGAACAAACTGTAAAACCATCTTGACCCTGTTTGTTGTTTGATGCACGAAAGCTCTAAAAGTTTGTCCAACTGAAAATAATTTTGCCTGGAACCACATGTAGGACTGTATGTCTTACAGATATTTTGGACATGGAAATGTTTTTATTTACTTTATCTCTAGATATCAGATTCTTCAACAAACACAAAACATATGAAAGTAGTTCGGTTTGATTTTGAATTTTTTTCTATTCAGTTCTTCTCATGAGTTGTTTAAAGTTATAGTACTACTATTATTGAAAATAATAAAAAAGTGGAATAATGGTTAAATGTAAAAAAAAAAAAAAAAAGTACTTGGAATTAAATTTGGGGATTGCTTATACAGGGGAACGTGCTTTTATTAGCTCCAGGTGTATGAGCAAGATGTTTTTTTTATTCATGGTATAGGGTTTTGAGTGTTTGACACTTTTAGAACTAAACTAAAGAGTTTTTTTCTATTTTCCCATTAAATTTCCCATTAATGCCCAGGCTGTGAAAGAGCAGCTTTTCTTCTCAACTAGTGAACTGCCAAATGACTGATACTTGTGAAAAAATGCCGTCTTGGCTTTAGGAGTTTTATGTATCGTGAATGGTGAAAGACTAATCGAGTTGTGTATTTGTTTAATTCTGAAATGACTAACTCTGTTGATTAGATTACCAGTCTTTTTTAAATACAGGGCTTCACTCTTTGAACATTGTTTAGCTTGATTCTTTCGTCTGTGAAGGAAATCTGCTCCCTCGTTGCCAAAAATCTGGTGTTGATTTTATTTTTCCTAGGTCTAAAATCCTTCCTGAAATCAAAATTAGTCTATTAATACGTTCCTGATATAGTAGGCATCTTTTTAGCTTGTGGAAAACACACTTAATTGCCTTTACTAAAAGAATAAAACTCAAAAGCTGGAAATGTTTTTTAAGCTGCTCTAATTTTCCAGCATCTGAAGTCAAACCGTAGCATGATTTGAAAGCTGCAGTGACTCAAATCTATAGCTAATGTAGTTATATGGACAACTTTTATTTTAATTCTCTTATTGAAAGCAACCACCCCATTCATTTACAAGAAATCAAATTCTTATATTCTAACAACTGTTATTTTCTAATTAGAAAATGACAAATGAATTGCAACATTATGTATATACAATTTCTTTTTAAAATAGCTGGTTTACATATCAAGACTTTTTTTTCTGACCTTTTTGTTTTTATTCATTTTTTATATTCCTATTAATTATTGCATGTTTAATTGTAGTACTTCAACTTAAGCTGTGAACATTTCTCTTTTTATATGGGGTATCAAACATTTTGGGATCTTCAGTTAAACAGTTTTTTTTTTTTACAGTTTGCTAATAATAAAATATTATTAGATGCACTCCACTTGATCAAAAACAGTAAAACTCAACTTATTTTCAAAAAAGGTGGGGTGTAAAGAAAAGAAAGGTAGGTTCTAGTGAAGAAAAATGACTATGGTGATAAAATTTTGCATTTACTTTATATACAGTACATGTATATTCATGTATATATACACATATATACTAATTTATGTTTCTCTGCCATGTTCTTTATGGATTTTTTGCTTTTATAGGAATGCAAAGCTCATCAGGGCTCTGAACGTGTTTCAACAGCAGCCCACAAACTGCTGATCACAATTTTAACTCCAAAGGCAGTGACTGAACTTAACTAGCATCAGACTTCTCAGCGATCCTCCCCATCTCCTCCCTCTCCTCCTCACTGAGAGGTTACCCATGGTGCCGAGTTCTTATAATGAGAACATGCTGCTTTGATGAGGCGGCCTCACTGCTGTATGCATGCATGTGTTTGTGTCTGCCAGTGGTTGTTTCCAAACCTAAAGGTGTATGTGTGTGTGTGTGTGTGTGTGTGTGTCTGTTCCTCTTCCTCTCTGGGTGACCTGCTGTTCCCAAGAAAGCTGACCTGACTGGGAAAACAAAAGCTGCACTCTTATTGACCCAGTTCACACTGGTGCATAAATCTGATTGGGCGACAGGTTCTTTTACCTCGCACTTGTCTTAAAGACTGTGCGGTCTGAGTTCAACTTAAAAAGAGACCGGAAATATTTTGAGATCACTCTTTCAAAGGATCTTTGTTTAATCTCATTCTACGTCTAGAAGCACGTTTACCCAAAGTGGTCATGATTTGCAATCCTAAAGAATCCGACGTCTCGCGCTCATTGGACACATCTTATCTAGATTCTGATTTTATGAGTCCATGCTAACTGACAGCATACCAGACAGTGACAGGCATGTTTGAGGAGTGATTAACTTTTATGTGTGAGAAGCACTCTACTCACAATGGACTTTGCCTTATCCTTTGCATTGCACAAGCACACCACATAACCCCAAGTTAAAATTGCACTCTAGGTCATGCTTCTCTCAAGAGCACCGGTGACAAGTTCATCTGGGAGACAAATTAGGGTTGGAAGCATAGGAACTCTGTACACATTCAAAATTGTTCCCGTTCAGAGACAGGATCAGATTTGTTTCTTTTTTGACCCCTTAATGGCAGTTCAAAACTTTCCTCAGTACAAACAACGCGGTGTCATATTATTAAAATATAATAGGCTATCCAAGTTTAACCTGCAGAGACAACTGTAGGTAAGGTTTTGTTGGTTAACCAACTTGACACAGAGACACTGACTTGACCACTGGTGTGAGTTTGCAGCAGGACTATCCACTCTGTGACCAAAATTTGACAGGGATCTGTTAGCAATTGTTTTTGCATTTTTGTTAGGTGCCACATTGGCACAGATATTACACACTTATTTAGTAACACTG
>JAUMHR010000056.1:16334182-16347980 GCA_032361145.1 Enteromius fasciolatus
AAGAACAGAATACATGATCTCTTAGGGCCTCCGTACTTGTTATGGCGTCACAGGGGCTGAGAGCGCAGGTAGGTGGGTTGTCCAGTAACCCCAGAAGAGCTTTAGGACCCAGCGGTCGTGCGCCGCTGTCCCGCTCCGTCTCCTTCATCAGTGCGGCTCCCGGATCACTCTCATCAGCTGCTGCACAGACGCGAGGGCTCGGCTAACTCTAAAGCGGGAAACTCGTCCACTTTTCATCCAGGGTCCCATGTAGCTGTCGGAACGGATCAGTTTTACGAACTGAAATGGCAAGAAGGTATAAGTGCACTTCACAGAAAAGCTTTTTGGAGAGTAAAAATTAAGATGGACAAGCCAAAATCAACTTTGGTTCATGGTTGCAGGTGTCTCGCGTTTCTGGAGCGGTTTCTCTGCTGCGTGTTTATTGCTCTGTCACCGGCTGCATCGCAGAGGAGAGGTGAGTCCAGACACACACGGGATGCGAGATGGACCACAGCCACGTGTGTCCCAAGACTTTTTGGAAAGGCGAGAGATACGGACTTTATTTTCTGTAGTTCCGCAGCAGTAGTTCATCAAGACAGCAAAATTAAGTGGCTATTTAAACTTCATAGTAGTTTTCCTGTTGGCCGTCATGACGCTCCTGAATCTATCTATCACAGGCTGACAATACAGATTTTTGTCATCCCCACCCCGAATAATGCAGGCCTATACGTTTTAAATATATATTTTATTTATGTTACTTAAAAATGTTTTAAATTTAAATTTATTTTCCCACTTCAACAAATATCTATCTATACAAACCTTCCAAACGTCTCTTTGCCTGGTGCAGCTATGGAGTGTGTATCATTCTTCCCTGGCTTCAGTTGCAGACCACTCAATTAAGCAAAAGGTCTGTACAGCTGTCATATATGGCAGGCCTAAGAAACTGAGAACCTCTATAAATATTTGATTGACAGAGATCACTGTTGCTGTCATTACATTATTGAAGAATAACAGGCTTGCATCAAAGTTTGTGGGTGTGCCGTCTGCAGTTTTGATCGAGGCACTAAACATGAAGAGTGCTTCATCTCATACCTTAAAGGTCAGTTTTTTCTGGTTGGATTTACCGGTTTATTAGCAGTATGACTTCATATCAGTGTTTGTTTGATCGCTTTATTGTTGAGTAAGAGCATCTCTATAGATTAAATAACACCGATCAGTTTCACTTTGTACAAGAGACTGATATTGAGTTAGGGGGACTTTCGTATTACCATCATTTTGTTGCTCCATGACTGATCGTGGCCTGAGGCTGCACAGCAGGCCGGAGGAGAACAGCTGTAAAAGGACACCCAACTGGGATATTTAATCACTGAGTGAAATTGTGCATTAAAAATCACAGCAAACAAGGGTTCCCACCTGCTGTATATGGATGCCTAAGCGATAGGAGGCAGGAAAGTCCTGTTGAGAGCTCTGCGGTTGCAAGTAACAATACGCTTTTACCCAAAACAAAGCTTTCTCCGTGCTTTGATACCTGGAGACCAAATAACCTCCATGACCTGTTCTCTGTGCAGTGCTTTAGCTAGACAAACATTTTAAGATGAACAAATCCAATTGCATATTTGAAATAGGTTTTAAGCAGTAGTTCAATAGACGAGTTAATACTATTGAAATGGAAAAATAAAGTCAGGTTGTGTATTTTTTTCCCTCTTTTTATTAAATCTTTGAAATTGGTGATTTTGACTCTTCTTTGATTGCTTATTCGATATTATTACTTAAATGCCTCATCTGTTTCTTGTTGGATTGATGAGCTCATAGCTTTTACATCCCCTTCAGTAAATAGCATCAACTTTGTGTTGCGTTCCCAATACGGAATAATTTATTGTTTGAAATTTGTTGAAGAGGTTAAAAAGGGGTGGATTAAACATGATATGACATGATGACTTTAAATGCACGTTTTGATGCTAGATTTATGTTAACTGCCTAAACATGTTTTACTGAGTCCTTTGAACACTCACAGGCACTGAAGTTAATCATATTTTAAAATGAACAGAACGCCTTCATTTTCATGACAGATAAAACTTAATCATTACGACTTAGAAGTCCTTGATATTTTGTCATTATTTTCTGATGTGCATGCTAATGGTACTTTTTTCCTATTTTGGAGCTTGACAGTAAGAATTAACATCCACTTTTTTGTGTAAACTGCAGCTTGGACATTTTGCCTTTAGAAGTAACATTCTTTTAGAAGAAACTAAAAGTACAGAGGGATGTTCTTAATTCTATCCTGGTTCAGCAACTCCTTCGGTTTTAGAAATCCATGGATTTTCCAGCCAATAAACAGATCCACTCATATAGCTGAGTCTTTTTCTCACTCAGACTCTAGCGGGGGCCCGTTTCTCTGGCTGAAAAGTGTTGGTGCAGGGATGTGAATTGGATTTTTCTTTAACCCACCTCTTCTTTTCAAGGAGAGCAGTGGAGACAGCATTATCCCTTGAGCTAAATGGGCTGTATTTAACCCACTTTGTGAGAATGGGAGCCCCTGGGATCAAGAGATGGCCAAACTGTGTGTGTGTGTGTGTGTGTGTGTGTGAGGATCATTGAGTGAGAGAATTTGTGTTTCTGCACTTCTCATGTACCTCATCACTACAAAGAGTCTGGATTTGTCGTTAAACTGGATGCATTGTGATTCTGGTAACAGTTTATGCAGAGGATTTGCAAAGTTGTCAAGGAGACTAATAGCTCTCATTTTCCCCACTCTTAAAATGTAAATGAAAGCACTCCAAACGTGCAAGTGTTCTGGATATTTAAATGAGTACAGCCCATACTCTCTGCAATGTTCTCACAAAAGTATTAATAAATTAATAGTTGAAGAGTTGCATGGAAGATAGGACCCATTTTATTTTAATTCAGCTTCATACAAATTAAGAATCAACCAGCAATTATGTTGTTGTTTTTCATGCTTAATGTGTTTAGTTAGTCAAAATGACCCAGCAATGACCTACAATATATGTAATGAGCCACATCTCCACACTTCAACATGAAAAATATATACAAAAGATTAACAGTTCATGTTGTAGGTTTGCCTGCTGTGCTGCATGTGGCTTAGTGCATCACACAGTTTGAAACCTACGTAGGCTACATATGCAATACAGACTTTTCCCAATTATTTGGAACAGTCTAGTAAAGTTACCTAACACTATGGCGCTTAGGGCATTTCATTTAATGGATCAAATTAAGCTCTCTTTTTTGTTACTAACACACGCAGTTATCGACCAATAAACTCAATATGGCCAAATAATGTCTTATCACTAGTCTCACAGATTTGCTTTAAATAGATGCATGTTTCGGAGATGTGATACTCCACTGTGCCAGCTAAAAGGGTGGGGACCGCACTGATGAATGGGAACTGACTGTGACACATCTGTGTTTTACAGCGCAGCATCGTAATCTATTCACAGTAATCCTGCAAGAACAGAGGGTACCGCTAACATCAGTGACAGGAATGAGAACATATGTTTCTCCTTAATGCTTGTCATTTTTACTTCACCGCACAATAGTTTGGAGGGGTTTAAGGGTATGCATTCTAATAGCATGTGCGATGTCCAAGATCTAGGGCAGATGAGATCAGGAGTGTAGTGTTTGTTGCAGGTATGTAGGGTACTGTTTTGTTTGCTACATGTAATTTAGAACCAAATTTAATTTAGAGTGGATAATTTATAATGATGCTTTCTGCAGAAATAAAGTCTGAGTCAGGAGAAAAATATGCACAGATCAAGCTCTGTTTACAAGCAGAATCAGTCTAAAACGGTTTTAAACAAATATGTTTATGGTTAGAGGGGAAACAGGGGATGGACTTTTTCATTGGGATCATGAATTATTGGCTAAAATGATGGCTTAATGCTGGATTTGTTACAAACTCACAACTTTTAATTGAATAAGATTTTAGTTGATGCACTGCAATCGGTTAGTTGTTGATTACTGTGACGTTTTTATCAGCTGTTTGGGCGTTGATTCTGACGGCACCCATTCACTGCAAGAGCATTCACATTTCTTACAATGAAGAAACAAACTTAAATACATCTGGGATGACTTGAGGGTAAGTAAATTTTAAGCATTTAATTTTTGGTGAACTGTTCCTTTAAGAAACTTACCTGTTGGTCATGTTTTTTTAGTCAGCTGGGTTGCCATTTAAACTGGTTTCTTGAACTTTTTTGGGTCACAAAGTTGCATTTGCCCTTTGTTTGCTCGGCACAATGAGCTATCAGCTGTTCCACAAGTGCGTTTGTGTCCTCTCAATAAAAGCAGGTGTGCGCTGTGGCTATTCATGAAGTCAAAGCTGAAAGGTCTCTCATTTTGGTCCAGTGCCATAAATGCAGCTCTGTCTAAATGATATCTTCCCAAAACAATTAGGTCTATTATAAGTGCTGATTTAGTGATCTTCAAAGCTTTCTAGAAGATATTTGCAGACATGTACTACCAGCTCATACCACTAGATATTTTCCTTTGATCTGAATTTGCTGTAGCATGTCCTCTTCCTTTTCAGGGTGAGGCTATAAGCGCTAGCAGCTGTTGTTTGTATTTTTTTTTTTGTAGCGTCTGTCCTTAGTGTCTGAACCTCTTGCTCTCACACTGCGCTTTGGCAATTCAGTGCCAAAAACCAATAGGAAAACCATAATTACAGCTCTCGGGTCATGAAAGGACGATTTGTAATGGGCCTGCACCCTACTATCATCACGGCTAATAGGCCACTGAGCGGCCCCTGAGTGCTCCTGAAGTCCTTCCTGCCCAGGTTGAAACCCTTACTTTTTTTGCTCCCTTCACCTGTAATTGTGGCGGCAGTTTACCTCTATAGCGTTATTTGACAAATGACAGGCCAATGGGTTCTGTACACATGTCACATTCCCCCGGTGGTTTAAAGGCGGTAAAAGCAAATAGGAAAAGTTGACTTTTGGTGAAATTGCATTATGTGAACATAGACGCTGTGTGTACTTTTATTGTAAGGTGCATTGTGTAATAGATGATAGATTGACTTCCTATTTCGGTTTTACGGTTAGTGTCTTGCTTTTGCAGCTGCTGTGGAAGAAAATTGTGTTGATAAGGATGGGTAGACGGGTGGGGATGGAGACAACTACATGATATCTTTATTACTGTCTATTGTCATCGGTGTAAAGATTTTTGGCCTGTAACTTAGTTATGAGCCAGGAGGAATGCTGCTTGGAGATGACTTGCCCGTTATTAATTTGAACTTTTGTAATGCTAATTTTAGTTAAAGAAAAGAAATGAACGTGAATTAAATTAAAACGCTTATATTGTCACAAAAAAAGGCATTCAAAATAAATGCTATTCTCTTTGACTTTCTATTCATCAAGAAAGTCCTGGAAAAACAGTGTAACCATTTTTTTACATTGATGTATGTATAATAATAATAATAACAATATTAAAAAATTCATAAGCAATAAATCAGCAAATTAGGATAATTTCTGTATGGTCATGTGACAGAAATGTATATTTTAAAATGGTTTGTTTATTATATTTTACAAATGCATCCTTAGTGAGTGTAAGACCGTAAAGTATATCTTAAAATAATGTAGAAATGATTAAAATATGACAGTATAAATTATATAGATATTTATGTATACAGTAACAGTAATGCATATTTACATTTTACATTTTACGATTGTTTCCAGTTTTTTTTAACTTTGAACCAACTGAAAATGATTCATACACTGTTCTTATATATGTCTAAATACACTAATTTTTCATTTTCTGTCTTGGAAATGACAGCTGGCACACGCATACTGTTTTGAATAATTATTCTCAGTAACAATTATTATGTGTAATTGCAGTAGATAAGAGCTGAGCTTGTTTAGTCTTGCCTGCAAGCACTGATTTAGTGAGAAAGGTTATGGCATGCAGACGTATTATTATTTTCATGTGTAAGTGTATGGCTGCTGACACTAGGGCTTTGTGATTATCACTTTTGTAAAAATTCTTAATGTTTTTCAGCCTTTTGACCAATGAGACATTTTTGCTAAGTGCGTTTAAAATATTAAATGGAAAAGTTAATACAAAACTAAATGTACTTTAGTTTAACTGAATGAACCGATCATTTGAAATTGACTTAAAAATGGTGATTAATGGGAAAATGAAAAGTAGATTTGTCAGGTACAAAGCGCTGTTTGGCCCTTGTCTGAGAAGTAAGATCCCCTTACCTGGCACTTTATCCAACCAGCTTAAGAAGTGTTTACATGTCCCAAGTAACAGTCTGCTGAACGCAGTGCTGCAGGAAACCAGATACAACGTCCCACGTAATCCATACCTGTGCCTTTATTCTCATGAATGAAAGTGGGATTTGAATGACCACCACTGTACACCACACAAGACTATTAGGGCAAAGGCCAGTGAACTGATACCTTCAGTCGCTCCGAGCAATTCAGCGTCTATTGCTGCTCCATGTATTCTTGATATGTGTTGTTCTTTTCTCTTTGTAGATAGTTTTCTCTTTGATAGGTAATAAATAGGTTTTTAATTTGGTTCGCTTCTTGATGTAGCTTTTAAAAGATGACGTTTGGAATACCCTCCTTTCGTTCATACTCTTCCTCCCAACTGCATTCTCCACGAACAGGTCTCTTTTTTCACCCCCCATAAATCTTCCTCTCCAATGGTGTGAAAGACGTCTGTCCCCTGGGCAGGGGAGATTACCATCGAGAGCAGTGGGCTTGAGAACAAAACACAGATTTGCGGAGGTCCTCTACCCAATTCTGTCTCTCCTGAGAGTTCTGGGAATGGGGGCTGAGGTCAGATATGGGAGACGGTATCATTCATGCTCTTTAGTTGTCAGGGGAAGAATGCAATGAGACTTAACACTCTAAAGGCCCTCTCGAGGCAGGTGCAAAACCCTGTTTTCTATAGCAACACCTTTTTCTATAGGAGGTCACATGAAATGGCATTAAAGGATCCTCTCAGTTCTCACTGCTAGTTCGGCTCTCTTCTTAGGCTTGACAGCTAGAGGCGTGTTAGGGCATGCTGGGATAGAGCAAATATTGTGCTGTGACCATTTCTTCCCCTTCTCTGATTTCAGGAGTGGTGAGTCATGGGTGTGTGGGTTTTACTTGGATGTGTGTTTAGTTTGAAAGGAAGTTGCTTTATTTGAAGACTTGAGGACATTAAAAGGATAGTTCACCAAAAAATCGAAAATTCTTTTGTTGTTCCAGACCTTCTGGGTTCTGTGTAACCCAACTGGATAAAATTCTAAGCAAAGGACCAGAACAGAATTATTATTGAATTGTCTTCGTTTGTATGTTTTAAGGCTCAGACTTGTTGCACAAATCCAACCAAATTTCACAACAACATCTCATAAACCTTGGGTTGCTATAAACGTCCCCTCTTATCTCTGATTTGTAAGGACCTTGAAACACAGCCCTTAAAACACACAGTCAAGAAGACTATCCCTTTAAGTATCTCCATGGATGCCAAATCAGTTTATTGAGATGCATTAGGGTGTTTGTAATTCGCTAAATACAAACTAGGGCTAGAAGTTCGAAGTAGTTTTTATTTTGGAACTTTTTTGATAATTGCATGGGCTTGTATCAGCACGAAAGCCAAAGCATCACTTTGCTCAGCATGCTCAAAGATCGCAACTGTCCTTTCTCTGAGCTGGAACTGAAACAGTGAAGGAAGTCCTCTGTTCTTCTCTGTAATGTAGGCCAGATGGCTCAGTGCCATGCTTTGAGACATTCACAAAAAGGGAAGGGAATTAAGCCAATTGTGGGGTAGTTAGAACGTTTAGAGAGCAATGAAAGATTCGCCAGTCCATTTCTTTACAAAGATATAGAGTTATCCACACAACAAGCGAGGGAGGGTCATCGTTCTGGACGAGTCAACAGTTGACTCTCTTGTTACAGGGTATTTGGCTGAAAATTCCCAAGCTGCTTCGCTGTACAGTAACGTGGAGTTCATTGAAGTGCTTCAGGTTTATAATGCCTTTATGCACCAGTTACTCTGGCTACATTTTTGCATGCTTGAAAATTTAAGTTCAGATAACAGGATGCATGATAGTTGAGGTTTTCTATTGCCCCAAATCCACTGCTTATAAGCCAAAGCCTTCAAAGATGGAGAAATATTAATATTAATTATTTTACCAAAATAAGAAGGATCATACAAAATGCATGGTGCATGCACCATGGTATTTGCAGTACTGGCCTGAATAAGATATTTCACATAAAATAGTCCACAATAGAAAATAATAGTTGAATTTATAAAAAATGACCCCAAAAATCCATGCATCACAATGAAACTTTTGAAGTGAATGGGGATGTGTACATGTTTCTTATTTTGCCTAAATATATCATATTTTTCCATTTAGTATTGTCTTTCAGAGGCTAGTTACATGTTCTCCAGAAGACAAAATGAGTTACATTTACCCCGATCTTCAAATTTTAAAAGTTTTCAAAATCAAACAGTCTTTGTTGAAAAGGGTTCAATTACACAAAAGTGCTGCAAAAGCATAGAATTTGTGGGACCTGAAGGATTTTTCTGAAGAACAGCTGGTAGTTTAACTTTTCAGCACAAACAAGAGACTCATCAACAACTATAGCTAAACAAAAAACACAGCTGTGGATCATTCAGGTAACAACACAGTAAGAATCAAGGGTATGTAAACCTTTCAACTTTTGAGTCATTTTTATAAGTTCTATAAACTATTATTTTTTTGAATAGTATCTTATTCAGGTCAGTGCTAAATAAACATGTCTTTTGTATGATCCCTAAAATAATTGACATTTTGAAAATTCTGATAGGGGCGTGTAAACTTTTGATCAATGAAGATTGTTGTTTAGTAAATTGATCAAAGTGACAGTCCTTTATTATATCGCGTTACATTTATAATATTAACATTATTAACATTAGAATGATGTATTACAGAAATATTTAAGTGTTTTTGATTAATTAATTGTAGCCTTGTGTGATCTCTCTTAACTATTCCAGAGACGTGTTTCCAGTGTATCTCCAGTGGAATCCAGGTCAGTCTGAGTTTAGGCCTGTTAGAGTAGAAACTAGTTGGGTCAGGTCCACATTTGTCCATGGTGCTGACTGATGTAATGATTTTATCTTGCTTAGGACTTTAGAATGTGGAGTCATTGCCTACGAGTCTCATGTCTCCCATTGTTGGGGTAAATTTACTATGTCCACAAAACACATTGAGTTAATGCGTACTCTCCTGAGGCAAGTGTCAGCAAAGTTCTCAGAGAGATTTTTTCCTCAGATTATCATTCCTTTGCCCTTTTTCAATCTTGAGTCGAGTGGCTGGAAATCTTAGACCCTCTTTGGAAATCGTCTCACGGAATACAATGCGACCGGCGGTCTCTTTTCAGTCTGCCTGCTGCTAATTGCGGGACAGGCACGGCTCGACTTATGAAGGGTCCCTTTGTCATGCTCAGTGGTCCTGTTGAATCTAAAGCTTCTGATGTTGCTTGAGGCAAGACGTCACCCCTTAGATAATTTCTTACTTCATTACACAGGATTACCATGTCAACTTAAGAAGGGTAGGTTATGGTTACATACGAGCATATAGAGATACGTTGACTTCTTAGGTCTGTTTTATCAGCAAAACTGACTCTTAGTCATTCTTGCAAACAAGAAAAAAAGGTCACAGTTGGTCCGTTAATCCGTACTGGCTTTCTTTAACAGTCAGTCACCAAACAACAGGGATTAATTTTGAAGCCAGGACCGTTTCGTTCCCCATGCCATGGAGTTTCATGCTAGCTGATGTTTTGGTGTTTGTATAATATGGGGTTTTCCAATAAAGACACCATAATGCATAAGTGGGATTATGTCAGTGTGTGTTTTAACATGGCTGGGAATCTGTTTTGTGTGTTTCTAGCCCACTTGAGAAGCTCTGTGTCCAAGTACCACTTTTCGTTTAGTTCACTAGTTTTTTTTTTTTTTTTTTTTGCATTAGTGAGCGAAGCTGTTTTGAACCTATGATGATAACCAGAGATAGTTGAGTCATTTTCATTCAAACGTGTATATATACCAAGCCCACCTAGTACTGTTTTAACAGATCTCTCTTTAACAGCTCTGGAAAACGCTATCTACAGCTTTACTGGTGATTCATGATCCTGGCAATGAACATGCAAGATAATCAGAATTCAATTCTTCGACCACAACAGAATGCTGGAGTATTTTTATTTCACCATTATTCACGCAAGATACGATATCAGAAGTAGACCAAGAGTGATGACTGCTTGGACATGTAAAGCTTGACATTAATTACAGTGAAGCTGCTATGAAAAAATATCTACTTATCAGTCATTATTAAAGTCTTCAGTGGCACATGAACCTTCAGAACCTGCGTTCACTCTTTTTCCTCACACATTAAAGTTGGATCATGAATGGTGGTCCATCACATCATATTAGGTGGTCCTTCACATCAAAAAGTGTAAAAATCAGAGAATGGACAAATTAGTTATTCTTTATCAACATAAAGTGCCATTGACACAGTAAGTGATAATTGTAGTTACGCATTCGGTGACTGTCTGACTGTTTGTAAGGGGATCACTGGAGACTGATGTTAAAACAAGTATAAACAGGGCTGTAGTCTCTGTTTTTAAAAGAAATTAGCATCTAAACAGTCGGATCTTATTTAGATTTATTAGAATAAATAGGCTTGTCCCTGTTTGAGGTTGTAGGCCGGATTATTGGAAGTGAAAATTACAGACCGTGATCATTTAAAGACTAAACTTCTTCATCTCTGATAATAAACAACAAAGAGAGTTTTATAATTTGTACGCTGTGCCTCGAACTAAAAGCTTGTCATTACATGGGAGTCCTCACACTGTGGCTTTAAGACCGTCTAAGTAGGTAAGTTAGGAGTCAGATTTTGCTCACACCAAAGATGTGAAGATTAAACGACTCAGAATGGTGATTACAGTGTTTTCTTCACAACTTGGAGACCACCCTAAATAAGAGCAATCACTCCGTCTAAAAATGTCCGTTTTCTATGTAAACCACCTTCTCTGTAGAAAACACACCTTATTTACAGTATATTGCATGGAAATAACTATATTGCGCAGTAGCCTATTTTTTTTTCTCTGTTTTGATCATAAATCATTTGTGGTAATGCTGTTGACTAAACCATATTGAACCTAAAAAAATCACAAAAATGCTACATACAGTACCTTTTCCAGACCACATCATTTAGATCACTTGTAGATAGAGTAAACAATTTAGTTGTTCATCCTACGTATATCACATATGTTAACATTACCATATGAAGAAAGTTAATTGCTTTCTGATATGCCTCAGGGGTTGTTAATTTTTGGCTCTATCATTACAATGTTGTGGTGATAAAAGTCAAATCAGTTTTACTCACTGATTGACAAGGGAATGCCAAGAATGCTGGATGTCTGGTTTGTGTGTCAGTGGATGCCCACAGAAAAGTGTAGCTGTGGGCCCCTATTTCATTAGATATGACTACTTTCAGGAATGTGAACAGGCACTGACAGACTCTAGAGATCTTAAAATGAAGCAACTCCAAGAACAGCAACAGATTTCATGTTGTACAGGTTCATTGGGTTTAGAAGACCCTTTTAAGTTTTGAGTTTTTTTTTTTTGCTTGATCCATGAGAGTTTTTGGCAAGAAAGCTAAAGTCTAGGCTGAAGTGATGTAAGTCTCATAAGCCTAAAACCGTAGAAGTTCTTTGTTATTTTAGATGGTGTTTGGTGATTTAAGGGATAGTTCCATGCAAAATTAAAATTAACATCATTTACTCACCCTCAAGTTCTCAAACTGTATGAGTTTCTTCTTTGGATTAACTAAAAGAAAGATATTTTGAGGAATGTGGGTAACCAAATTGTTGATGGAAACCATGGACTTCCTTTAATTTTTTAATACCATGTAAGTCAGTGGCTACCGTCAACTGTTTGGTTACCCACACTCTTTACAATATTTTCTTTTGTGCTCAACAGAAATAAATAAATATATAAATAAATTGGGTCAACTATTCCTTTTAAAGGGTTACCCAAAAAATATAATTCAGTCATTAATTACTCACCCTTATGTCGTTCATGTCGACCTTTGTTCACCTTTGGAACTCAAATTAAGGTATTTTTGATGATATCAGAGAGCCATCTGACCGTCCATAGACAGCAACATAGAAATGATATCAGAAACCTAGTAAAACATCAGTAAAACAGTCCATGTGACATCAGTGACTCAACTTTAGTTTTGATACTTTTTTTGCGCAAAGATAGCAAAAATAACATCATTTACTCAATCATTCTTCTCGGTTTCAGTCACAGAGCATGTGCTGCTGGCGCATGTGAAGACACTGTTTTGTTCTGAGGTACATTCAAGTCAAAGACTTATTAAGCCCAGTTCAACTGACGTTTACCATTGAAACAAAAGCTTAAAATCTTTCCTCCCGTCATTCGAATTCTGTGTCGGCATTGCTGTGTGGCCTCACCTTGTCAGGTGCCAGGGATTAGGTGTATTAAGTGCAGCCCTCTGAAAGTGACAATAGCAGTTTTGTTTGCGTCTCCTTAGAGGATCAGCTGAACTCCACTCAGTTAAAAAGCTCAGAGATAATCTGTCCTGCACCAAACACACATTTTTCATTCCCATGTAACAAATATGCATTTCCTTTTGCAGTTTCTAGATAGTAATACAGGTGCTGCACTGCTAGATAATTATTCTGCTTTCTAAAATACCATTTGTATCCTTCCTGGAGAGTGTGATCCCACAATGCATTGCAATAGGTTCAATTTCAGTAGACGGTAGGTTGCAACGCAGTTTACAAGGCTTTGAAAGAGAGCTTTAATATCTTTGATTCATGTCTTGGATCTGATGTTGCCTCTAATTTCTTTGGGTATTTTTCTATATTAACAGGCAGCATGTTTATAAAGCAGAGGGGAAAAAAGCAAGTCACCACATGCTTAAATCTTTGATCGAAATCCTCTGCTCGGTCTAGAAATTTAGCATAATTTGTTCTACCGTCTGCATTTTTATGGTATTATTGCACTTCATGTCCTCTAAAAAGTTGTCTGATTGTGGAGAAAACAAAAGAAAAAGCAAGTAGATAAAATGTATGTTTTTTCCCATCGTTTGATTCACTTAAAAAAGATCACTAATTAAATATAATACACCACAACACATAATTTTGGCTTTTTAATAATTAGCTGTTTTATTGAACCCAGAAAATGTATAAATATCCTATAACCATCATTATTTTTCCCTAAAACTCATTTTAAAATAAATTAATTTATCTTACTCCATTAGCAAATGTTTTACTACTTGCCTACCTGCCAGTGAGGTTAAAAAAAAATTACATATATATATAAATATTTAAGGACATATTCTCTTTAATGTGTCGGTTCAATATTCAAATACTTAAAAACTGCTTATGCTGTGACATTAATGACTTTTAATCATTATGAAAGCATAGGCTTAGAAGCCTTTAAGACGCTTTAAGTATTGTGGAATAGAAAATCCATGGCGTGAGTACCTGTTTCTAGGACATTATGTAAAAGATTAATTTAAGTCCTGACCCTCAGACTGAATTCAGTTCGACATTAATTCATCATTATGTGAAACCTCTGGCCTGGAGAAAGCAAATAATCTAAATGAACAAAGAAAGGTGCTTGAGACATTTTAAGTCTCAGTCTGGGCACCATAATTGGCATACTTATTTGTTTTTTTTATCAGTCTCTTGTCTAACTGGATTTGATAGTCCTTTATGAGATGGGAGGTGTTAAGAATTACTCCTTGGAAATACGTGAACTTCACCTCTGCCAGCCAGAACACTGTGAAATCTGTCTGGGCTGC
>JAUMHR010000056.1:16379056-16401172 GCA_032361145.1 Enteromius fasciolatus
GTTTTTTTATTGTTGTTGTTGAAATTTGCTTTGTCTAAAATTCTGATAACTTTTATTTTGTAGTCTAAATTTGTAATAAATTGCCAGGAAATTCCCTTGTATTCCCCTTCCCTTTTTTTACTTGCTGTCTCACAGGTCTTATAAAAATGTTTTTTAGACTGTTCACATAGTATAAAACATTCTTTAAAAAATAAAAAGATGTCAGTGCCTTAAATACATAGTGAACTTTATCCTTAAGGAGGTCTTCTGGGAGCAATAAATCCAAGGGATCACTTTCTATTAAAACGGGTACATTTTATTGGCTGATAAATGTTGTACAGTATATTGCTTCAGGACATCAAACGTGAAATGAATTATTCTTTAGAGAGTCACCTGTCTTATTTATTCACACATTTTCCTCCTTTGAGCTCACTCAAGATGCTGTATACGTCTACAAATAGCACATTCTCACAGTATTTCTCTACTCAAGTCAAGACACACTCCTTGATCTCCTATCACAGCGGTCAATGTTGTGCACTTCCTCTACAATACATGTTTGAGCAGACTAATAAAGTGCTTTTTAACCTAGTCCCAGCCTGCTGCCCATCCCTGACCATTCACTTTTGCATTGTCCTTTGTGAAGTCCGTTTATGTTCTTTTCTATTTCTTCCACAGAAGAAAGTGGAGTGTCGCTGTTGCAGTTAATTGGTGATCCTCCACCTGATGGAGTCTCCAAAGTCTTTGACGATGCTAACAACCCCGGCTATGTGTTTGACCAAAGCTCTAATGTGGGTCAGTCAGCGGCGGGTCACCTGCCCAACCCTTTCTTTCGTGACTTCTCGCTCATCTTCAACATCAAACCCACGTCCTCCAAGCCTGGAGTCATCTTCTCCATCAGTGACCCAACTCAGAACATCATGTATGTTGGTGTGAAGCTGTCAGCGGTGGAGAAGGGCAAGCAGTCTATCATCTTCTACTACACCGAGCCTGACTCGCAGAGCTCATACGAGGCGGCCAGATTCTCCGTGCCCTCCATGGTGGACACCTGGACTCGGTTTTCCATCAGTGTTTTGAACGAGCATGTTTCCCTCTACTTCAACTGTGACTCAGATCCTCAGGTCATGAATTTTGAGCGGTCTCCGGATGATATGGACCTGGATGCCACGGCTGGAGTGTTTGTTGGTCATGCCAGTGGAGCAGACTCTGATAAGTTTTTGGTATGTACACGGTTCATACTTTCATATCACAATATCTCCATTAAAACAAGTCAAATCAAGGTTAGCTTAAGCCAGAAAAGGGAAAGTGCAATGAAAGTGTCTGTGCTTGAGTGACTCTTGCATGATTTGATTGCTCAAATTGGCCTGTTTAAGACACAACAAACATCCTTGTCGTAAAATGGTCTACTCATCCTTCCTTTTTGTCATAGAGTAGTTAATTGCTTTAAAAAACCACAGGGGAGCAATTAGCTCCTGTTAGTTTTTCTGGCAGTGTCCAGCATCTGACCCCACAGCTTGATTTCAGATCAGTGAAAACCGACCACCGGACGTATTCTTCCCCTGAATTAAGTGAGATAAGAACCAATAGCATACTTTTATTTTATTTAAAGTTTTGGAGGGTAGTATTTTATTTATCCTTTTTTAAAATTAAATTATATTTCTATATTATTATTATTATTATTATTATTATTATTATTTATTTTTACATTATATGAGTTAATTCTGATACTGTTAATAATTGTAAAATAAATGTAAAATAATATATTGGCAACTTATTTACGCATTCCTTACTTGATTAATTGTTTAAGATTAAATTTAATATTTAGAAGCTTTCTATCAGTTAAAAAAAAAAAAAAAAAGGTATTTTATCTTTTTGTCAGGAATGGCAGTTATCTTTTTGTCACATGAAGTTATCTTGAGTTTTTATCAATAACATTAAAACTTAGTATTAAACGAAAATCATCCAGGAATATTAATAATTATATAAATAAAATATGCAAACAAAGTATATTACATTTATCATATATATACAGTGTATATATATATATATATATATATACACACTCCAAATATAAATAATTTGGTGGCTCTATGACCTTGAAATATAAAATAGCATTTTAAATATTTATACAATTTACTATATATACAAAAATAATGGACAAGAGCAGCTTTTATAGGCCAACAGATTCTTCACCAGCTGCTGTACTACTAAAGCAGCCTAACTGATCTGTGAAGTGATGTGATTGAATGCCGTGCCTTGTTTCCACCAGTTATGCTAGTGCTTTCAAGCATGTTGTTCAATAACCATAGTGAGGCAACTGAGGCAGCAGAAATGCCTCACATTTCCCAGAGCTCATAATGGCCACTCAAAAGCAGATGGATCTTATTCAGTTCAGTATGGCTTCTTGTTTCATGTGGCTTCCATTTCCTGTGGGAACTCCACCATAAGGAGATGGCCATCATAATTACAGACCTGATTAAGCAGGATATGATTGCTATTTCATCCCTCTCATTAAGACCATGTGCTTATCTGCAGAACTGTGGGGCGATCAGGTCTGTAAATCTGACCCCGCGTTGGGGCTGTAACAGGGTCTCGGCAGGTCACGGCGTGAAACAAAAAGGCAATTAAGACATCATAAAGCTTCCTTCACTGCATTCTGCTACTAAACCTTTGACCTCCGTTCTTTAGACATGAGAGATCCTGTTAGATCTTTCCAGCAACGTACCCACAATTCCTATTACCCCAAAGGGATCTTGAATAGAGATCTTAAAGTGATAGTTCACCCAAAAAATTAATTATGCAATAAGTTACTGAGCCTGTATGAATTTATTTCTCTGTTGGCCACAAAAGAAGATATTTGGATGTCCATGCTGTTCCTTATGATAGTGAAGTAGATAATCAGATGTCACACCTAGTACCCTAACAGTAGTCCATTGCAGATTTTGAAAGCTTCATTTGAGAAATATTAGTCAAATCTCATTCATGTGATACATTTTTTGTTACCTCTGTAGCTTGACTCTTAGGCCCCATTCATTTTTATTGTATGGTAAAGAGCAGCGTCAACATTCTGTTAAACATCTCCTTTTTTCTTCCACAGAATAAACCAAGTCATATAGCTTTGCAGCAATATCAGAGTGATTTAAGAATGGCTGAACTTTCTTTTCTTGCACGTACTATCCCTTTAGTAGGACATTTATAGTAGCTATCGAATATATAAATGTGTTTCTTGTATTAAATGCCATCACTATATGTGCTAAAACCCATGAAAGGGAAATCCCACATGGAGATTGATAGGCATGTTTTTTAAAAGTAAGATATGAGGCACACATTGTTATCTGACTGCCAGAGTTTTTGCCATGGAAGGCAGTGGCATGAAAAAAAGCGCAGTGGATTCAGTTTCTAATGAGCAGCTGCCCTACAGCATGGACTGTATGTCACCACACCTGCCGTGGCCATCAAAATAAGCTCAGTAATCTGTGTGTGTGTTTGTTCTAGGGTGTTATCGGCGATATCAGGGTGCTGAAAGACCCTGGGGCAGCTGAACGGCACTGTGAAGAAGACGAGGATGACTTTGATGCGGTAAGACCATAAGTAATAAGAGTGTCCAAGGACGTTTCAAGGCTTGTTTGGAAAATTTATTTTGTGTTTAGTATGTATCATCCTTGTAGGATCAATATATTTACCACATAAATATTTACTGATAATGATAATTCAATATTTTGAGCGTGAGTGTGTTTTTGTGTTGGTACCTTGGCTGGTTAGAGCCGTCACAGACAACTCCTCAACTCTTTATATTTTTCATATTCTACACAGCAGTGACAAAAAGGATTGCTTTCACTATTCTATAATATTAGGTTCCTGATATATTAATTATGACACTAAAAAGAAAGTGGAAAGTCTTTGTGTTTAAAAATATATTTTTGGGGATTTTTTAAAATGCATTTCAATATGAAATGCTCAAACTGAACAAAGAGGAAAATGCAACGTTATAACATTTTAAGTGCCTTTTTAGGAACCAAGCAAATGCTCTACATGTCTAAAAACACTTAGTGAAATAATCGTTTCATTCATGTGTCATGCCTTAATAAAGTCTCTGCTTCAGCATCTTAGCAGCTTTGCCTCTGAATTAATTGAGAAAAGAGAAATAGCTATGTAAATGTTATACATCACAGCTGCACACACTATTGAAAGTTAAGCGGCTCTAAAATAGGTGATTAATCCAAAGATTGGCTAATGCAGCGAGGTAAAAAAAGTACTGAAATTGTTCTCTGGGAGATCAGTTGCATAAATCACGGTCTAGTCTGCTTTCTCAAACAAGTGGATTTTATATATATATATATATATATATATAAATGCTTTGAAGTGTGTTATTGTCAGTTATTGTGTAGTCATTTATAAATGAGAACAGTGTGAAAGGAGTAGCTTGCCTAGTGCAAGACTCTTTTCCCCAGGTGACTCATCTCAGAATTGCTGCGGTATCATTTTACATTTATGTAAGTTTGTGTATAAAGTAACTTATATTTGCATTTTATGATACATATATATTTTCGTTCTTTGTTTCCTGGGAACTGAACCAAAAGCCTACCTGAAAGGAATAGTTCACCCCAAAACAAAAATGTTGTCACGCATGACGTATTACATGCCCTCCAGTCATCTAGATAAGAGTGTGATGAAAAGACTCTTTCTCATCGTTAACACTCAGGGAATTTATGCGGTTTTCCGTTCTCCTTCAGAATCCCCAGGGATCGGGTGATTACGGAGCAAGTGGAGATGGAGAGGGACCACCATCAATCCAGGTACTGCTTTTATTTTCCCTCAGAAAGCTGATCTCACATTTGTAAACCGGTTGTGATCCATTTAATGTCCACACTTCAAACTTCGAATGAGGTTCCCGGCTATTTTTTCAGAGCAGCAGCCTATGAGTTTTGGCAGGTCTGTTGCTGTGCACTTGCTCATCTTCTTGGGGAAAGTCCCGGATGAATGTTATTATCTCCAGACCAATCCCAGATGTTAAAGCCCTTCTTCCCATGCCTTGTGTTACTAATCCAGAAATAGGCCATGTGGAAATTGAAATGAACCCTTTGCTACTGATGTGCGAGGCTCGTGTCTGAGCTTGCCACAGCTAATTACAATGGAAAGAAACCAGGTGGCTGTTAGGTGTGGACTGCAGCGATCTGCATCCAGAAGTGTCTTGTGTTCATCAGTGCTGTGGTGTTGTGTCATTTAAGTATATTTAGGCCAATTTTTGTATTTTCTGAGTATGTTATATTTATGCAAACGTAGCTGCTTCATAGCAGCGTCTTTCCTTTCACTTACAAGTATTTATTGCCATTATATTTAACAACAGCTGCTGCCAAGCATGCAGGTATTAATTTAATTCTAACCTAGCAATTTGAAATGACACAGTTTTTGTTTGCTTTTGCAGTACGCAATGTGTTTTAACACGCTGTGACAGAAATACGGCATTCCGAAGTGCTGTAAAGTAAACTTTCTTTTGTCTTACCATGGAATCCATTTTGATGGATGCCACATTCCCCTCTGGGATATTTTCCACACTTGTTTCACAGTCAATCCGACTCTCTTTGGATGTTGGAAAGTGCATTTGAGGAGAGGGCACCTGGTGGGCAGGCATTCTTGCAAACTGTGTATAGGCCTCTTTGTGTAGTCTAATTTTATGAGATTATTATATCTCGAGGGAGAGAAGTAGTCTTGTGACAGTGTGGTAAACACATGTTTGACTTCATTACACTTTTCTGTAAAAAAAAAAAAATAGAATTTCAGCATGTATTCAGTGCATTCTAATTGTGTATCTCTTTTCTCACAGTCATTATACTGTATATATGCAGTATACAGGGGTCTGGGACCACACATTGCATTTAAATTTGGAATCCATAGTTTTTACTTGTGTTTTGCATTTTTTCACACACACACACACACACACACACACACACACACACACACAGACATGTTGGTTTTTGTGATTTAAGGGGACTCTCCATAGGCTTAATGATGTTTCTACAGTACAGACTGTGTGTGGTATTGCCCTACACTGACCCTACACCTAAACCTACCCCTTACAGGAAACTGTGTGCATTTTTAGATGAAAAAAAAAACACCATTTAGTATGTTTAAGTCTTTTGAATTACGGGGACAAAATGTCCTCATAAAGCACCTACATATTGTATGTCGTACCCATGTCATTATACAAATTTGTGTCCTCATAAACCACATAAACTGACACACACACATTATTAAAAATGTACAAATATTATTAAAAATGTAAAAAATAGCAAACTATTAAAATGATAAAATATAATATTATATCAAAATATAATTAAAATGATTACAAATAAAATAATTTTTTTTATATATATTTATAGTAGAAAGTTTACACAATATCTTAATAGAACATAATTTTTTATTTAATGTCCTATAATGACTTATGATAATGGCATAAACATAAAAAATCTATCATTTTGACTTGTACAATTTATTTTTGGCTATTGCTACAAATATACCTTTGGTACTTAAAGCTGGTTTTGTGGTCCAGGGGCACATAGATAGATAGACTTTAAAACTAACTCTTTGTTCAATTAATTATTATATATATAATATATAAACCATTAAATGATGTCTTGGTATTACACATGTACAACATTTTACATAGTACAAATGGGTCTTTATACTTATTCTGTGGATCTGTTGTATCGAATAGTTTCAGGAACCCTTCTCTAGACCCCTATAACAAAGCTGAGGAGATGTACCAGAACTTTCCAAGCGATGATCCAGATTGCTCTCCTAGAAGACCATGATGCAAAAAACATGTGGCAGCAAAGAATGGCCCCTTTTTTAATGCACAAGGAAATATCCTTCCGTGCCTTTAGATCTCCTCCATGTCCTTAATTTCTCCAGCATGACTCAGTGTAATGTGTTCAAGGTCAGAGCAGCCACCGAGGTTCTCCGCTGCAGTGACTGGCAGATGTTTAGCAGTCCCTCCTGGTGTAGCCGGACCCCTGACCCCTATCTTTAGACCTCAGGACCCGTGGCCTGCAATCCCTAAGACGATCGTTCTCTTAGTCCAAAAATACACGCTTGTCAGCATCCTCTCACACTGGCCAATTGCGCTCCATGGTGCTTTCACCAAAGTCTCCTTTTTCTCCTTTTTCCCAGTGTGAAATCTGAGGATCAGAGTGTTCTAGAACCCGATACCTGCTACAGTATTTCATCAGTAGGTTCTGCTGTTTCAGCAGCACATGTTTTGTAAAGTGCAAGGTCAGGCCCGCTTTGTGTTTGCGCTTCAATCGTGCCCTGGAAGCGTTTCTTCAAGGAGCTGTTAGCTGTGTGTTTGTATTTGTCTGCCAATTGGCTGAATGGAGTGTGTGAGTGTACAAATATCTATGCAGTCAGTGTCACGGTTCTTTGGTTTCCCCTATCGAATGTCTATTGTTTTGATGTTGATATTTGAGGTCACAGAGGGTCTACAAGCAGTGAAATGAAATTAAACGGGTACGGAAGGCGTGAGAAGTGATAAACTTTGGTTGTTTAAGCTATGCTGTTATTTAAGACTGATATACACTATTTTACAGTTAATTGCTATATTAATGGTATGCATCATTTGCAGCCGACCCCTCCCTCCTCTCGGCCGATCCAGCAGCCGCCGGTGACCAGCAGACCGCTTGTTCAGAAGCAGCAGACAGGTGAGCTTTCACTCTTTTTCAGTGTCAGGTCTGAACTGATCTGCCTGTAAAACATCAGCTAGCCTTACAGCACAGCCCATCAGCAGTCTTTATTGCACTGTTTAATACTTAAGTGTGGCTCTTTTTTTGTCTCACAAACTTTTCTGGGTTCATTTACAACTTTCTTATTCTGTCATTTTGTTCATGAAAGAAAATTCATTCAAATTAATCAGAAAGTGTACCAGTGATGGTTGACTGAATTTGTTACGGTCTTAACAGCACTGATCTTCCAGTTCTAGTCTATAGCGTTTTGAATGCAGGGAGATTTCAAATGTAATCTGAGGTTTACTAATGTAGATGTCATTCATGAAATTGTTTTGCAGTTTGCAAACATGTCGTGCGATAGACATGATAGAGTAGACTGACTATAAAAACCAGTTGCGTTTATAGAGCGGTCACAGTGGTATTTGGCGCCCTCTACTGGTGTAAAGCAAATTGGACTGTGTCTTTTTACATTTAATTGCATAAGTATTCTGAAAAAGTTGTTATTCAGGTTTTGTTATAGGTTATAGATGGCTTAAAAACTAAGGTACATATATATGTATATGTATATATATATAAATGAAGAGTTTATATAAACATTTACATTTTTAACAATTTTCAATAATCATGTTTTTTCATTGTGTATTTATTGTGTAATTAATCTCAATCAAACTGCAATTGGGTTATGTTGATTAGGTTATACACAATAAAACACACTAAAAACATGCTAACATAATGAAATCATGATATTTAAAAAAAAATCTATAAAATATATCTGTATTAAACTCAGTCATTGCTTTACTTATTGTATTTATACAAATGTATACATTTTTTATTTCTGAAAATCTCACTGCTAATATACAGATTTAATATGACAATTACAGAACATAAAATCAATGATAATAATTATAATTATAAAACCAACATTATTGTTTTTATATATTAGTATTATATTTTAAAATAAGGTGTTAAATTTTTGTTGTCTGTGTACTACTCCGCATCAATACAATTTTCGACATCTCTTTGTAAATGGTTTTCTGAAGTGTGATCTTTCTTCAGAATGAGGTGAATTGGTAAGTTTTGTTAAATATTAGGCTCAGTCGATTCTTCTTGGCAAACGTCTGGGTCCTATGGTGATTCTCGACAAACATCCGGCTCATATGGAGGTTCCCGAAAAACATCTGTCTCCTATGGTGATTCTCGGCAAACATCTGGCTCATACGGTGACTCTGAACAATCTTCTGGTTCATATGGTGATTCCCAAACAAATTCTGGATCGCATGGTAGTTCTCGGCAGTCATCGGACTCATATGGTCGTTCCCGACAAACTTCTGGCCGTTATGGTGACTCTCGACAAAATCTTGACTCGGTTGGTGTTAGCAGGCAAACTTCTGGGTCGTATGATGATTCTAGACAAGCTTCAAAGTCTCTAAGTACGTCAGGCTCAGCTGGCGATGGCACACGGTATTCTCTGGAGTCCAGACTCGGTCCTGCAGGTTCAACAGGTGGGTCGCTAATGAAGAGATGGAAATCTCTCGAACGGACACGGAATTTCTGGATAGAAATTCTCAGCAGAAATTCTCGGCTGAAATACTCTGAATTTCTACATGATGCTTTGCATGAAAAGCTGGCAAAAGGCTGTGGATGTGTGTAGAGATGCCCAAGAGGGACTGCAGCAGACTGGGAGTGAGCAGTAGTGTTTGCTGCTAATGTATGGTGTTTATTGCTAGAATTATTATATTGTATTTGTGTTGTTTTATCAAAACACTATGCTTATTGGTCTGCTTATAGAAGCTTCTGCTGGTAGGCATATTCTTACATGAATATGTGGAGTTTGGCATATAGTCATGGTATTTTGTAATTTTTGTATTTTATTTTAAGTTATCTTATCCTATCACAAAAACATGCCAGGTCACATTTCACCTCAAAAAATAATAATAAATAAAAAAATATACATTTATTTTATTATTATTATTATTATTATTATTATTATATATATATTTTTTAAAAGAAGGGTAATTTAGATATTCAGCATTCTGACATTATTTTTTTTTTATAAGAAATTAGCACATTTTCCCCCTAAAATTCTCAATATCATAATGAGTCTGTATATTTTACTTATTATTCCAAAAATTCTAAATGTAATTCTTGTAACTATATTAAAGCTAGCTATATTTGAACTTTAACCTAGTATTTGGTGTACAGCATTTATGTTAGGTAAATTAAAATGCCCCTTTTTGCATTACAATGACTTGAATCAGATTTATTTTGCATGTCAGTAAATTGAAAAATTGAGTTGACAGGAAAATGATGTCACAGTGTTAAAAAATCCGGAAAAGAGACTTTATTGAATACGTGAAAAGTCTAATTTCTTATTTTGTTCTGTTGTTTTGGGGTGAGATATGAGCCAGATATGTTTTTCAAAATGTTAAGCATTTTAAAATAATTATTTTTATATTAACCAGACATGTAAAAATTGACAGGTGCGAAAGGAGACAGAGGAGAAAGAGGAGAGAAGGGTGCCAAAGGTGACAGAGGTGTTGCGGGGCCGAAGGGCGATGCAGGTTCTGGATCTGTGTCTGCTGGCGGTGCAAAAGGAGTGAAGGTGTGTTAAGTACGGAGTACTGAACAGCTTTTTATAAAGAAATATGCCTTGAGAACATGTCCATTACTCTAATAGGGATGCTGTTTTTGTTCAAATAATCCAGCAGTGATATAGTTCAGTTGTCAAGCAACGTTAATCTACAATTCAACTGATATGAAATATTAATAGACTCAGAATCGAGAGTCAGAGCTATTAGTTTTATAGAAGCAGCTATGCATCTAAACTATTTCGAAGCTTTTATAAAAACAATAACACAGGCTGTGCTAACAGCTAATATGAGATGAGTTCTATGAAAGGCCCTTTTTTTTTGGTAGAATTGTTATATTGAAGTTTTATGCCCTTCAGAATTCACAGTAATGTGTGAAGTCAATGATGGGGAGCTTGAATGTTCAGCCATCTGTTAGAGTGGTGAGAGTGGCAGACAGGTCAATCATTTTTGTCTGTGTTTTCACAGGGTGACGCAGGAGAGAAAGGAATGAAGGTTTGTTCTGATGCTTCTGACTTGCCATAACTATGACAACATCTGTTAAATGTGAATTAAAGGAAAAGTGCATGCCAAAATTGAAATTTACTCTTCCTTCATGCACCCTGCTTTCGTTATTATTTTTTGCAAAACCGAAAATTAGATAATAGGCAAATGCACGATCTGCCTAATGTCTGTTTTTGTGTTTCATGAATAAAATACTAATAATGAATGAAAAATGATCATTTGTTGCTGAACTCTCCCTTTAAGAGATTAATTTCCTATTTTGAATGCTTGTTCATTTTTTTTCCGTTTACAAAACTTGAAGCCCATTCACACCAAGAGCAATATAATTATATTATATTCATCATCCTTGGGCATGCTTTTTGGTTTCAGGGCAGTTCTGGTTTTGGTTATCCTGGATCAAAGGGTGACCGTGGCCCTCCGGGGCCTCCAGGGCCTCCCGGTTCCCCAGGACCCAGTGCAGAGGTAGAAATGAGGGGAGATGGGTCAGTTGTGCAGAGGGTGGCAGGACCAATAGGACCACCCGGACCACCAGGACCCCCTGGCCCTGCTGGAGCTGAAGGAGAGCCGGTGAGTAGATCACAGTCGTAGGAATGGTTCAATTACTGGCTCTCTTTTCTATTATCGAATGCATTTCCATTTAAAAGGAACAGTGTTATACCATAACCGTATGTGTCACAAGTGGTCTTGCATTTGCCGTTGATGTGTTAGAACAGTAATAGATCCCTGCGGTGTTCCCAATCACAAGCAGAGAATGATGTTAATGCAGGTTTAAGATATGCATCATTGCAAACACAAAGGCACATTGTGTTTCTGCCCTTGAGACTATGCATTATGCATTGGTCATATCCGAACAAAACTAATATTCTCTCCTCTCCTTTATAGGGTGACCCTGGTGAAGATGGAAAAGCTGTAAGTAATGCATATCATAAAACTCTGTTATAAAATAGACCTGCATCAAGTACGTATTTCAATATGAAATCATACCTGCTTCTGTATTTGGGGAGTGCAGTTTGTTTTTTAGTGTACGAAATAGGAAGAAAAGTCTGATTGTTTTTTTACGTTCATGTGCAAATAATTAAGCATCTGTTTTTGTAACAGGGTCAAGTTGGACCTCCTGGTTTTCCTGGAACTCCTGGGAGTTCTGGACTCAAAGGAGAGAAAGTAAGTATTGTTGATGTCTATTATCGTTGGTTATTATGACATTATCAGGGTTGTGCACCATTTAGAGTTGAATTGTGCATGCTTTTTACAGAATGCCAGTTCAACTTTTTCTTCTTATGTTTTTATTTTAGGGAGATCGAGGTGAAAGTCAGCCAGGGCCTCGTGGACCTCCAGGGCCTCCTGGCCCACCGGGACCCCCATCTCACTCTGATAGGCCTGTGAGTTCATTATAAGTCAGCTGTTTTTGTGATCACTTTCCTTTTAAAGACGGTTTCACAATCTTTTCTCTGTATTCATTTTATAGACATTTGTGGACATGGAAGGCTCTGGATTTGATCTAGACAGTGTACGGGTACGTCTTAAAATTGATTTATAGCATCAAGTCAGATCTACAGTACTGTAGTGCTCAACAACTAGAAGTCTCCATTTTGGAATGACGTGTCATTCATTGTTGATAATACTTCATATACACTTTTGCTTAAAAAGTTTGGGGTTGGTAAGATTTTTAGGCCTGGTTTTGTAGACAGAGTTTAGCCTAAGCCATGATTAGGCTATGGTTCAATTAGGACATATAAGTAATATTTCTAAACGTGCATAAGAATTTCTGATGTGCATCTTGAGACAAAACAAAGGCACTGACATGTTTTAAGATCAGAGCAAGTTCTGCACTTTCTTTTAAAACAGCTCAGATTTACACTTTAGTCTAAAGTCACTTGGCTTAAACCTTGTCTGTGAACCTGGGGGTTAATGTCTATGAAACGAGTTTCGCTTGCTTATTTGCTGAAGTTATTTGTTTAAAAATACAGTAAAAACATTAATATTGTAAAATATTATTACAGTTTAAAATAACTGTTTTCTACTGTACTGTATGTCTAATGTATTTGATTCCTGTAATGACAATGTAGTACTTATTACTCCAGTTGTCAGTGTCACATGACTTCAAAAATTATTCTAATAAGCTGATTTGATGCTCAAGAATAAGTATTATTCTGTATTAATTTTTTTGCTGACTATTTTGGTGTAAACTATGAGAATATTTTTAGAAGTTGCAAAAATCCATTTATTTGAAATGTTTTGTAACATAAATGTTTTTTTTTTTCTGCAACATTGGAAACATCTAACATGCCCTTGCTAAATAGAAAAGAAAAAGATATTGTGCAGACACTGAATTAAGCAAAATATGTTAAATTTTCTGTTTATAAAAACTTCCAGTTCTTTACTTAGTAACTTTTTATTTGTTGATAGGCAATGTCCGGTTTGCCTGGCCTTCCTGGTCCTCCTGGTCCCCCTGGTCCCCCCGGTCCCCCTGGCTCTGGGTCTGCGGGCTCTGGAGGTTTTGGGCCTCCTGGTCCTCCTGGACAAAATGGAGCTCCAGGTCAACCGGTAAGTTTAAGGCCGTGTGTGTGTGTGCTCTGATTGTTTCAACCTGTCATACTGTGTCTTGTTAAAGTCATAAAAAATGATAAATAAATACATTCAAACAAGAATCTTGTTTGTTTGTTTCTTTTAATAGGGACTTTCAGGTCCATCAGGTGCTGATGGAAAACCAGGCTTACCTGGCCCAAAAGGAGAAAGGGTAGGAAGTCCATTTTCTTTTTTTTAAACCTAAAAAAAGAACAGTGAATTTAACATTGTGCTTAATACACATGGGAAAAACTTTAGATATTCTTAAGAAAGCTTAAGAAAGTTACCTTAAATCATTTAATTATCTAAATTTTGCTTTTTGTGGATGCTTGTGGAGAGTAAACATGCTTATAAGCCAGGATGATGACATTAGTTTGTCTTCTTGGAGACATTTGAAAATGAAGCAGTCATTTTATTTGACATCAGGGCCAAGGACAAAATATTTATGGCTGGGCTCAATAAGTGGGCGATAACATACACTAAAGGACACTGGCTTGACCCTCTAATCACAGTCTGGCATGCAAATGTTAAAACAGCCCGGTAGTCTCTGAAATGATTTCTAAAACGTCCTTATGCTGTAATCACAAACGACTGGAAAGGTCATGGAAAAGTCACAGCAATCCATTGGTAAAAAATTGTAGGAGCCCTGACCGTAATGCACATAGATAGCTGTACCGGTCCTTTAATGGATTTGCACTTGCATAATTCAGCTCTGTTGAGATTTGTAATGGTAGCTATCTTTAGACAGTGGACTGATTTTGTGCTCCACAGGGTGATGCCGGTGAGCTGGGCCTACCTGGACCTGTGGGAGAGAAGGTCAGTTTGCGTAATACGTGCACCTCGTGAGAAACCTCTAAAACACTTGCACAGTATGCATACGTTTGTTTGCATATCACATATTTAAATGTTAAGAATAAATGTTCTGTACAAGTTAATGCTCTTAAATCTAGTATGCTTTTAATAGGAATTAAATAAAAAAATAATAATGTCATAATGTCCTATCCAGGCGTGACGGAGCAAGATCCAATCAAAAAATGTTTTCACAATAATGATTATTAGTACATATGTATGATATATAGTTTTGCAGAGCAGGATTTTGTGAGATTTCACTGTCAGCATCAGAAATGCAAACCTGTCAATTTCCAAGAGGTCAAATTTTCCATTTTTTTCTCACGTTAAAACTTATTTGATTTTGCTATTTTCAATTATCTGTGATGTAGACATGTTTTTTGTTTGTTTTACCATTTTCCAAGACCCAGACTTTCAGTCTTAATGCATGCTACTATTATTAAATATTTGTTTTTTTTTAATCATAAAAATTAATTTACAATCATAAAAATACACGCCAGTCTAAACAAAGTAAAATAATTATGAACCATTTCAGTATTCACAGTACTTTATGAAAAGGATTTAGATGTTAGTGACAGACAGAATTCCTTTCATGTAAAATTAATGTTTATGTTAAGATTAATATTGTTTCATAACCTTTTTTGTTACTTTGCACTTTTTTCACTCAAGCTGTAACTTTGTCAAAAAAAAAGATAAAAAGGGATGTCAAAAATGTCATTTCCACCACAGATTGCTTTCAAATACTTTGAAATGTAGTGGAAATGACATCGTATAGCAGTTGTTCATAATCAGAAGTGCCCATTGTTGAAGAAAAATGGAAGAAATAACGTTGCTTGATTATGTCACGTCTAGTTAGGACACTGTGTGGAAGAAACTGCTTTTTTTCAGTCAAACCCACTCAGGGTTCTTTCATTTTTCTGTCTCTGTAGCAAAACTCCTACTTTCCCAGCTATCTCTATGATCTTCTCTCCCACTCTACCTCATCCTTCTCCTCTAAAGCTGCAGGGTGGCAGGTAGCAGGTCTTGAGTGTGGCAATCGATGTTCTTCACTTTCTACTCTACAGTACTAATACTTGTAACATTACATCACTATACTGATGGTAGTGTGGACTCTTTGTGACACTGCTGTGCTGATTCATCATCTGAACGTGCAAGCTAATATGCTCTTGCTATCTTAAAAGCTAACTCCACTGATCTAGTAGTCACCTTTTTTATTGATTTCTTTCTGCTTGTTTTTAAAGGGTGCCAAAGGTACTTCTGGTTCCCCTGGCCTTCCTGGAGAGGGTGGACTTGCTGGTCTTCCAGGACCAATGGGACCTGTTGGCCCATCAGGGCCCCCTGGTCCTCCTGGCCCAGGCTATCATGTTGGTTTTGTAAGTATTAGTCAATCATATTTAGGACAGTCACAGTCTTTTAGGAATAATGCCGAAATATTGAGCTCTCTGAATGTGTTCAGGATGATATGGAGGGCTCCGGTGTTCGCTTCGGTTCAGTCCCTGGAGTAAGAGGACCAATAGGAGTCCAGGTTTGTTTTTCTGTTGTGCTTTTCTTTACCATTGTTGATCTGTTTACCATATTCTGTAGCAGTTCATTTAATGCAATCCTATTTGATTTCAGGGTGCCCCAGGACCACAAGTAAGACTTTAGGATAGATATCTCATTTGAACGAATAAATAAAGATATTAACTTTAGATCATACCTTTTTGAATTTATTTATATCTTGTTCCTTAGGGTAAGCCTGGCTTACCAGGATTTCCTGGTGAGAAAGGCAGCGAGGGAGCTCAGGGAAAAGATGGCCAGCCTGGTTTGGATGGCTTCCCAGGACCACAGGTGCGTTTCATTTTAATAAAACTCCTAGGTGCAAATTTACTAAACAGCCACGCTGGTGTGCAGTACTTCAGGCTGATTTCAGTGTTTTGTATTTTCCTGCAGGGACCAAGGGGTGACAAGGGAGACCGAGGTGACAGGGTGAGCCTACTTTTGGTCTGAAGAGGTTATGTTTTTTTTGAAATGGTAAATGACTTATTTAATCATTGTTAAATGTGATCATTCGTTTAGGGTGAACCTGGTCGAGATGGAAGTGGATTTCCAGGGCCACCCGGCCCCCCTGGACAACCTGGACAAATTATTTATCGTTATTCTGAAAATGTAAGTTTTCACATTTATATTGCTTTAATATAATTATTCACGCTTTAATTTAAACTGTCTGTCGTTTTTTTCTTCACAGTATGATGAAACTGGAGGACCAGGTCCTCAGGTATGAAAATGTTTCTTCTGGTAGTTTATTGTTAGTGTGATAAATGGCATTAGGATACAAGAAATTGTCTTGTTGGCATTGAAATAGACTCGTAACCTAAAAGTTGTTGTAATGTTCTTACATTATTTATATGATTTTCAGGGTGGGGGTGGTCTTCCTGGTCAAGCAGGATTCCCAGTAAGTACCGCATTACACATATATATGTAAACTTTATAGTCAGAATTATGTGTTTTATCATCAATCTCACGCTGTATCTACTTTACCAATCAGGGCCCAGTGGGACCAAAGGGTGACAGAGGAGAACCTGGTTCACCTGGCTATGGCATAAAGGTTTGTAAGCAAAAACCAACAGATAAATCCTAAATTGAACCCAGAGTTCACCGCTGCAACATCATTTTGTTTGTAGGGTGAGAAAGGAGAACCTGGAATAATTCTTGGACCTGATGGAAACCCACTCTACCTTGGTGGACTGACAAACCAAAAGGTTTGTTTTATTTTTGGTTTGAACGTGAATTAGATATGAAGTGTCCTGGAAACATACAGTTTTGATTTTTAGTCACTAAATACATAAAATAAATAGATGTGTTTCTTCATATTTTCAATGACCTAACTAACGTTTCAAAATGCTAAAGATTAAATAGGTGTATAGCAATTTTAGTACCGCACATCAAAATTATTTTTCCCCCTCTCTGTAGGGTGATAGAGGGCTTACTGGACCAGTCGGACCTCCTGTATGTTTGTATTTGTTACATTTTTTCACAGTTAGAAGTTAACACTATCATATATTTGGATATGTATTATATATACCTCCTTTTATACAGGGTCCAGCTGGACCTTCTGGTTTAAAGGGTGAATTTGGAATGCCAGGCAGACCCGTGAGTCTCTAAACGTTCATCAACAAAACATATTCCTTGACAGACAACAGTATATTACAAAAAACTGACTGTGTGCTTAATAAATGCATCTTCTGTCTGTAGGGCCGTCCAGGTGTGAACGGATACAAAGGAGAGAAGGGAGAACCGAGCTCAGGCTCTGGATATGGCTACCCAGTCAGTATACCACAAGCTCTTGAATTTGAAAATGAATGCAGTTTGTTGCTTTGTTGATTGTTATATAGATAGCTTTTCCCTTATAAGTTATTTTGTGTCTTTCCAGGGTCCTCCTGGTCCCCCGGGACCCCCTGGTCCCCCAGGACCTGCTGTGCCCTTGGACAGATTCGGTGTAAGTGCTTTTTGTGTTAAATAAGCTGTAATACATGCATGAAATGTTGCAAAACGAGCAGGCCATATGCTGGCTATGTTGAATTGAAGCGGTCATGATTGCAACAACAATATTCTGCAATCTTCTTTTTCCATTTCAGAGATATGAAGATTATTCGAGGCACTATCCAGGTAGGTTGTCACAGTCATTCTTGTCACAGCAGATGATCAAAAGACATTTTGTCAACGGCAAATCAAAATGTACTCTTATTTACATTGTTAAAGTCCTTTTGTGATATTACTGTACATAATTTAACTGCAAATGGTTTCTAAAAGAATCAGCCTGTTCTTTACTGCTGATGTAATGAACCTCAGTCCAGTTATTTCCCAATGAATAAAATCCAAGTCCCAAACTACATTTTAGTTCCTTTTTAATGACTTGTTTTGCTCAAAAATATAAAAAATACTCACTAACAGGAAAAAAAAATTGGTATGAGAACTGCATTTCATATTGATTTTAACGTAAATTAGTTCAAATGTCAGATTTCTAATATATTTGGCAACTTCAAACAATGTGTTTTGTTTTCTAAAGCTATGAAAGGAGAGAAAGGAGACCAGGGACATCGTGGTCCTCCAGGACCGCCAGGTAAAATTTACCACTGTTGCTGTTTGTAGACATTCAGGGCCAATGGCAGCCAGGAATAACAAGGTTGTCTCTGCCTCTGTAAATTTTAGTGACTCCCTAAAGTACCCTGACTTATTACAGTAGCTTGACATCACTATCAAATCACTGTAAACGATGTTGTGTTGCTTAATGTATATAATGCAATATTCTCTCATTTTCCCACAGGAAATGAAGTGGATTATTTCCAGATTTTAAAGGTACGTGATTCTCTAAACAAACGTATTGATGAACCAATCTGATTGTGATTTATCCAATGCAAATATGACATCTATTTCCTCAGAGTGAATTGAAGGGGGTGCACGGTGAGACCGGTCTTAAAGGAGAGAAAGGAGAGCCGGGAGGCGGATCTTATGACCCTCGTTTTGGAGCTGTACAAGGACCACCAGGAAACCCTGGACTTCCCGTAAGAATTATTGGGTATTTTTTAAACATAACTTAGATAGAGTACCTACATACGGATGGCCTCATCAAAGAGATCTTTTCCAGGGACCTAAAGGAGACTCAATCAGAGGTCCCCCAGGACCACAGGGCCCACCAGGAAATCCTGGAGTTGGTTATGATGGTCGTCCAGGAACCCCAGGACCTCCTGGACCCCCTGGTCCTCCAGGGTCACCGTCATTGCCAGGAGCCTACAGACCACGTAAGAAAAAAAGTGCAGTTAACGAACAAAATATTTTTGAGGAACTTAAATAAAAGACAGTTTTGTATGATTTTTGTTTGTTTTAGCCCTCAGTATTCCCGGACCTCCAGGTCCCCCCGGCCCACCAGGTATTCCTGGCACTGGATCTGGGGTGAGTGTGGGACAAGTGATGAATGAAACCATATATATGATTACACACCTGGTACAAATTCTACCCATGGTTTTCTATGTGCCAGCAGGTGATTTTCCTGAGGTCTTATGATATAATGATGGGCACAGCACGCAGACAGATCGAAGGTGCTTTGATTTACACTTTGGACAGAAATGACCTCTACCTCAGAGTTCGGGATGGTGTCAGACAAGTGATGGTATTGTGCTCTTTTTTTCACACCTTTTCATTTATTGCAATAATATTAAAAAATGCATTTCATACATAAAATTACTTTTGATAATCATTTTTACAATGATCATTTGTTGGTAAAAAAACAAAATGTGTCTGCCAAACTAAAGTTAATGTTGTTGCATAACCACCATACAGATTTTGTTATGTGACAAGTAAGCCATAAAATGTGAAATGATATTAAGTCATGACTGATACATTTACCATAATATCATAATACTATGAATGTCAGTGGGTTAGTAAGTTCAATTTTTATTATTGACATTTTTATGGCATGGCAGGATTTGTTCTGTTTGTCAAATGAGATAACCCTGCAAAAACATTTATTGTATATAATAATTAAATAATAAATAATCCAAAAAAAATTAATGAAAAAATGTGTTTAAAGACTTTTTGGTAAATTAAAAGATCATTCTATCATTTTATTTGGAAAGTAGTTACTTAAGCACACTCAAGGTGTAACGAAATATTAACAAATAAAGCTGTTAAATCAAAATTATGGTATGATAATATAAAATTACAGAAGGTTTTGTTTTTCAGAAAATCATCATGAATGCACATATTTCTAGGAACATGGAGTTTTAAACTAGATTTTTTTTCATAATTTAATGAATTCTTATTTGTCACTACCTTTATGCCTTGCTTATCAAAACAGTGTAAGGCTTTTTTTTTCGTGTGTCTTCTCAAATTTGAACACAGTTTTGGTTTTATTTGCAGCTTGGAGATTATAAACCCTTCTACGGAGAGCTGGTAAGCAGTGCAAATAAAGCTCTTTTTTATGCTTTAACATTCAAATAAGCACCCGCAGTTTAATCAAAGGAGGCTGGAATTAGTGGATGTGCATATTAATTCCTGAAGGTATGACTAGCTTGTTGGCTCTTCCTCAGGACAATGAAGTGGCAGCGGTCCAGCCACCCCCTGTTGTTCACTATTCCCAAGACCACACAGCTAACAATGGAGCAGAGCAGATTTCTCCACCGCTCCCGCCGATTGAGTTTCCAAGGAGAGAGCCAGAGAACAGAAACCCCAATCCCCCTGACCCACGATACCCACCCTACACTGAAAACAGGTACACCGATCCTGTACAACCACACAGATACCCCGAACAACCAGAGAGGAACCCCATCACTCCAGCCCGCCGTCCCAGCCCCCCTATCAGTCAACCAGAAGGCCACGTCCACACTTCTGGACCAGGGGTTAGTTCAGTCAACTTCATCACAACATTCGCACTGGTCCTCTGTGTTTATTTTCTTTTTGACACCATTATCATTTTTTGTACAGTTACATCTTATTGCCCTGAATTCTCCACAAGTGGGGAACATGAGAGGCATTCGTGGGGCAGACTTCCTGTGCTTTCAGCAGGCCCGGGCTGTGGGTCTGAAGGGAACGTTCAGAGCCTTCCTCTCGTCCAAACTTCAAGATCTCTACAGTATCGTTCGCAAATCTGACAGAGAGACATTACCGATTGTTAACCTCAAGGTGTGTAGCAGTGTTTTTATTTTTTGTATCAATGAATACTATTTTACACACACACACAAACACATATATATATATATATATATATATATATAAAACAAATACGCCTGTTGTGTATTACATTAGCCATACAGATATTAATCCAAGGTTATTAAATTTATAAGCCATAAAATTACAGTGATTATTGTGGCAGATTACCTACTGTACTGTAAATCATTTTAACCACTGTAAAATAACTGTAACTATAGTAAAATCACTACAATTCATATTGCTTTTATTAAATGGAGACAACATTCTATTAAAATGTAGTAATATTGTTAATAAACTGTCAGATCAGTTTTTTTCCCACTATGTAGAATTATTATTAGCCTAAAACCATCTGTCGTGTTCTGTTGCAGTTCCAGGTTTTCAGGGAGTAAATTAGGATGTTATCTTCTGTTTGCATTTTGATCATGCAGTCAAGTTGAAAATTCATAATTCGTAAATATACTTCAATTGTTTTTGAAGAGTTCAAAACTAATGCAATTTATGTGCTCTCAATTAGCTTCTCTTGTAAAACAAAAGCAAATGCTTTTTTTTTTTGTTTCGGGTGAAAACTTGTTTTACGAGTAGACACTGTTGTAGAATTGTCTGCGTTGGGACATGTGTTCATTTGATTTGAAGGCCAGATATACCCAATAAGCTCACTAGATGATCTTGAATATTTCTTATCTTTTCATGGCATTGATATACTCCTCTACAGGATCAAGTCCTTTTCAGAAGCTGGGAGTCTCTCTTCAGTGACTCAGAGAGCAGGATGAAGGACAGTGCTCCAATCTACTCGTTTGATGGCAGAGATGTCCTGCGGGACAGTGCCTGGTGAGTGCCAGTGACCCTTCAAACAGAGCCTTCAGCAGAGCCCTGTCACTTTTCATTTTCCTTTAAAAACTCTCAAGAGTAGTGGAATCATCTATCTATCTATCTATCTATCTATCTATCTATCTATCGTTCTATCTATCGTTCTATCTATCTGTCGTTCTATCTGTCGTTCTATCTATCGTTCTATCTGTCGTTCTCTGTCGTTCTATCTATCGTTCTATCTGTCGTTCTCTGTCGTTCTATCTATCGTTAGTTCTATCGTTAGTTCTATCGTTCTGTCTATCTTTAGTTCTATCGTTAGTTCTATCGTTCTATATATCTTTAGTTCTATCGTTCTGTCTGTTCTATCTAACTTTAGTTCTATCTTTAGTTCTATCTTTAGTTCTATCGTTAGTTCT
>JAUMHR010000056.1:16405653-16417029 GCA_032361145.1 Enteromius fasciolatus
TGTTACCAATCTTATGAAATCACACACATCCACAAAATTGATCATTCCACTGCAGAAGAAACAGAAGCAGCATTCAGGTGCATTTATGACTCTTATTTGTAGCCAAAATATAGCATGAATGTTTACACTTGCAGGCAAACTTATAACAGCATAATGTTGTTTGGTGTTTTAATATACATGTAGTGTAGCCTATATTTATGAAATCATGGAGAGAAAAAAAATGAAAGTAGTATGAAAGTAACCGCCAGTAGGTGACAGCAAGTGACTATTTTAATAAATCAGTCATTGAAGCCTTCCAACGATTCATTCAGACGGCTGAGAATCATTTAAGAATAAAGAATTGAATGTCCTTATGAATGGACCACTAAATTATTGACTCAAATATTTCAAAATTCAAAAAAGCTAATCATTTATTAAAAAAAAAAACAGTGCTGCTCTGTGTGTTGTTTTGAACTATTTTTATTAAACAATTGGAGCAAACGCAGTCAGCAATATATCCTTTTTTAATAAATTCAAGTTGAAAAAAATGTAATAATCCTATTAACTATGCTAAGTCTTGTATAGGCTATAATGTCAAATTTGCAATCGTGGTTTTGAGGGAACTTCGTTGACTTGGTCGTGTAATGTTGCTTAATGTCAAGCCTTGTTTAGCACCGATTTTGATTCGGATTTGTCTAAAAGATAACAGCTTTGCCAAATTCATTCTAGTTAACGAACAATTCGACAATTCTGATAAAAAGTCTCAAAAATAAATAAATACATTAAAAACAACTATAAGTAAATATAAAAAATGTCCGACTTAAAAGAACAGTTCGTTCACGAGTCAGACATGTCGTCGTTGGTTAAAAAGCTCCCTTCAGTGTTTATTTTGCCTTTTATATGGCTCTTCTCATATTATCTAGTTTGGAAAACGTGAAATTGACGGGCTACGGTAAGGGCAAGGTTAACGTTAGTGGTATTTAGGCTAAGCTCAGTAACGTTAGGCCTAAACACTTGACCATGACGTAAACCAGAGGGAAGCGATTCCACAACAAAACATCTACTATGGTCACCGGGTAAATATGGCCTATCATTCATACGACTAAGCAGAAAACCGGGAAAACAGAGGGTTTACCTAAACTAATTCAAGACAATATAAGCACGCGTCTGATTTATTTCTGATATTCAAAGCTACAATTGCGCGTGACTCGCGTGTAAGCCTGTTTCTCTCGATCATAAATTTGTGTGAACACGTCTGTGTTTTTTCTGTATGAACACACAATGTATTTGTAGCTTTTTGATGCTGTTTCTATATTGTAGACCGGCGAATGTAAGCCTACTGTAACAGCCGTCGGTCTGTGCCATCTTCGTCATTTCTAAAGGACCTTTCTCTCCCTCAGATGTTTTATCCAATATTCAGGTAATTTCTCTTTATTTTGTATTAATCAATCTTTCCATTTCAAATATTATTTGAATTAAAAACATTTTATTTATTTAATAAAACTTATATCTAAAACTTTATCTAGCCTATCTATCTGTCTGTCTGTCTGTCTTATTTGTGATAACGTTAGATAGATATAAATGTTTCTGGCCAGTGTGTAAGCCTATCTTCAATAGCCTTTCCTTGCACTTTGTGGTATATGACTATACAGAACAGTTAAAAGTAAATCTAAGAAACTCACGTGATTAAAATGTGACAACTAGATTTCACAGTATGAGAAAAAATAATGGAAATGGAAAAGTAACATGAAACTGGTTGATTTTTCAATCACAAATTCTTACACTTCCATTTGTGTTGTTTCATACCTTTGCTTTAATATTATTCTAAATTGCTGATCAAATAAAATAGAAATCCTGCCTTTACTTCTAGTATAAGCATTAATGCAGTACTGAATTATTCTAAATGCAAGCCTTCATTTTTTTATTCTTTGCAATCAGTTTTTACACTGACCCCCCAAAAAGGGGTGACAGGTCCAAAAGCGCTTGTTGCACCCCTGGCGAGTGATATAGTGTCCACGTTAGTCTTTGTGACTGCAAACACGGGGAACAATCTGCAGCTGACTGCAATCTCTAGCGCTGGCACAGGAAATCTATATTTAGCAGCAAGTAAGTAATAACAAAGCGCATCCAAATGGTCTACAGACGGTAATGATACGAGAGCGGGACAAGATGTTGGCTTTAATTACATTGGTAGCGGAGGCAAAGCCATGTCTGTTAGACGTGCTGTGTTTATGCTGTCTTTGTGAGTCACTGAAATGAAGATGCTGTGCCGCTGAGCGCTGTTGGTTTTATGGAGGTGGTTTATGCTGCTGCTTCATTTACTATCTTGCGCTCTTGTCTTTTGCATACGAAGCTGCCAAAACTGTCAATGAGATGCAGCTTAAATGAATTGTCACAAGAATGACTATGGAAATATGATAGCCCTCATTACTCAAAATTATATTGAGCAAAATATTGGCTTATTTGTTGCACTAACAATGAAATCATAGTCATTGTGCTCTACAGATTTTCAAGGTTACTAACCCATATGAGCAGGGTCTAAAATGTAGTTTATGCCTCACTCATGTGCCAGAGGATGTAAGCTGATGTGATTTAGAATCCATCCATATTTTTCCTAACCATGAAAATGTGTTTTAAATAAAGCATTAAAGGAGTTGTATCGTTAGGAATCAAATTTCCCTTATCGCTTCAGTAATAGTTGACTGTGCCATAAAAATGTACTGAATCTTTTAGATATCTTTTAATCCCAAACATTATCCAATCATCTCATGTCTCATGGCCGATAAAACAAAAAACCAATGAGAGTCCAACTTTATTGCAATAATTTTTTTATTGTAATGTAACATAAGCTCTTTAGGAAAACATGCCTCTGTTTTGCAAAACTCCAAAAATGTTTCAGCTGAAATGATCACTAGCTGTAGTAAAGCACCAACAACTTTTATTTCTGTTTATGCAAATTAATTACAGGGCAGATTATCAAATATAGTAGAGACTTATTTATTCTCACATGGTTCCTTGCAGATGTTTTGACTTCAAAACAATAACTATAGTGCACAACTAGTAAAGTAATACATTTTGATGTTTTCACATTTCATAATGAGCTTAAAGGGATAATTCACCCAAAGAATTACCCACTTTTACCCACCTTTGAAGCATCCTAGGTGTATGTGACTTTCTTCTTTCTGACAAATCCAAAAATTGTCCAGACCCCTCCAAGCCTTTAAATGGGTTTAAACGGGTGATAGCCGTTAAACTGGCAACATATTCGTAATAAAATGTCCCTCACATGGCTTCAGGGGGTGAATAAAGTCCTCCAGTAGCAAATTTTTTCCTGATAAATATGCATATTTCAAACTTAATAAGCACTTTTCTTTCTCGTCTGCTGTCTGTGGAGACCGGACGCAAAATGCATTGCGCATGCACCTTTGGAAAATATAGTTTCAAAGAAAACAACATCTCCTTACTCTAGCAAAGCAGTCTCTTCTCGGCTTATATTGAAGTCCTCCTAAATTTTTCTTTACAAATCCTCGTTTTGTACTTCTAATTCATGACTTGCAATTTTTTTTTGTTCTCTTTCTGTGCTCAACGCTAATCACGTAACACAATGTGTCTTGCCTCATCCGCCTGGACTGCTTCCACAGTCCACATAATTTGTATGGCTTTTCTTACTTTTGAATTGGTAAACTTGCTTGATAGCTCACCCGGTACAGCAGTGCAGTGAGTCTTGTGTAACACATAATACAATAAAAAAAGCTCAAAGACTTGAGGAAGCAAGCTAGCAAGCATGTTAGCTTCAACAAATGAACTTTTATCTGACATTTGCTTGTCAGTTAGGTTTAGTGCAGGTGTACTGTATTTTTAAACATGATAGAGCATTAATTTTGTAGAGCCACTCACTAGACATTTCATTTCTAAAATGCTGCGATATGAAAAAAACAAAGAAAACAAACATAATAAAACATTACCTTTAGCACAACCAAGGTTATTTTTCTTTAAAAGTGACACAAATGTATATGAATCAATGTAACAAAATTTTGCAACAACACTGTAACATCAAGGCATGTTTCCCAAAGAGCCTGGGTTGGATTTATCTGTTGCAATTCTTAAAAATTGCCAATAACCAATTATTCCACTTTATACAAAACCACTATTTATTTTTGTTTGATGCCCACATATGCATGTTTGTATTGTAAGTCACTGTTTAAAGACATCAAACCCCAGTATAATGACATCCACTTATAAGTGCCACATGTTCTAAATCCTCTTGCCTAAGCGGTGCTCATCTCCCCTGCTAAGCATGACATTTAAAGCATGATTGTACTCCAGAATTAATGAATATTTGATGAGATATCTTTCTGAAATTGTAGACTTAGGCAGTGGAATGCCATGCTCTCAAAACCCCATTGTTGTAAATGCGTTTATAATGAAACAGATCTGTGTCTCAGACTGAATGTGAATCACCAGGGCAGTAAGTGTGATGACAGCCTCGATATACAGGCTGAATAAATACTGTTTTTTATAGTGATTGTGGATATTTACGCATCAAGCCATACATAAGCCATTACATCTCTTGTGCATCAATGGATTTATGTCTAAATCTCTGTTATTGCTGGCACAGCGCGCCAATGGTTTTGGCAGGTTTGGCGGTGGAAGTTAAGTGCCTTTTCCCCTCACTTCTCTCTTCTTAGACCTGAGTTCACTTGTACCTTTCACTCTCGCGGCTCTCCACACACCAGTATCTCTGCAGCTGGAAACATATCCAATGTGACATCTCCTCCTGTTGCTCATGCATTTTTTATGGGCCCTCCTCTCCCACCCAGTACTCTTGGAGGAAGCCCTGCGCTCTGTAGCGTGCCACAGTCTATAGCACATTTCCCTGTCAACTCCTTGTTTAAGCTGCTTTATTTGTAAATACTGATACGCTGATGTATGTGATGTCTGGAAGGGCTATTTGCGAACACCTGCTGAATCATCATAGGTTTGTGCTTGCTCATTTTATGCATATAAGCTCATGTTATGATGCATGATATTGATAGGTGCATCGATTTCACCGCTCGACTAGATTCACTGAGCAGAAGCGCGTATGCTTCTCAGAAACCGCGAATGGGTCAGCAGCCCCGACCCTGAAATAATGCCTGGTCGCTCGGACGTCAGCAGAATTGGGTGCTAAGAGAAGTTTCGCCACTTTGAGCACCACCTTGTCATCCTGAAAGTATATACAGTAGAGGTGCCTTCTTTGCAGTTGTTAATAGGACATTATTACATCTCTGTCCCCACATCGGTCCTTGCTGCTGTGAAGGGGATAGTGCCGGCCGATGTGCATTACATTCTTCATTCTAACAGTTAATCAGATTGATTGGAAGCCAAGACCTGAGCCAGAGTATTGATCTGGAGAACAGAAAAAAGGTCTTTTGAAATGAGCTTTGTTCCGGGTCTATGATTTTAGTTTTATGTAGAGAAAGTGTGAGCAAAGTCAGAAATTAACTTTTTGATTAAAAGGCAATATTTGGATTGGTTTTTAAGGTGCATTTCTCTATATTTGTTCATATAACTTTATTTAAATGTATATACTGAAATCCAGTACAGTTCAAAAGTTCAGAATTTTTAAAGATTCTTTTAAAAATATATTTTGTTAATATTAAGAAATCTTAATTTTGTTGCTAAGTATTTTATGCTAATAAAGACTGCAATTAATTTCTTAGAAATACAATGAAACCAGTAATAGTGTAAAATATTATTACTATAAAAAAAAAAACATTCTGATATTTTGATCTGGTGCACATGAAACATTTCTTATTATCATCTAATTATTAGTTATTATTTATTTATTTATTTATTGTTGTGTTTCTTTAAAATTTTCTGACAATTATTTGATGAATAGAAACATTCAAAAACATTTTTTTATAATAAGAATTACAGTATTTAAATGAAATATTTAGTATAGCATAGAATAGAATAGTAAACTAAACTACAAGCCGTTATTTTAAATCTCTGTACATCTGATATATCCGCAAGAACTGTGATGTAAAATTAACCTTTTTTTGCCTCTGGTGTGTTATCACACGTCCTCTGAAGCAGATCGATGGGTTTTTAGTAACAAAAACTATGGCTATCCACCAGGATTACCAAGCTTGAAAGAGCCAGGATAAATAAATAAATAAAAAAGCTCAGACTGTTTGTCTGAATGAAGAAAGTCACATACACCTAGGCTTGGGAGGGAATAGTTTATTGTGTCATTTTCATTATTACTTTAACTATTACTTTAAGAACTATGTCAGGAGGAGGTGTAAATAAACAAGTAAATAGATAAATAACAATAATACAACATTTTAAAATGTGATTTAGTTTTTTTTCTAACGCTGACTATGAATATCGTGAATGAAGCGTCAAGCCTTAAAGTGTCCCAGCGTTAGAATCATGCGCATTGATCACACTGTTAAAAGTTCCTGTTCCTTCTCCTCCTATTTACGCATCATTTCTGCCTGCTTAACATCATTGCACCTTTCCAAAGCCCATCCGGTGTAGCCTGCGCCTCTGCCAGTTCTGCAGTGGAGCATGCAGCGTTATTCTGCTAGGTTAAGTGCAGCACAATCTAATTACTTTAATGTCGGATGCGGTCTTAAATCACACTTATTGGGTAAGTGCGCCCGTTTGTCTGTCCTTCAGAAGGGAAGCCGCTCGGCTCTGCTCTCGGACTAATTATTCCAACTGGATATGAGCAATTGCACTTATTGGCTAGGGCATGGCACCGGCTGCCTGCGCTCCCATTCGTTGCCAGTGAAGTCTGCGTGCGATTGGGTCCTGGGAAGGAGTGGGAGGGGCGTTCTCTCTTTCCTCCCTGTGCTGGAGCGTGTGTGGATGTGAGCACTCTTTTCTCTCCTATTATTTGAGTGGCTGCAGGTACTGGTGTCTGCCTCTTTGCCTCTGTGCCAGAGGGATAAAGAGGGAAAGACAGAGGACTAGTGCTTCATATCCCCCCTCTGGCCTCCCCGTCTCCCTGCTCCCTGTCACTCCATCCTTCCTTCCTCCCTCCCGGACCACCCGTCAGCGGCTGGATCAACCCGCCCGGACCCTCCTCCCACAACCCCTTTGACTATCCTCACTTCACCGTCCCGTCTTGTGAACTGAGTGCAGGTAAGCCAGCACCTAGATGTGACTTTGTTGTGCTGTTTTCCCCGCTTTTCTACACTCTTTCCTCTTTGCATGTCATTTTGTCTATTTCTCTCTCACACACACACACACACACGCTCTTTCTCACGCACCCTCCCTCACTCTCTTTTGCTTTCAAGTTTTCCCCTCTGGCAGTTCCTCTCAGAGGGAAGCGTGCAAAGAGAGATGAGGGATTAGAATCTGTGAGGTCACTGTTTTCGAGCCCAAACTCAGTTCGCAAAGAGTACTTACCACTTCCTTTATCTAAGACTTTATCTGAAGCTGTGTAATGCCCACTGGCTATGGATACGCTGGAAAACCGATGCTCCGTGCCACAAACCGAGTGCAGAGTGTGTACTTTAGCTTCACACGCTTTCTCTGTGTTGTCCTTGACCCCTGCAGCAGTTTATTTTCTGTGTGTCAGAGTTGTTTTATGCTGAGGTGTTTAGAGGAAACTTGTGCTTCTAGAATTACCCATGTCATGATGTAACTACTGAACCGACATATTCAAATCAGGTATTTCGTTGTTAATTTAGACATTTAATATGGTCAGAAACATACAGTACAGGTGCTTGTATTTAACATTATTTTAAAAAACAGTATTTTAAACTTTTAAAAATGCAAATAAATGTTCTATTTTTTTTTCGTACCGGTGATCCATTTGTAGTCTGATTGTCCTAAAAAATAAAAATAAAAAAATAATAAAAACATTGCACTTTTAACATTGCTCAGTCCTGTATTTGTTCAGTTTTTGGCAAAATGATCTGTTTATCTGACAAATAGTTTGAGGAAGGAAGTCCTCCTGGGAAGTTTGTGTTTATGAGTTGGGAAGCTGTAATTAAGATGTCAGGCACATTCAAATCACATTGATCTGAAAAAGATGGTGATGTACCTTTTTCTTCAAAAAATACAGTGATGTGTTTTAACCCTACTTTTGCAAAATGAAGAATGCAAATCCGGTGTTTTTACTTCATTTAATATATGAAGGTGCTGTAAGTGGAATTATTATAAGCAGCAATTCAATATTTGTAATTGCACAAAACAATACAATTTTGCATATGAAACTTAGGTACTTTTATTGTAAAAAAAAACAACACAAACACAAATAAAACAAATTTACCATTAGCTACAGATGTACGCTCTCCACCATTTTTCACACCCCAAAATCAGAAACTCAGATCTTAAAATAGATTGTTTCTCACTCGCAGTTACAATTTTGTGGTACCATTCACATGCTATCAACTCCTTAATAAAATCTATCCGTCGTGACTTGAATGTGCCATTACACTTTTTCATTGAACATATTTATTTGCAGTATCTGCCAGTAATAAACCTTAATATCCAAAAAGGGAGTTGTTAAAGCATAAAACCCTTCAAAATGAATAGTTTGTCATCACTTACTCAACTTATTATTTCAAACCTGTATGACTGACTTTCTATTGTAGATCATGATTGGAGATCTTTTTTTGTGTGTTCATACAATGGAAGTCAATGGTAAGCCATATTACAAAATTAAACTGGTCTTAAATGTTAAGATTTATGTATAAAAAATTTTTGTGCTCTATCCCTTCAAACCATATTTTCTCTCCCGGTCTTATCAGAATAGAGAGAATACAAAGAATTGTTAATGTGTACAAAAGATGATCTCATAAGAAACTTTTGCTCCATCAAGACCTGAAGGGAAAAAACTGATTGTATGTTTGGACCTGCATTCCAGGATGCACTGACGTGTAAAATCGAGTAGCTGGAAGCATTAGCGTTAATATACTTGTGTATATTTCAGGTCTAAATCTACAGAGCACAGCAGACAAAAACTGCTTAGGTCTTCATTCAGTTCAGTGCTGAATGAGTTTGAAGTGGTGCAAACATCAATACCGGCCCATGGTTTGACAGATCTCAAACTTGTCACTTTAGCAATAAAGACATTTCCAATCAATCTGATTAACGCATTACATCCCCAATGCTCGCCCTTTTTACTAGCACATTATACCTGAACATATTCTCTTTCTTAATCAGTTTTAAATGTAAACAAGAATTTTCTGGGGTTGCAACGGTTAGGTGAGTGAATTCAGAGAAGAACAGGTGTCTTAATTAACACCATTATTCCATTGCTGCCTTGTTGGCCTATTTCCAACTGCGGAATAAAGGAGTAGTGATTGTTCAAACAATAAACGAATCTTCAACTAACACAGATGGAATAGCAGGAATGAAATACGCTGCCTTACTTTATTCAACTGAGCATAGATCTGTTTAGTTATATCCAGTTTCTTGTACCTTTCAACCTCCCTTTTTTAAATTGGAAAACTATAACTTGTTTCCTTTTAGAAGGACATTCAATGATGTTGCGCAGTGACTTTTTGCTGCCCCTCATGTCTGCTCTAAAACAACTTGGCGGCTTCATTTTGCTGATTTTATATTGTTTCTAAACCATTGAACCCATAGCGGCTCCTCCTGAGAAGTAAGACTTGCCTTAATGCTCGACTTATAAAGAACTGTGACTTTAAGATCTAGAAGGTTCTTGGATGTCGAAGCTGTGACAGCATGAGTGTTTTGAAATGTTCCTGTCAGGCAATCAGGATTTGCATTTTAGCACGGTGCCTTTTATAGCTGTTCGCTTGTGGACTTATATTGGGAAGCTGTGCTTATCACGTAGTATGATTACAAATATGGGCAGATTCTTAAGCTAGAGTAAATTGGAAATGTCATCGATGAGTACTTATATCTCTAAACCACTTTAGATTAGTTTCAGTTGCATATTTACCTCACTGTATATTTTCATCAGCGCGAAACAGATGCATGAAGTTTTAGGAAAAGCTATTACTTGCCAGACAAGTTCAATTATATTCTCTCTAACAAGACGGTTTTTTTTCCGCTGACGCCCATGATCTCGAAGCAGCTGGTCTTTTTGTGCTTTGGCTGTTTTTTTTTTTTTTTCTCCGGATCTCATGCTGTCCTGGCTTCCGAGTTGCTGGTTCGGCAGAGTTGCTGTATCAAAAGGCCTCTGCCGTTCCCTGGGCTTCCTCTCTATTCCCAGCCTGCCAGAAAACTATGGGAGCCTGGATGTCACTTCGGACTGAGATCCAAACATGAATGTACATGTAAATGATTTCATTTCGACGTTACTTCAGCGCTTTCTGCAAGTAGGATGTGGAAAGAAGCCAGCTCGTCCTTAGCTTCAGCCAGAAGATGAGCCGCTTTTATTTACTGTATTAAATTTCACTATAACTGATGCTCTGTGCTGACAGAGAGTTTGCATCTTTTTTTTTCCCCCCTCCCATCCTCCATTCGGTCTGATTGGTACGCCGGTCTCCTCCGCATGGCTGTATAGTAAGTTAAAAACGTCATGGCTGTGTCATAACTCATAAGCGAATGCAAAGTGTTGCCGAGGGCTGAAATTGAATGCTGCACCTTTTCAAAGTTAAGGCCCAGAAAGAATTATGGCCTATGAAATCCTGGGCCCTTTGTCTTTCCGCAAAGCCACTCTGCAGTGTAATTTAACCCGCCGATGGGCTGTAAGATCAATCAGGACCCAGGATGCTGAGGGGGGTTGGGGAAGGAGTCGAACCGACCCTGGACCCCCCGCTGCCGCCGTTCTTAATGCTTGACTGGGTGGCATGGCTATTTTTATTGTTTCCAGTGATGTAGTGGATTGGAGATGCTCTGGAAAAGGTTAAGGAAACATTGCAGGCTTGTCTGAATTTGTAGGTCCGTGGGTCGTGTAAGCTTCTGATGCCGCTGGCTGTTTGATTAAGTCAGGTTGTCCTGTTGTTAATCTGTCAGTGATCCAATTTAATCAGTCATGGCGTCCAAGCTGTACACTGAACGCACATGTGCTGCTCTCTGTGTTTCTGTGTGGCAGGGATAGAAATTCTAGTCTGAGACTTGAACTCAAGTTGTGCTTGAGTTGTAAAATAATTGGCTACAGATTACATTTACACTTAGGCAATCAACTTGAGACTTGAACTTGATTCCAAATACAAAATCCAGGGCTCAACAACAAGTATTGTTTTTCTGTTGACCTACCACAGATTTTTTTTTGTTTGTTTTTTCAGAATTTTTTTTTATTATTTTTTTTATTTTTATTAATAATTATTTTTATTGTTTCCAGTCATGTATTGGAGATATGATGGAGAAATTTAAGGAAATATTACTTTTACGAATTCTACTGACTTGAGACTTCCAAATTCCAAATAAAATATCAAGATTTGCGAATTATTTTTATATTTGCTAGAAATTTATTCCCATTTA
>JAUMHR010000056.1:16423667-16445877 GCA_032361145.1 Enteromius fasciolatus
CCGTGATACCGTGAAACCGTGATATTTTTGTCCAAGGTTATCATACCGTCAGAATCTCATACCGGCCCATGCCTACTCTGTTGTATCGAGGCAATTCGGTCGGTACCTAAAAAGTATCAACCTAGATACCCAGCCCTACCTGGATGGAGCGAGACATGATGTCCCAGATGTGCTCAATTGAATTCAGGTCTGGGGAACGGGCCGGCCAGTCCATAGCATCAATGTCTTCGTCTTGCAGGAACTGCTGACACACTCCAGCCACATGAGGTTTAGCATTGTCTTGCATCAAGAGGAACCCAGGGCCAACTGCACCAGCATATGGTCTCATGAGGGGTCTGAGGATCTCATCTTGGTACCTAATGACAGTCAGACTACCTCTGGCGAGCACATCGAGCTGAGCGGCCATCCAAAGAAATGCCACCCCACACTATTACTGACCCACTGCCAAACCGGTCATGCTGGAGGATGTTGCAGGCAGCAGAACTTTCTCCACAGCATTTCCTATCACGTCTGTCACATGTGCTCAGTATGAACCTGCTTTCATCTGTGAAGAGCACAGGGCACCAGTGGAGAATTTTCCAATATTGGTGTTCTCTGGCAAATGCCAAATGTCCTGCACGCTGTTGGGCTGTAAGCACATCCCCCACCGGTGGACATCGGGCCCTCATACCACCCTCATGGAGTCTGTTTCTGACCGTTTGAGCAGACGTGCGCATTTGTGGTCTGCTGGAGGCTCTGGAAGTGCTCCTCCTGTTCCTCCTTGCACAAAGGCGGAGGTAGCGGTCTTGTTGATCCTACGGCCGCCTCAACATCTCCTGCATCATATATGTATGTATATGTATAATGAGTGCGAAAGATTATTTGAAATACATTTTTTTGGGACAATGTAATGTGTACAACCTCTCTCGTACAATTTTGTATGATTTGTCTAAACCCCAGTGACGGATAGCTTTAGGGGCGGGGTTAGGTGTAGGTCATTCGTACAAATTCATACGTTTGACATCATTTATGCATAGATACAAACACACACACATTTATATGTATTCCACACATAAATATATCATATGGCTTCCTGAGGCGTGCAATATAGCATGTGTTTCATCCAGTGTGTACTAGCTTTATTGTGCTTTTATGTCAGTTTTAGAGCTTAACAACCACCTGTCACTTTCATTGTATGGAAAACCTCAGTGTCAAAACAACATTGCGCCAAACATCTGCTTTTGTGTTTGACAGAAGTAACAAAACAATACGGTTTTGAAACGACACAGGCTGAGTGTCTGAATTACAAATTAAATGCCAGAGGGATTGCAGTGTTTACGAAACAATGCCATACAGTATGTATTTCAATAAAGCATTGTTGGTTTATGTTGATGCAATTACATAATTAATCCGCTCTGCAGTCAAATGCAGTAATATTTACTGAATTAGATCCACATTTAAAGCATTTGAACTTTTCAGTTCAGCTGTCAATGATCAATAACCATAATCAAGGACACTAATAAGTAATGTTTTGCAGCGTGGGCGGCCACTTCCTTCATCTTCTGTGTAATACAGCAGTATTTTATAGGCAGTTGGCCTTAGCTTTGCCCTTTCACAGATTGTGTGAGCAACTTCAGAAGAACTCCACCCATATGTTAAGAACACGCACACTGTGAAGGGTATTGTGGGACAACTGTCTCCCTCAGGCATAGATACCCAGGTGGAATAGGGGCTTCTGGGGGACTGAATCTTGTCAGAGGCTCAGCACAAACCACAATATACAAAAGCTGCTCAGTGCAAAAGGGGTCAAATAAAGGATATCTATGAAATGCCATTAGCTCAATTAATGCCAAGGGCATATAAAGTATAATGACTCGTCTGGGTAATACGCGTGTGTCTGGATAGCTGATACAGCTTTTGAAAACTGGTGCACAAGCCTTTTATCTTACTTGCTTGTAGAGAAAAGCACATTGAGAGGGGTGAGAAAGACTTCATTTGTGTGGCTGTGAGCATGATTTTTGGCCATTTTAATATTAAATTAATCCTTTTTACATATTTTTTTACTATGCACACATCTATTAATTTGCTAACATGCTTTAGTATTTACACTACTGTTGAAGAGTTTGTTTTTGAAAGAATCTTATTTTCACCAAAGCTTGTTTTTTATGTATTGTAAAAACAGTAATACCATTCAAAATAACTGCTTTGTACCTTACTACTGTATATGTTACAGTTTTATTTATCCCTATTATAATAAAGCTGAATTTCCTTCACCTAGTGTCATATGATGTTTTAAATATTGATCTTTCCAATATAATGAATTACTCAAGAAACATTTCTAATTGATATCAGTTTAGAGAACCATTGCATTTATTTATTTTTAAGTTTAAAATAACAGCTTATTTGAATTTAATTTGCAACAATGCAAGTTTCTAATGGTGCTTTTTAAAGTGCCCCTGTAATGGATTATTAAAAGGTTCATATTTTGTTTTTCAGAGTCCCAAACAAAATGCTGACATGCATGAAAGGTCATATACGCATTGATTTGTACCTTATTTGTTCAATGACTCTCAAATTATTTGTTTTATGATTCATTTTTTCCGAAAACCTCCAGTGATTGGTCGGTTTCATTTAAAGCAGTGGGTCTCATTCACTATTTTAAATTTTTTTTTCACTCATTTTTGCGTGAAATGTGCGTACAGACATTTTCACAAAATCATGATTCATACCACACGTATGCAATAATCATGTACTGTACACCCAGGGCATATAACCCTACATATAATTAGATATGTTATTTACAGGGTGGTTGAAATGTAACTAGACATTAAAATGTGATAATACAGTATAATTAGAGATCTAAGAAGAGAGTGTGTCTCTTCTTCTTTTTGTTTGCTAAAACGTATGCTATGAATAGTTAAAAAGACCCAATGTTTGTAAGCTTTTAACTCTCTAAAAGCGGCACCTAGTGGCAAAGATTAAATTTGCGTTTTCATTCAGACCAAGGTGAAAAAACCAACAAGTGGGCGGGCAATATGCTAATGTTTCACTTTGACATAAAAATGAAATGTCTTGGGACTCATTTGAAAATGACTTCAGTGATTCAGTTGAGAGAAAATCACTTAATGCATGATGCACTTTCAGATTTAAAACTTAGCAGGATGTTTTCATTCACTTAGAGCTGTGTTACACACTGCATGAAAGCTCATTTCCCAAAAGTAAGGGCACTTTAACAGATTTAATGTGTCTTTTCTAAATAAAACTATTAATATCTTTCAAAAAAGAAAAACCTGATTTCATGCTTACGGCACAATAAAAACAATGAAAGAATTAAGGAATGCTTCAGTAGGTATATTTTTTAGCATTTAAGTCCTCACTTAATTTTTCACAATCTTCGCTTAGTTTTAGATTAGGTTGTCACACTGGTAAGTCTCTCAAGAATACATTTACACCTTAGTTTTGATGCCTTCAGAGATTTGGTCATTTGTCGAGACAGTTTTCTAATTAATTTCATGTTATATTTGTTGTGCTGAACAAATTACGGCTGAAAAGCCCTGTGCAAATATACTGGCATGTACCACCATGTTAGTCAAATATTTAATAATTTATTAATTAAAAATTATTCGATCATGTTTTTCAACAATAATGAGGTTGCTCTAGTATAATGACAGACTGTACGTTGTCTGATATGGTAAAACCCAGCAGCTGTTAAAGAGAATTTAAAAGTGCGTAGCTGGCATGTACGTAGATTTAAACATTACAGGTCAAGTCACAAGTTTACTCGAGGGGGCTATGTATAATATATTGCAAGTCTTACCTGCTTGATTGTTTATACCTTTGCAAACTGTAAAATATATTATCGCCCAGCTCTACTGTTTTTCTCGAATGTCACATCACAAAATAGAATTTATTATCAGTGCTTCATAAGCGACACCAGCATGAATACATTTTAGGTGCCTTTTATTTTTGATTTAGCCACACAATAATTCTCTTGTTTACTGAATCTTACAGCCTTTAAAGTCATTTATGTGAACAGTAGCGATATTGTATTCTAGATTGTGACTCAAGGCGTGATTATGCAATAATATCTGCATTTTGAACAGGTTTGTATCGCAGAGAATGAGAAGAGGTGGCAAAGTTGAACAAGCTGGTGTTGATGAAATGCTTTTAAAGGTTCCTCGATAAGCTTCTTTGCTGGGTGTTTGTTGTAAGTGACAGGCTCTCACAGCGCAGTCAGACTGTTTTTGCACATAAGCAGTTCTCCTAACATTATGCTTACTGCTTCTTGACTTGTTTTGTTCCTGTGTAATCCCTCCGCACTTGGTCGGCTCCATTCGCTGTGCTCGGGCTGCTGAAACTGCAGCTCCCTTTTAAACCTTGCTCAACTTTTCAAACTGACTTTCAAAGCATCTTGTCATGAGAAAGCAAACCACCAAACTCTCTCACACATCACGCCCGCATTATTTTCATTGTTGGTCAAAAAAACGCTTTCATCAGTGTTTTCTTTAATGTATGGTGGCATACACTCAGCAATGCTTTTAATGTTTCTGGGGGAATATAGACTCCCCGAAATATTATTAAAGAAGTTGCTTTGTGTCAGCTAAATACTGTAAATATATCAAAATAACATCTTATTTACTGTCTGTATTTCTTTCTTTTTCTTGCCTCTGTGTGGCTTTTGTGATTTCTTCCTAATATATTTTAGTTTAAGCCTTTAGATCAAACTATGATGAGCTGGGTACGCTAAGGTCTTATACAGCGGTATTTCTCCGTTGGGTCGAGAACCAAAAAAATAGTGTCTGTCATAGGTCTGTTTTGATTGAGTCACAAAAAGCAGGGATATATAAGGTATAGATATATAAATATTAAGATATATAAAATATGAATATTTTAGTAAATATATATTTTTTGTAATTTTTTTTATAATATAATATAAAAATACTTTATAATTAAAAAATGGTTATATTATGTTTATGTAAAATCATAAATTATGTCATTAAATGTTTTTTCATAATATATTTAAATATATATGTACAAAAATTCATATTAAACTTAAATGATTGATTATATAAAGATATATTTACAAATATTTTATATTGAACGTATATTTTATTTATATATATATATATATAGTATAATATATACATTTTAAATGGCACAAATAAATTATGTTGTTATTCATGTATAATCTTTATCATAAAAATAAAACATGTAATTTTTATTTTAAAAACATTGCTATGTTATTTATGTAAAATACTAATTTATATGTGTGTATAAATTATATATATATATATATAATAAATAATATGTATTTTTTTATTTATAATTATTATTATATATTATTCAGATATTATTTAATAGTGATAATAATAATATGTTTCTTACCTAATGTTGATTTTTTTTATTTTGCTGAACGTTCATCTAGTGGTTCTCATCGCAGTGAAAAACAAGGCAAATATTAATTCTCAACTAACCATGTAATCACACATAATTAAAAGTTATTATATTGGTAGATGCTGTCTTTAGATATTTTCCACGGACGTTGCATACTTCCGGGGGGTCTTTCACCTGCCAAACATCTGTCATTGAGACGAATGGGAAAGCTAAAGGATAGCTTTCTCCAGGTATTATAAACCTCCTTGGGCCCACCCATAAAAATTTCATCCGAGGCCCAGTGAATTCAAGCGACAGCCCCGGCTGAAATTAATGGAGACGTTTGATTGATTAGACCTGCGTTTCAGAGAGATTCCTTTGCAAATCAATGACTGCCTGCATGTAAGCGTTAATGAAATTGCACACCGGCAGAAGCGAGCTGACTTTTTCCATGACGGAGTTAAGAGTCTGCACTTTCCCTAAAAGCCCCATGGAGCTCTTTACCCCTTTTAACGTCTCCATGAAAATGTCATTCAGTTCTAAAATTTTACAGCCAGTGAAGTGTCTCCAAGTTGATTCATTTATTTATTAGTAAATGAAAGTAATGAAACGCTTAAACACATTTCGATAGCTCTGTTTTGTGCTGCTCTGGCTTTATTGCCTTCCGAGCGCCCGCAAAGATTTACTTATTTGATTAATGCATTAGCTGCTTTTACAATATTTAGCAGAGCACAGACCCTCTTAATTTATAACCCCCCGGCTAAATCAAAATGGAAAAATATCAGCTTTCCTCTCAAGCTTGATATTACGTTTTAAAGCACAACGTTGAAAGGGCTGCGATTCATTATTAATGCTCACAATATAAATAGTTTAGATCTTATTAATATTTCATTTGTGGTAGAAAAAACGATTTGAGTGACTGCTACAGTATTGAAAAAATTGTAAATATATTACAAAGACAGTTCATAGGAAACAAGGCTGCTAGGAAAAGCAAATGTAAACACACGTACGCCATATGCGTTTCTTTTGATATCATTCATGCTTTACTCACAAAACAGACAAAAGACTTTGTTAAATGATGGACTTGCATGAATATGGTTTGTTCTCTGGGCTGTGTAAGGAGATAACGTATATGTTTTATGGATCTTTTGAGCACTGTAACCGCCATCACAACAGAGATCTTTAATCTCACTGATGTGTGCTGGCCATCGCACTGGGACAGTCCTTGAGCAGGGGTCAGGTGATAATCTGTAAACCCCGGGACCCTGAGAAAGGGAAAAAAGGAATATAAGCTTTTAGAGATCATTAAACATTAATGCAGTGTGATTTGTGTGTCGAGCCCTTGTGCTGAATTTCAGTCTACATCATTATAGAATTTCATCTCGGGGACCCTCCGAAGTGGCTCCATGTCAAACAGGAGATCAGATTGTAAGCGCCTTTAGAGGAACTGATTAACTTCTGGTTTGCACAATCGCGCACAGGCTGAGGACCGAAGTGTTTTATCTGCATCCGCTTGAAGCCCCTAAATAAATTGGCTAAATTGGTTTTCAGAGCAGCGGAGTCCAGACCGGGCAGGTTTTTCTTCATGACTTCTATTTTTCTAGAATGGCCATCAAACTTGAAAATGATTGACAGTTGGTGTCAGTAGTTGAGTTTGCCAGTAGATGGCAGTCTTTCCCAAGTGTTTTAGCGCACTTGGGTCGAGGTTCAGTTTTTGAGGAACTGCCTTCTCTAGCATGGATTGTTTTGCTGAATATATATATCTCACTAGTTATATTATTGTTGACAGAAACTATGATTAATCTGGCAACTTGCTGAATTAATATGGAACGTGCGTTTACTGGCATTTTACAGCAGCTTTGAAGGCGGCTCATCTGATTAAATTAAGCCTGAACTTTCAGTTTTAGATAGATGCCATGTGGTTGATGAACACTACTGTGTCACACAGAGCCAGGGAACGCATTCATCACAGTCTTGTCAAATAATGCAAAACATGACCGTTAGAGGGAGCACTTTTCACACAGACAGATGTTAATGTACTTCACTGATAAATGTCTCCTTGTCTTTTTAAAGGAATTGCTGGTTACTGGGAGCTGAAGACTGGGTTTGGCAGTGCAGTCACAAACGTAAGAGATGGTCCCTGTTACAAAAAAAGAAAAAAGGCATTGGAAAAAATCGAAGCTTTTCTTTTAGCTAAGCTAAGCATACCCAAATGCAAAAAGATTTGATGCATTTTATTTTATTTAATTTGTTTGTTTGTTAGACGTGGGATGAGAATTACACCTTAATTTATAGGTTAGTTCCTATGAATAATAATTTTGTCTAAAATAATAACATAAAGTGTATATAGTATTGTACGTTCATTTAATAATTATTAGAGTAATGAAAAAACGTTTTGTTTGTATTACATTTCATACATATTTTTATTAGTGCTGTCAAACTATTTATTACAATTAATAGCATACAAAATGAAAGGGTTTGTTTACATAATATATGTGTGTGTACTGTGGATATTTACTATCTATATATAAATACAAACACATACATGTATGTATTTTTTATATATTTGGATGTATTTACACCAGGCATAAGGTAAAATTTTACAAAACTGATATTATATGAAAGCTCAATAAATAAGTTTTCTATTGATACATGGTTTGTTAGGATAGGACAATATTTGACTGAGATGCATCTATTTGAAAATCTATAATCGGTGCAAAAAAATCTAAATACTGAGAAAATCACCTTTAAAGTTGTCCAAATGAATATCTTATCAATGCATTTTACTAATCAAAAATGACATTTTGATATGTTTACAGTAGGAGTTTTACAAAAAATCTTCATGAAACATGATCTTTACTTAATTTCCTAATGATTTTTGACATAAAAAAAAATAATAATAATTTTGACCCATGCAATGTATTTTTAGATATTGCTAAAAATAAACCCCAGCGACTTAAGACTGGTTTTGTGGTCCAGGGTCACATGTATATTCATATCATTTATATTATTTAAAAATGTCATATATAAACAACATATTTTTCTTAAATATATTCATGCATGTGTGTATATAATATATAATACATATACATACATATAAAACAAAAATGTTTATTGTGAATGCGATTGATCATGACAGCACTAGTTTTTATATATAATTAGAGCATAATGTGTTTTCTGCATAATTAACAATTCCTGCATGTTTGGTTTAAAACTAAAGTATGAAATGCACATGAAATATCTCTAAATAATTTGCCTGAATAAAGGACATGGCTAAAAGAATAACCATATCTGCTCAAACATAAAAATATTAATATATGTATTATGTTTTTAAATAAGATTGTATTTTTATTTAATTAAGACGAATGTGATGTACTCTATGTAAACACACTATGTATTTGTATGTATCTGTATGAATGGAAATGAATTCTAACATTTACTTTAAGCAGTTTTGTCTCTTCCGTAGAATCCTGGTTTGGACGAGCAGAAGAGAACCTTTATATACAAGCCTGTACAGAGAAACAGGAAGGAGTTGCTCAGGTAATGCATCCGTTTCATTAAATTGTAATTAAATTGCAAGTCTGAGATCTTTAAATGTTTTCTCACACCTCTACATCTCTTTAAAAGGGTGAGGTACACTGGACAGACGGAACTCTCCCAAGTCTTCTGGAAGTGTGGCAGCACGTGGTCACATGACCTGGAAGAGAAAACCCAAGAGACGTCTGGGATCCCTCTCTGGTCAGTGACACCATTTTATGAATTTCAAAACCTCCCACACGTGGTGTATTCACAGAAATGTCAGACACTTAACCAGAAGCCGAAGCTTTTGGCTTTTTTTTTTTTTAAACGACATGTTCCTGATGAAGGATTCATTTAAGCGTGAGAAAAGTAAATCAGCGCACATATGGCTTGTGTGATTTCACCCGTGCTCTTAAGGCAAAGCCCCTTTTCGCTACACAGAGACCCTGATGCGGAGAAGGTGTAACGTATGGCAGCCTCGCATGACTAACGAACGTGGCTTAAACTGACATGACGACACAGTGTGTTGTTTTGATTTGCCCTTCCGCCTGCAGAATGGGCCGGTTATCAACCTGGAAAGAAGTCTAAAGGCTGATGAATTGATCCGCACAGCGACACAGCTGCGCTCTCTTCCCCTCTTCGTCTGGCCAATCTCTCCATTTATGTCCTGAGATCCACAACTTTCAGCAACTCTGGTGAGTACAGTGCCCTTTTTCTTTAGAACCCCTCTAATCCCTATAATCTTGCTGAATTGGTTCTTGCAGGTTCCTCTTAGGCCCGCCGTCTGTTTTTGAGCAGGAAATGCCATTATGGGAAATGGGATGACCTTTTGCGTTGGCAGTCTATTGATGAATCAGCATCTATTCAGCTGGGAGCTATTCAGCTGTCGTAGGCCTTGTGGCGCGTGGGTTTATTTCTGTGCACAGCGTACGGACCCCCTCCAACTGAATGTTATGTGCATGTTTCTGAAGGAGAGAGTCATTTGCAGTAGTATGGGAAAATATGAGCGTGATATATTTAGGTGGTGTGACGTGAGACTTTCTTGCTGACTTGCAGTTGGAGGCCTGCTCGATTCTGACGGAGCAAATGCCGTAGAAACTAGGCTAACTATCATAATGAATATTAATGGCGGATGTGTGCGTGTTTGCATCTGTCGCCATTGGTGTTTCCAGAGGTTTCCGACCGTCTCACTGCGCGTGACGTCGCGTCACGGTTACTTCCTTCCCCCCGACCTGTCTCAGACACCTCAGAGGGAACTCTCAAGGGAGTTTTTGTCCTTTGTCATTGTGAGTAGTTTTGCCACATTGGCAGCTTTTGCTCAAGGGCCAGCAGCGAAGGGACTGCGGAATAGTGCATTAAAAATAACTTGCGTGAACCGGCGAGAGCTTGTGTCACACGTTGGCTCATGTTGGTGGCGAAAGGGGATGCCGGCGCTTTGTCACGACGCGATCGTGAGCTCACCCTGACAGGCTTCGCTTAGATGCTGAGAAATGCTTTGGATTGGATGGTAGCCAGGCACTCAGAGCAGAGCCTTTATAACTAGCACTGACACATGTTGTGAGAAAATCTCTACATATATATCTTTCATAATAACACAGCTACTGTACAGTATATACACAAGATGAGGTATACAGTATATCACTTGTTTTGCCCCAAAATCAAAGAAAGGTTTTTTTGATTGCGACTTTTATTGGAAAAAAGGTAAAAAATTTTTTTTTATTAAATTAAACACCGTTTCTCAAACAAATGTAATTTCTGTAACGCATAGGTTCTCAGCCTTTTTGACTTGAAGCCCTCCTACGTAGTTTAATATAGTTCTCTTAATAATATACAATGTAGGTGGGCTTCAAGTATATATTAAATTTAAATATATTATTAACTGGGAGAGTGTCAATGTGGGGGTATTAATTGCCTTAATTTTGTGATTTGCAGGAATTTCACATTTCTCTTTATGTTGCAGTGCTGTTTATTGTAATTTAATTAGATAATTAAAATCATAATAAATTAAAATTCTAATTTTGTAAATTCAATTTATAATTTAATTTGTACGTTAAATTATTATATATATAATATACATTGGGATGGTACATTTTCTTTACTGCATTACATGCCTTCTATTTATTTATTTATTATTTTGGGCTGAAATGTGACTTTGGCATGTTATGTTACAAGTCTCATGCGAATATCCTACTGTAGAGTTTATAATAGTTCACCACAAGCTCTCTCTTATGTGTCTGACAGAAACCACGTCCGTGAACACTGTTTCTCAATCAGTGACACCAATACAAAATGTTCTTCTGTCTCAAAGCATCGCCTTTTTTATGAGGTTTTCATGTCAAGGTTGCTTGGGGAAATAATATATGAGACATGGTGCAAAAGACATAAAAATTGTACACAGTCTGGGGACGATGCATGAAGAGGCTTGTGGGTAGTTAACATGCTGGAGCGCTTTCTGTCTCGGCTCCGTGCTTTGGCTTTCTGGGTATTTTGGCTTAAATGATGCTCTTGTCATCTGGGCACACATTAAAGGCAAGCCCATCTGTGACTGTGGGATGAGTGAATACAGGGCACACGCAGATTACTCTTATTAACATCTCAGTGCCACCATTATCTGCTCAGCGGGGACTGGAGTCCCCTGTTTGTCACAGCTAACGTTTCCAGTGCAGTCAAAGCCTGATTTATGATGGACTATTTCACTCTTGTTTCAGTCAGAGTCCGTCTGGTGTGTTGTGTGGTCTTGACTGTAATTTCCCATTCTTTAGTATTCATGTATTCATAGTACGCAGCTTGAGCACACTCACTTGTGTTTGTTTGTGGGAGCTTAGGTGTTTTTTCCCCCTCTGTTTGCATGCACATCGAGAGATCTCGTCACTTATTCACACTTCTTTAATGTATGTGGAGCATGGCGCCTATGACCATGCAACTTCTGTAAACATCATTGCAAATCGATACATTCAGGCTCACTGCAATCACTGTTTTACCAGTTACAGAATGCTTTTGCATGAGCGGAGTGCAGTGACTCCTCTGACATATACTTTTTTTGTAGTGTGACTCTATTGTAAGAGTATTTTTGCAGTCATTTTAAATCTAAAGCATGTTATAATTGACTCGTGAAGCGAATGGAAAACTGTCCTAATTATTGCTATTACACTTGCTCGCTTTTAATGATGTGTCTTTTAGTAATGCATGTTTTAAACCCAGCAGAGGGAGGATGTGCATGAACATGGGCATAAAAATATCATACTCACCTAAAGGATTATTAGGAACACCTGTTTAAATTTTTCATTAATGCAATTATGTAATCAACCAATCACATGGCAGTTGCTTCAATGCATTTAGTAGTTTACTGTTGCACTACTGTTCAAAAGTTTGGGATCAGTACATTTTTATTCTTTCTTCTTTGAAATTCACTAGTTCCCACTGCCTTGGCGATAAAATTGGCTAACTGTCCGGGGGACAGGCAGGGAGCCCGGCGGCCTCCGAGCCCTAGGAGGTTTAACACTGTAGGAGGCTACAGTGTTATAAGATGCTCGGAGCCCAGCCTGGTCCCCGCGTGCCCCCCGGAGGAAGTGGAGAACTTGGAAAAACGAGGGTAGCGGAAGGGGAGGTGGAGGAAGACAAAAGCCCTTTAAAAGCACTTTTAAAAGCCCTGCAAAAGGAGATTTGCGGGGTTATCAGTAATAAGGAGATTGGTGGCAGCTGCGATCGTTCGTGCGTGCTCCTCCTGAAATTCGATTAATTGCTTAATCGTCATTAAATTAATACTTTTATTAACCAAGGATCTATTAAATTAACAAAAAATTCATAGCATAGATTTACATTTTAAAAAATGTTTTATATTTGGTAAAAAAAAAATTCTTTCTTGTTATTCATCAAAGAATCCTGAGGGAAAAAAGAAAGAAAAAATATTTATATTTTTCTGCACAACTGTTTCCAACATTGACAATTCTAGTAATAAATCAGCATATTAGAATGACTTCTGAAAGGATCATGTGACACTGAAGACTGGAGTAATGATGCTCTGTATCACAGGAATAAATTACATTTTAAAATATATTCACACAGAAAACAATTATTTTATATTGAAATAATATTTTTTAATCTGATAAATGCAGCCTTGATGAGCAGAGGAAACATCATGCAGAGTTGCATTGCATCATAAAGTTGTAAAATAGATTTTTGCCGATAACCTGTGGTATGTGATGCAAAACATTACTGAATTAGATATAAAAACCTCAACAAATGTCAACACAGCTCCGTTCTGATCAGACAAGTGACAGGCAGTCCCGTCAGCTGCCTCCGATCTCTCTCACACTGACCCCAGGCCATTCAAGCCCTGTGTCACGGTCAGATGCCCTCTTGCAATATTTACCAAATCTTGAAATTGCTTTCTGATGTGAATTCTGCTTTTCTGATTTGTCATGTGGAAAGCAGCACCATTCAAACATATTGCTGCCAGTTTTTAGCTCATTGGAATTTAAGAGTTGTTCGGACTCAGGATCCAGTAAACAAGATCTGAGATGTAGCCGATTGTACAGAAAAATGAGTCGACCAACTGGCACAGAACAACAGGATGAGCCTTGTATAATATTTCTACTTACTGTTGTAGTTCTTTCTCATACAGCATAATTTATTCATGCACTTTGTCATCTGTATAGAATAGTCTGGGACTAGTTATATCACTGAACACTCTGGAAGTGGGACGTTTTAAGTACTTTCTGGAAGGAAAAATGTTTTATTTGATCATTTTAACAGCCTTACAAAAGTTCCCACACAGACCCGACTCTGCCTGTCATTTTAACTTTTTTTGAAATCGAGCGATTGCCACACTGATCCGGTCTACAGCAGAATGCAATTTTGTGTTTTGCATAATTTGCCTTGTTAAACAGTCATGCTTTTCAACAGCACATGGATTGTTTGTTTCTGTTCAAGCTTGCTTTGCAATACTTTCCTCTGCCACTAATGATTCACTTTGATGCTGATGCAGCCTGACTGATTCTAAGGCAGGGCATTAAGCGTGCACACACACACACACACACATTCAGTGCTCCAAAAAAACAAAGGCAGGCGTTCTGACTTTGATTTTATAGATCTATACATCTATAGTTACTACACAAGCTTATTTATATGAGCATGTTTTACACTGTGCCCTCTAACACATTCTGTTGTTGCGTGCATAAATATGTATACGCAGATCTATTTATTCCCAGCAGCAGTGTGAGCTTTTGTTTTCAGATATTTCTGCACTGATTTTTTGTGGTCTTATTTTATAAACATTGTATATTAAGCTTTGTTAAATTCTGTAATTGTATGACTTAAAATAACAATTCAGGGCCGCCAATAGATTAAAATGATGTTTTAATAATTTACAATTTTATAGAAAATGTGTTTTTTGTTTTTTTTTATAACAATGTAACTTTTCCTTATCATTGTGATTTAAAATCTGATATAGTGAGGTAATTAAGTTAAGTTTAATTAATAAATAAATGTCACAATTCTGAGTTTCTAACTTAAAATTGCAACTTTTTCTTATTATTGTTAATCATCATTCATTTTTTTATTTTACATTAATACACAGTTACCTTTTTATGTTTTATCTGCAAATATCTGCACCATTATTTTTCACATATGAAAAATCTAACCCTAACCCTAACCCCCAAAATGAATAAAAGAAAATATCTAAAATGTGATTTAAAAAAAATATGGAACAATTTGTTCCTCAAAACTCTGTCCTGGGCTGAGTTTTTTTTTAATCGTTCTTGCCTTCTCGACAGAGAGCGAGGATGATATCTTACTCACAACTCCCCTGAGACCAACCTCCAGACACTGATAAATGCATGTTGATTTATTCAGACTTGTTCTACGGGCCTTTGCAATTACTTGCTTGCATTGCAGTCTCAATTTTATTGTCCTTTGTTGTCAGATAGCAATGTAGGCTATATGTCCGACCGACCGTTATAAAAGATTTTTGATTCTGGCTCACCAGTTGTAGTTCTGTTTTGTGTTGGCATTGCCAGCGCAGACAGCAAGAGTCATACATGCTCTAGAGAATAGCCTGAAGTGTGTATGAGGACAGAGAGGGAGTTTGGCAAGCGAACTCTGGGAGAACTTCATCAGTGAGTCGCTGTGACATCTTCCTCAGCCACTTCAGTCCTGTGTCACTGGGTCTCGGCGCCCGGCCACATGAGCTGTAGTGTTTAGCCTCCGTATTCTGGATCAGAGGGAGGGATTGGTGCATGCAGGAAGATATAGCATAGGACAGCGAGGAAGGGAAGACCCAGAAGACTCCAGAGGTCTCTCTGAATCACTGGCGCTGTTTGAAGGATGATGAGGCGTTGCTTTAAGGAAGGCTGAGCCATGTAGGGTTCTGCCAAGCTGAGCTGAACAGACATCTTAGTGGAGGATGCACTACATTAACATGCAGCGCCTGTTTCCTTCTGATACACAGCAGCTGAATATATCAGAACCAAATTATAATTTTTCCTTTACGCTTCTGTGTGATTTTATTATTCACTTCAGTCAAAATATTTACTCCTACTTCTTAAATGAAAGCTTTCTAAAGCTGTTTCATTTACTTGCACTCCTATATTTTATAGAGGTCTGTTAAGAAGAGCTGTAATGCACAGCAGAATCTGTCAATCTTTTTTCCTTCTTAATCCTGCTTGTTTTTTTGATTTGATTTGATTTGACTATATTTTAAAATGTAGTGTATTCCTATGATGGCATTACTCCAGTCTTCAGTGTTGAAAGTTTGTGTTGTTTTTATTGTACTATTTTTTTTCTATGAACAGAACAACTTTTATATGAAATTGAAAGCTTTTGTAACAATGTAATGTAGTTCCCTAAACTGAAATCAGTAAAACAGCATATAACCTATGTTTGCATTCCCTCTCACTGCTGCTCGTCTCTGAATGAATTGCTATTGGAGAGCAGCTTGCATTCTGTTTTTTGCTATGCAGTAGTTTTGTTTTGTGCATATAAACATTGCCTATGCTTTTTTTTATTGTGGTTTTGTTTACGTTCCAAAGTTGTTTCTGTGGAACACAAAAGAAGAATGCTTCAACTGTTTTTACCCTTACCATTATGAAAAAAGACACATTCAAAAACATGTTCTTTTCTATTTGATCAGTGTATTGCTTGTTTTTGTTTGCAACATGAGAGAGAACAAGGGGACACATGGATTACAGTTCGAAGGGAAGTTGCATAAATGCACAAATGCATTTTATGTTGTGTTCATATCCATATAATGGAATAAAAATATTTTGAAGTGTTCGTAAACATTTCAGAAAACTCTCTCTCCAAGCCTTGATGTTTTTGTGCTTGAATACAAACACACTCAGGGCAGATGAAAATAATAAAAGGGAAAAATAATGATTTATAATATATAATTTATTTTAGTATGAGTTTTTGCAGATTAACTTGCTAAGTTTCCCCTACATGATAAAAGTAAATAGGTATAAAACCACCATCCATACAAATATTATACAAGTACACTATACATATCGACGAACACATTGAACTCTGTCCCTCTACTCTATTTCTTAAAGCAAACATAGCACCTGTTTGCCGTATATGGTCTGTTTATACTCTTTAGAAGTATTTAGTAACATTGTTTTGCACTTATGTAAAGGTCTCTTTAACACGGTGTTATGTTTTGTACATTGCATGGCCTTGCATGTTTTAGCTATGCGAATGAACAAGGTTGTTTATGCGCCATAAAGGTGACAGTTCCACCCTGAAAGTTCCGTCTGAAATTGATGTCAGAAGCTATTGGTTTTAGCTGCAGGGGTGTCCCATTATTGAAAGCTCTCACTGCAACCAAATGGAGGGTCAAGCGAAATTTTCCATTACTGACTCTCGCTAGGTCTAGTTGAGAGGGGTGGCGTAAAAGCTTTTAGTGCAGGGACAAAAGCCAGTCCGCAGTGGTGTGACCGAGACCCGAGGCAACAGAATTTTCCACTTATCCTCAGCCTGTGTGTGAAGGTATGGCCAAGGGATACACTTAAACTACAGAATTCCTCTGAACCTCTAGGGCGACTTGTCTTAAGCATCCACTTCCTCTTAGAAAGAAAGAACCATTCTCATGCTGACCTCAAGTGTTTTGAAGGCATTGGGGTAAGATCCTTTCTTCCCGGTGTTAGCAGGACCCTGCATTGTGACTAAGAACGACCTGGAGAACTCTTTGAGGTAAGAGATTTTGCCCAAGTGCATAAAATAAGAGGCCGCTATCATGTGGTACTGGCATTTGCACGTTCCCTTTACGCTCAGCGATTTATGGATTTTTCAGGTCTCTCGAAGCAAAGCACTGAGCCAGTACAACGGCCCTCATGTCATGCAGTCAGTAATGAGCTTCTTAATTAAACCCTGCAGGCTTGTGGCTCAATTAGGGCTTGCAGACAAAGTTAAACTGATCAATCCAGGAAGTGCTTCTGCAGAGTTCTGTTAGACACATAGATACTTTGAAGAAGAGAGACTGATCTGATGTTCTGTATCAAATTGTCATCGCGTTTTCTATGAGATCAAACTTGTACGATTGTTGTAGTTTTGTCTCCTTCATGCTCGTCAGGGCCTATTAGCTTGCTCAATTGATGGACTCATTGCTGTTCCCAAACAAGTCAACTGTGCCTCCCAACCCCACCCTCCCTTTTGACCTTGCTGGGGGCATTGGTTTAGTTTACTAATAGGACTTGGTGCGTTCACGTTCCTTTCATTTTGCCTACTGTCTTCCATCTCTGGCCCTTACTCAACCTTGAGAGCTTTCCTCTGTCTGGTAAGGATGATAGATAAGATGCGTTAAGAACGTATATAATGGGTTTTGTTTTGCACGAGGAATCACTTGAAGTTCTCTTTTTGGGTGTTTAAACATTTGTCTCATTTCGGTTTGTGTTTCTGTTAACCGACTGAATCAAATTTGGTTGTTTGACACTTTCGAGTTGATTTCTTGGGTTGGTCTTAACCTCAGGAGTACCTAGAATTGTTAGTGTGCTATGGCTCACTTTGGCTTTCTGAAAAGCATTGAGATGTTAGCCTGAGCAACAATTATTTAGTCGTGATTCTAAGAGTTTTAACCTCAGTGATTCGTGAGTAATTCATATTCTGCTGGTCAGCTGAAGCGAATTAGCCAGGGGTTCGTAATCCAGATTGAGCCGGTGGAGCTCCCCGTAATTCCTCACTCTGTCAGATTAAAATGGCTGGTAGACACAAGGACTGTCAGATATTGTGATGTTGATTGAAAGCCACCCCTCCCGCCACCCGGCTTAAACCTCCTGGTTTTCAGGCCATGTCTGTTCGTCTGTTTTTATTGTCCGTGCTTAATGTCTTTCAGCTCAGAATAAAAAAAAACAAGGACTGAGCGGGGTGAGGGATAGGTAGAAGGGGCATAAAAGCATATGAAGCTTAAATGTCACTACAGACAATTTTTCAGTGTAATGACAGAAGTAACTGATGTAAGAGTCTACAGATGGTGACCAGACACCCTGGGCTGGACCAGACTGCAGGAATGGGCATGTACAGTGGCGGGTACAGCTTCGTTGACGTGTCGCCCGCTGGAGATATCCAGACGGCTGGAGTCTTGGGTGCCGATTCCGCCCCCAATACCCCCAGGGCTGCTCGCTGAGCGTACTGGGACTCCTCTAGCCTCAAAAACCTTTACCTCAGCCCAAGCAGTGATAATGCTGTCGACAAACAAAAGACTTGGTGCAGTGAAATTTGGATTAAGGCGTTTTTAGCCTTTTGCGCATTGTATCCGGTGAGGAATCACGTGTCCAGCGCCTCACACACATGACCTCATACCAGGACCAATCAAACGATGGCGTTCCATTGGGGTTGAGCGAGAGATCGCTGGAGAAATCATTTTCCCTCTGTGGTTTTTAATTTCAGTCCTTTCCGAACGTCAGTATTGGTGGCCATCGGTTAGGAGCTCTGTGAAGGTAAATCTTCTTATGTTTTCAGATTGTGATTGTTAGCGTATATTTTGATGTAGCATTGTGGCCTGGTCAGTTATGATTGGTCGTAAGGAACGGCGTTCTGTATTTTAGTTAACTGAACATTTAACCTTACGATGTCTTTATGGACGGCGTTCCCCTGGAATCATTCCTTTAGTCTGTAGAGTTTTGGACTATATATAGTCAATATAGACACCCATTTAACATTTAATTATATTGTTTTCACATCTCAAGATATATCTTGAAGCTAGTACATATTATTTTAAACTGATTTGCTTTATTTGCTGTAGGCTGTGGCGTTTTTTGCGATATCTGTGTATCGTTCGACAGTAGTCTGTATGCCGCAGACAGTATGGCGTGAAGGATTGTGACTTGTGTGTCAGTCTCAGTTGCGATTCCGACCTTGATGGCAGTTCGCAACATTAAACGCTGCTCGGCCCTTTGATTAATGCTTCTAGAGAGGTACACAATTTCGTTCATCGTCATTACTTCAATTATCGTCATGAGTTCTTTATATGTCACAATGAGGCGGAAGAGATTTCGTCGGTACGCAATCCACCCATTGCCAGTTTTTTAGTAGACATATATATGAACAGAACAAAGAGTTTTTTATTCTAAACCTAAGAGTGCTTCAACTTGAGAGTTTAAATTTGTAGGGTTGTATTGCCATGATACAATCTTCCCAATTGGATTTTCTCATACAAGGGTTGGCGATGTGCAAATACGCACTTAAATGCTTTTTAATGTGTCTAAAGATAGAGGATTAAATCCGTATTGCGCTTTCTACCAGCATGTTCGTCAGATTTCAGAAATGGTCTTCACTGTGATGCCTGGAGATGACCAGAGGTGTCTCCATTTAGCATTTCGGCACCTTGGATTAGTAGGCCGTTAGTGTAGTATAGGTCATTGGTACCGAGATCCCAGCTCTCAGATCCCTGGATCGGTTTTGCTTGATCTTGCATTGGCATTGCTGGCCGACTGAGCTCTTGATTATAATTTGGGTTGAGATCCAGGCAAGGGCGACTGATCAGGGCTGACAGTTTTCGAGCCGCCTGTCAGGCTGAGTAGGGGAGGGTGCCCCTGCAGACACGCGTACTGCAACAAAAGGCTCTAGAGTTGTTCACATATGAGTGTTCATGCGCCCCCTCCTCCCTCACAACACAACGCCCAGCCAAAGGGACCCCAGCTCTGGTGATGCCACATGCCCACAGGGAACACTTGTGCCAGAAAACATACTTTTTTTTTATACAGTGAAAACCTGTATTATCACTTGGTTTTAATACAGTTTGGTTGCATTGTGTGTTTAGGGGGTCAATATTTGGATGAGTGGCCTTTTAAATCAATATGTTTGTGTGTGGGCATATTACTAGATCTATATAAAAAAAATAATATGTGATCGCTAATTTTGAACATGAGCTGGGACTCAAGGGCTCAGGATAACACAGATTAGACCTTATGCACAGTTCTGGTCTTAATAAATGGTGTGTGTTTTGTTATTTAAAATAGTAACAATAAATGACACGACTGAATATTTTTAAAAGATTTAAAATATTTGTACATTTTTATTTTAAATCCAGATTAGGGCTGTAACTAACAACCATATTAAAAATCAGTTAATTTGATTTACTTGATTAATTAATTGGATTTTGCCCATTACTCTACATTAATCAATCTGCATAGTTGTGTGTGTGTATACTGTATATAAATCTGTGTGTGTGTGTATATATACTCGTCACAATATACACACTCGTTTTAGTCTTTTTATATATTTAGTGAAATTAAATTTTTTTTACTTTTAGACATTATTTATTTTTATTCATTCCATTCAAATTCCTTTATTTATTTATTTATTCATATATATATATATATATATATATTTGTTTATACATGTAAAATATTGCTTTAAATATTGTGTTTCTGAGTAATAACGTGTACGTTTTGTTATAGGTAATTTAATGTTTTTTGCGCGACTGTGAACATTTTTACCTTTCTGTTGAAGCATAGAAAATGCATTACAGCAAAGAAATATCAACCTATTCATGAAATTGCTGTCCTGCTGAAAATGTGGTTAAATTTATCTTTAATTCTATTGTGGATCTAAAAAAAAAAGGACACAATATAGTATTTGACACTCAAACTGAATTGGTATGAAAGGGTTCATAAGTTCATTCTGAGCATTTTCTAACATTTAGGATGAAGGCAGCACTTTCTGCAGTGACATTCTCCACATAGTGTGGAATTATGAAGCAGGCTTATGGCCGGTTTATGTTTGAATGTAATGACTGCCTTGGAGGATTAGGGCAGGCCAGATGATGGTGGATGGACTCGGATTATATTTAGCATTTTCCTCTTGCACCCGTTATATTGCTTTGTGTTTTCTGTGTTACAACAGTCGTAGGAATATGGCATTATCTTCCAACGTTATTCCCTCTCTATGTGTCTGATGGCTGCAGATCAAATGCTCCCACCCTACTCCTTATTCAGAGGTTTTAATTTAATTCCTCCCCACAGTTAGAGCGATGACCCATCATAAGGACCTCATCGCAGAGAGAATATCCTCTTTCTGAGGTGAAGCAATCAAAAAACAGGTCTAGCAATTTAGAGTACCATTTGCACATATTTTGATTTTATATCTTGTGAACGTGAGAGTCAAAACATCAGAAGTGGTTGGTCTGTTACTTGTTTACCATAAATCAGTGTTTTGATTTATTTATTTATTTATTTTATCAGATTGAGCTGCTATTTGTTTATTAAAGTATAAAATACAAAATGTTATCAAGCAAACAATGCATGTCTATAAAGACTTTTCCTCTTTGATCTTTTTGATCCTGTTGTAAATCTCAGTGGACATGTTCAGCTCTGGGTTCATAATCCTGTTTGGAATCATATTATTCTGTTGCACTACACATGAAGCATTTAATCCTCTTGTTTTTCTTTACTCACAACTGTAAATTCTCTTTTTGATTACTGTCATTTTTTTATGTTGAGTACAAATATTGTTGATTCATCTAAAATCTCGGCATGACCTTTCCTTTTCACACTTCCTCCTGTTTTGTGGGGAAATCTGTGGAATTGTATAAATGTAATAGGGCTGTGCAATTAATCGAATTTCGATTTCGGGTCTCAACGATCACAAAAATGGTGTAATCGAAAAAAACGATTATTCACTTTTTTTTTTCTTTAAGTTATTTTGACCTGCGTTCTGACGCGCGCGCATCGGCACTTTCGCACTTTCAGAAGCCCGAACTCTCTCACTCTATACTGTCAGCGAAGAAGTTGCGTCTGTGGTATCTGATCGCATTTAAAAATCAGCGCGATTGAAGATGGCAGAAAAAGAGCAGCCACAGAAGTCGTTGGTCAACAAAAGAGGGAGAAGCAATTCTGTTGTTTGGGAA
>JAUMHR010000056.1:16460258-16483518 GCA_032361145.1 Enteromius fasciolatus
CATTCAGGTGAAGGTGTACTGAGTGTACTGAAAGAGAAAATGGGCTGCCTTGATAAACAATTAGGTAAAGTTTGTCCGTGGCTAATGACTTTGCAATGCCACCTTATTATAATTCAATTATAATTATACAATTCAAGACGTGCTGATTAGGTAAGATATAGCCTGATCAAAATGCCTTATATTTCTGTCAACCAGTGACAAATTTTTAATCAAAATTTTTATAGTTTTAGTATTATTTCATGATAATCACCCTGTAATGTATTAAAGTAATCAAACCTGTAATTAACTCTTAGCCAAGCACATAAAGGTTTTGATTATTGTGTTGGAAAATCGGGGGCCTCTGAGAACAACTTCTCTGGAGCTCTAGATCTGAACAATGTATTTAGATATAAATTGAAACAACTCTACGAACAAACTATCTGCACTCAGCTATCCACAAGTATTACTCTTACTGTACTGCATGTCAACTCTTGTGTCATTTGTGTCTATTTATTTCTAAGTATTGTTAGAAGAAACATCTACAATACAACTGAGGAGCCTTAAGAGCTATAAGAGGAATCTGTGTGCAATAACATTTTCCAATGGGCAGCAGAGCAATGAAACTAATGGAAGACTGTTATAGCCCATCAAAACAGGGCACTTTCGCACTAAAATGGATGAATCCATTAACTACGTTATCAGAGTTTTTATAGGACGGTAGCTGAATATACACTAGAAGCCTCACTTTCACACAAGTGAATGCCATCATCTTTCTTCTCTATATCTTTTCATAACTGTCCACTTCAGCAGAGTTGAACATTAATAATGCATCTAACCATCTACAGTAGCTAAACAGAAAGGTCAAAGAGACCTTCTCTTTAAAGGCCTCTACACACACACTCACACACACCCTATTAAAAGATCAACACGGAGTACAACATTCATGTTTTCTTATGTTATAATGAACTAAATTATTATAGAACTTCTACAGTGGCGTGCTTTGCATTTTTTTTTATACCCCAGTCAGCGAAACTCAGACACTGACTGTGCTGTTTGTGATCTTATGAGCTATAAATCACAGCTCACTTGCTTTCACTTTTAACTTTCAATCATCAATCCTGAGCACATCGAGACAGGTGACATGTTGAAATATTCATTAATCTAAATTCAACCTCTATCTACCTCCAGGGAATCGCTAAATTGGAAGTATTATCTTAGCAATTTAAAGTCTACGTTTATCTCAGTTGGGTGCTATGATGTGTCAAATAGCTGTAAGAGACCCGAAGCAAAATGACAAACGTCCAACTGGAAGTGCTGACAGACTGCTGTCTGTATGTGTCACTTAAATCCTATTCGTTTAGACCGAGCGCCGACAGGTCATCTGTAATTTCTGAAATCTCCTCCTGTTATTATTGGACTCAAGCAGTAGTATTGCTAAAAGGCTTCTTTTTATGTGTACTTACTGGCACCTTTAATACAATGTGCTCTTGCATGCTGAGAAAAAGTTTCTTAGCTACAGGCATCATAAAACAGACATTTATTTGATCAAATGTTTGCTGCACGGTATTTCTGGTGCCACATTTTAAGGAATTGACTGAAAGTGGCTGCAGCTTTATTGCTTCATTTCGATTCTAAATCTTTATTCAAATCCCAGGACTTTTATTGTTGGTGTCATTTCCATGTCGAGCTGATGCTAAAAATGGTAGTTTATTTGATTATTCTTATTCTTATTGTTGGATAAAATAGGCACTATCCCAAGAGGAAGATGCAATAAAATATATCTACATTAAGCTGAATCAGTCCCACCAGTGCACTAGTTTCTATTAGAAGAAATGGCTGCTTATGCAATTCTGGTAAATTGCTGGGAGATAAAAATAGTGCCTCCAGGTACAACGAGCAGCTGAGGAAATAAGAGTTCAGGGAACTGCTTACAAAACACAAAACAATCAAAAGAGGTCACCGAGTGTCTGTCTGCCATCAGCAAAGTGTACAGTGTATAATTCCAAACACTCTCTTATCTGTGGCCAAAAGAAAAGGAGGTATGCTGTTGTTTAGTGAAAAGATGGTATTATGAACTGTAACAAACCCAAGCTTTCCGAAACTGGCCACGGATTCAATCAAGACTCACTAAAAAGCATTAAACGGTGGAGAATAATATAAAAGAAGGGGGGAGACTAACTTCACCAGAGGGGGATATTTTGTACTAGTGCTCTCATAGCGAGATCTCTGTAAAGATTTGAACGTTAATCTTTTTTGTGAAAGATTAATATCTCAATTATCTCCACATATCAAGTTGTAAGGGGTCTCTCTAAGGAGATCTTTGTGTTCACAATACCCTCAATTATGTTTAAAATTCTGTTTTAAACTACACCGGCCACAATTCAACAGAAGCAATTAAGGTAATAACTTGCACTAGGCAAATTTGTTCACTTGATGTAAATCACACCCTGTAACTGATGTGATTTAACCGGTGGATGGTGTTGGCAGGAACACGGTGGTGGTAAGTAATTAAGCACTTTTGATTTCACACTTTTAATTATCTCCGGAAATACAGCCCTGTTTGGAACTGGAGTCATTGTAGCAGGCTGTGTTTGAGAAAGCCAAAATGAAAAAAGGAGCAGTTTTCTTATCTTTACCTTAGGGGAAAACCCTGAACCACCACATTTAATAGGATTCTGCAAATGATGTGCCTGTGAGGCTTTCAACAAAACACACCAAAAAAATCTTGTCATGTGCATCCAGACAAATAGGTCGTGGACATTTATATTCTCTAATTTCTTACTCAGCATAAATTGTCGAGATCTAAATTTAAGAAACAGATGGATTCATAAACACAAAGCCAAGGCACACAAATATAATTTTATCTTCATTTTACACACAGCAGTGCACACAGTTTCATAAGACTTGTGCGTATGTCACATGAGCAAGGCTTTGACAAGTGGCTCCCGTCCTGTGCAGTGATAGTCTGACCTGTCAGCTGTCACTGACAGACTACTCATTATGTTGAGTCATTTTATATTCTGCAGCCCTGCCAAAATAAGGAGATGTTGGCTATTCTAGGTTCGTGATGAGGGAATTAGTTCCTAAATTTCACAGGTCATTACTGTTGTGTTTTATTCAAGCCTGGATATATTTCCTAAGTAGCCTAAAACTCGCACTAAATGCTATTATGATTTTACTGCATTGATTATGTTTTGAATATTGAGTGTTCTTGGTTCTAGGCTGTATTTACACTGTATAGTCTTTAGGTTGGGTGAAAAATGTGAAGAAATTGGCAGAATTGCTACATAAATCTTAAAGTCTTACCATTTAGAATATAGGATATCTAAAGATACACAATATGCCAGCTGGAAATTAAAAACACAAATTAGGAACCGTGAGAAGCGTCCTTCTTTTGATCTGCTCAAAATCGTGCAAATTTTCAACAGAACCACAAACAAACAAAACCTTCTACTTGAGGTCTTTCCTCACTATGTTTACACTGCAAAAAAACTGCCAATATATTGCAGATAAATTGCAAAAATGTCTCTTTTTAACGGCACAGCTATCACAGCCAGTCTCTATGACAAAAAAAACATACAGACCTAATCTAAAACTAAAACTGATTGACTCAGACGTCGATGTAGTCTAATCGATTCAGTTAAGTGAAGCATTTGTCATACTGATTCAAACCAGTAACACGTTTACTTGAACAAGCTTGTTTTCATTTTCATGACTGCTAAAGCCGTGTAAATACGAAATATATTTTTATGTAACGTTGGGATATTTAATTAAATAGTCACTGCTACAAAGTAAGATAGCGGTGGATAGATAATTAAATCTATTTATGTTTTGGTAGCACTTAATTTCGAAACCGTGTGGCGAGTTTACATGAGGTGGACAGGAAACCACGCTAGTTTGTTTTGAACGCTCTCAGTTTCTCGGGTGGTGTTGTGTTCCTTTATCTGCGCCTCTCGTGGCTCGAGGACTACTCAAGACATTTTTGTTTATCAGTATTTCAGTAATAGACTGCAAACGCACGTCTTAGGTAAAACACGATTTCTTTGGTGGTGCTCAAGATTAGGAAGCCGTTCCACAGCATGAAACACTATGGGAATCAAAACTGTTTTGCATGAACGTCACTTTGGGGGGATTACCTTGCTCGTAAGATGTTTTTATAGAATAAGTTTTCCGAGAAGTTTCTATTTTACAATGTCTGCCTAGCAATTATGTAGCCTGAAGGAACCACTGAAAGAACCAATTTCAATTGAAAACGCAAGTGAATGAATCTTTTTTGGTGAACCGAATAAAAGATTCGAGTCTTTGGAATGAATCAAAATCCCCACCACGAGCAGTCAGTGAGACGCGGGTGGAGCGAGCGCACCATCAGCCTCCGGAGCAGGGCTCAGCATCCAATCAGCGCAAGTCGAACGTCTTATAGCTGCTGCGTGCTCTTACCTTTTACTCAGTGCAAAGGCGACCGGTCCACTGAACTATCAACAAGTATGGTAAGTCATTTTTAAGCAATCAGTTTATATTAAAAAGGCTAACTTTCTAATCCTTGTTGTATTCGAAACCACACATAAAATGATAAATGCAATAAGTTCGTAAATGCAATTCATTTTGGAAAGTGCTGGGTATTGGTCTCGTCTTTATATGGTCATGCAATGCTTTTGTTACAGTATTATTTTAATTTGACCGTTTTTACGTCTTTTGTAGTTCTCTTTGTTTGACTTCTTTTCTCGTATTCCGTCATTTGTTACCGTGACATTTACCATTTACTACCTATACCGTAGTCTTTGTTTGTTTGTTTTAGATATTTTCAGTATAAAAAGTCAGTACCACAACATCGTCTTTACCAAAGACACCGAGAGAGAGAGAGCTTAAGATAAAACATGAGCTAAAGATGAAATAGCGTCAAAGATAGGGTATATGATTATTGAAGTCTAAATCACAAATAGTCGGCATAATTATATCTGTTTTTTATTCCGTTTAACTGCTGCATATGACATTGCTCTCATGTGTTATTTAGAAGATATTGATATTTTTCCTCGAGGTTAAAGTGCCTTACACCTCCAGACAGACTCGCGAGAGAAACATGAATATCTAGTGCGCTCCTTCTGTTAATCAATGACGTGAAGCAATTAATATATTCACAATGAATTAAAGTTTTTGCAAGTTAAATTGCCTGTTGTTTACACATATTTGGCTCATGTAAGCTTAAAAGGGAGACAAATGTCAAGTATTTATTTATTTATGCTACGATAAAGCATCCTGCAAACGTTGCAGTTTAAGCAGGTTTTGTTTCCATTATAAAAACATAATGCCAGTTATAATTATCAATGTAACATTTTTCATTAGCTTTTTTTTCAGTGGTATGTGACAACATTTAACTTCAACCAAAATGCAACGTGCTTGCTGGAACTGTACTGTCACAATCTCACTGTCTTTCGCAACAACCTTAATAGAGTATTTGCATCCTACTGGATTCTAAACATGGCATGTGGTTTTAGCATCCATCACAATAATCAGCTTCTTATACCAGGCTGCTGCTGAACCAGCAATCAATCCTGAGCTGTGTTGCTTATTGCTCACTGTATATTGCCAGTGAATTAATCTTTTATTTCGACATTTTCAAGATGCCTTCCACATGTCTCGAGTGCTGCCTGTGACAAAGTTTCACTGGAAAGAATGGAAGCCGCTTCACTGCAGCATGTGTTCGGCATATTAATATTATCTACCTGCCTTACGGTCACTTGTAAAATGAGCTGCTGTCTCAGCAGAGAGGGTTTTGACAAAGTACAAGCTATCCGTGTAGACTGGTTCCCCAAAGGGCAGTCGTGATCTGATTAATCGGCGCGTTGTTAGGAGTTCATTGGTATGATCTGTTCTCAAATTAAGTATTGTTCTCCCTGCATGTGAGTTTAGAAACCTGAAATTAAAATCTTGAGATGTTTTCCATACTCTCATGTTGTCCTGACAGTGTTTTATCATCATTTTTTACATGACACAAACAACACAGAAGCTGCTCCAAGCTTTGTTTGAATAATCAACTCTAATTTAATGATATTTATTTTCCACAACACTTGCAATATAGTTGTCCTGTTGACAACTTTTATGATACGCCTGAAGCTTTTTTTTTTTCTTGTCTATTTGGGTCAGTATTAAAAACGACTGGAATATTCTGCTTATTTCCTCTGTTGTGTTTCATTGATGTTTCATTTTTTTTTCAGTTTCTAATAGCCATTAATGAGTATTGTGTTACTATGGAGTAGCCTAAATGAGAAATTGATTTGTTTTGTTTTAATAAATCAGTCTTTTCTCATATAATGAGATTATATGCAGCATAACAAATGTATTTATCTGCAAGATTACGGGACTTGTTTTGTCGTGGTTGGAGCCATTTTAGGTCAGAGCACTCTGTGATTCATTGCTTTGCATGTTACAAAGGATATTTGAAAGTAATTCTTCAAAAATTACAATTCTGTCATCATTTACTTACCCCCGTGCGGTTCTTGTCGTTTTAATGAATGCTGGAAACCAGAACCAAAAGACTTGAATTGAATTGTATTGAGAGAAAAAACCCCAACTAAAAATACCTTTTCATGTTCAGCAGAAGAAAGGCTTATGATAACAAAAGGTTGAGAAAATGATGACTGAAAGTTTTATTTTTGTGCGAACCATGCCTTTAAAGCCAACTTTAATTCATATTTAAATTGATCAAATATTAATTCATGCTGCTTCACATTAACGTCTGTTTGTGTGGGTGATTCTTCTGTTCTCCTTTCATTCTTACAGTTTCTACTTGGAAGGAGGGATGTTAAGTGAATGGAGCCCTCTTCACATCCTTCTTCTGCCTTTGGCTTCTAATTAAAAGTTGGCTGTAGAACATTTCCCTCTCAAATGTTTAATTGCCTTTCAGATGTTGATGGACTCGTTTGGATTCTCTCCAGGATACTTACAATGACTTCAAACACCTGAAAATTCGAAATCACTACTCCACATGTGTTAATAAAAAAAAACTCCCGCTGTTGGAATGACATCGTGACCTGTAATGTTTATTCGTTCATTTTTCAATATGACTTGGATTAACAATGACTGCCCTTGAACTGTAGAGCATTCAGAAAGTAAGAAGCTGGACATGACTTTCCCTGGAGGGGCTCATGTGTCAAGGAAAGTCTTCGTCTCTCATGGCTGTCCCCTTATCTTGAGATTCGCTTTAGCTGTGATTTGTTTAAGTGCAATGGGTTTTGCGTGTCCCAAGAGTTGTCACTGCTCCGAGAGGAATGGCTTGACCGTAGTGCAGTGTTCCTCTCGCAACCTGGAAGAGATTCCCTCTGACCTTCCTCACGATACTGTGGCGCTTCTTCTGTCGTCCAATCACATCACCAAAATTCCAAACCAGGCTTTTAAAAACCTTCCCTGGCTCCAAGACCTGGACTTGTCAAGGAACGCCATCGAAACCGTGGATGCCGGGGCTTTTCAAGGTGTCACTGAGAGCTTGCGGGCGCTCGACCTGTCCCACAATCACATGCAAAGCGTCCCTAAGGAGGCCTTCGCTCGGCTGCATGCCAAGATAAGCCTGTCCAACAACCCGTGGCACTGTGAGTGCACCCTTCAGGAGGTGTTGCGAGAACTCAGGCTGGATCCCGAGACTGTGAACGAGGTGAGCTGCCACACCTCTGTTCAGGAAGAGTACGCCGGAAAACCTGTCATCCAGGTCTTGGATTCGGGCATAAACTTTTGTAACTTCCATCATAAGACTACCGATGTGGCCATGTTTGTCACCATGTTTGGTTGGTTCACGATGGTTATCGCTTATGTCATCTATTACGTACGGCATAACCAGGAGGATGCTAGGAGGCATCTGGAGTACCTCAAGTCCCTGCCAAGTAGCTCCCAAATTAGTAAGGACTTTGACACAATCAGCACTGTTCTCTAGCATCAGTCAATGCAGTGTAGGAGTGAATGTGTTTGGCACATTGATGATGGCACAACAGCAAGCCTTATAAGGGAGAGTGGGGTAAGATGTGTCATTTACTCAGTTTGTCAAGAAAAGGAGAAACAAGGAATCCTTAAGAAACCTTAAACACTTAAAATAAACCTACTGTATGAGCATACAAAGTTTTCTGTGCAAAAACCCAATTCCAAAGGCTTATTTGTCTGCACATTATTGACATTTTCATATAGCAGAAAAAATAATTCATTTTCAGTATTTTATTTTAAAGGTCCCCTATTATGGATTTTTAAAAATATTCTTTTATGCAACACAGCTCTAAATGATTGAATACATCCTGCAAAGTTTTTAATCTGAAAGTGCACCATCTATAAACTTATTGTTTCTCACAAGAAAGAGTTGACTCTGATTCATTGAAACGAGTCGTTTTTTAAAAAGCTGTTTCATATTGACGTCAACATGAAACGGTAGCATATTGCCCGCCCACTTGTTGTGCGCACAGACCAGGAAAAACTTAATTTCCGCGATGGTCGGAATGAAAATGCAAATTTGCTTTTGGAGCGTTAAAAGCTTACAAACACTGGTTTAAATGAAATCGACCAATCACCGTCGAACAAATCATTCGGGAGCCGTCGAACAAATAAGGTAAAAATGGCTGCAAATTTAAGAAAATGAAAATGTTTTTTGACCTTGCATTCCTGTCGACCTTGTGTTCGGGACTGCCAAAACCAAAATATGCATATTTCAGAACCCACAATAGAGGCACTTTCAATATTTAATAATAGTATTTTGTGCAATTGGAACCAAAGCTCACTAAAAGCCAAACGTGCATGAATATTTTAATTATTTGCTTTGACAATATGTTATCTGCTGCAGAAAATTTTGTTCGAAAAAACACCCCTTTTTGTTTATAGTTTCACTTTTTTTCTTATTTAGTACACGCAGTTTATTGAGCTGAATCCTTTACAACTATTTGGTCCAATTTAGTCGATTATAAAAATGACAGAATAGCCACTGACACATCTTGCCGTACTCTTCCTGAGTTCCAGTGTTATTTGATTTGATTGTGAATGTTTTTTGGGGGGGGGGGGTTTCGCACAATGAATGTGTTGACAATTGTTCTGTGATGCAATTCAGTGTTCCCATTCATGTACCCTCAGTCGACCTACATAAGTCCTGCAGTCTCTGTGGCGGCCGCTTTGTGCCTCACGACAGGAAGCTGCAGAAGCTCTGTTTTTTTTTTCCTGCAGGTGCTTATCCCATTATTTCTTGAATTGGTTTTATTAATTTGTATGCTAATTTAATGGTTTCAGAACAGAGTATTAACTGCTGGATTTATGGGATATTTTGGTTCTTCTTTTATAGTGCTGACCAAGTAGAGCAAGTACATAATCACTGCCAAAAAAAAAAAGAGAAGCCCGTCCGTTAAGCTCTGCCTTGATAACTGGAAACTTGCCCCATTTTCGGCAGAGTTCTATTTACTCAAGTGCCTGATCCTGGTACCTCAGCACCAATACACTGTGCATTATTTGGTTTGCTATCTCTTTATTCTTCTACAAATTATAACTAATCCTTTAATAGTAGGTGTTAAGTAGAACAGTGTCATTTGAAGTCTCAAGGGAAAATAAAGGTGTATTTTGCAGATTGACAGGCCAATTATGTATTAAGATTCCATCTGATGTCATTCATAATGGATTTTGTCACCCGTGTGTTAGTTTAAAAGGGCTTGTAGGTTATATTTCATGTAGACTAATGTGTATTTCTGTCTTCACGTATCAGTTTTTCATTGTGACAAGCCTTTTAGTAGTAGTGTGTATATCGCAGCAACATACGAAAATAAAAATTCTATTAGAAGGGCTCTGCCTTCCTGCCTGCTTCTAACAGACTTGTAGACTTCTTCATTGTTTTCTAAGTAGCATTCCATCTACTGTATGAATGAGCTTTTGCGGACATGTTCGGCCAACAAAAAAAATCGATATCTTGGGGTCCTTGATTTTATTTACTTTTGTTTTTCTGTGAGTACTAGGCGCAAAGCAATGCCTTGCAGAAATGTGTGTTGTACCTTCAGGGATTTCTCGAGGAGTCATACTATTGAGAGTGGATATTATGATTGCTTTCCTGTCCAGGGGGCCCGAGGTCTAGCCGTATGTGAGCCTGTAGCTCTAGATCAATAGCAGATTCATTACAGGGGAAGGTTCAGAATTCTGCGGTGAGCTTTAAACCATGCTGTTTGGGGACTAAATGGCACCCTCAATACAGTGAAGAACTATCAAACCGAAGTGTAGGAGAAAGAGACTGTGTTTGTTCTTCTGTCTTCAAAGCAAACATTGAATGGGTGGTCCATGTCAGCGTTAATGTGATCGCGTTTAGCACTCAAGTGTTCCATAGTGATTTACAATTTCTGTTTTTATATAAGCAAATGACCCTATAAGAATGTAATGTTGTAGTATTTATATATATAGTTGTACTGTTAGGTTGCCCAAACATAACAGAGAGATTTGGGATCTGCAATCATTTGTAATAAAAAAAATAGAATTCCATGTTCTAAACTATTGTATGATGACATGTTATATAAAAAGCTCATTAGCAGATATTAACTCTGATAAATCTGGAAGGCGCTTATCTGGACACATTAGCAGGAAATTACCTTAAATAAATCTTGGAGGTGCTTATCTGTCATCACTTGGGATGTAAATGATTTGCTATGATTAAAACTAATTTCTGCTGGGTTTCTCAGACGTAATGATGAAATGGTAAATGTTCTAATTATCTCTTTTAAAATTGTGTAAATCATTCATAGTAATAACATTGTTTTAGAGATTTACTGTAAAAGGAATACATCACCTAAAATCTGCTGAAAATGTACTTAACCCTCAGGTCATCCGAGGTGTACTGTAGATGAGTTTGTTGCTCTCATTACATCACTTGCTGACCAGTGGATCCACTGAAGTGAATGGGTGCCATCAAAATGAGAGTCCAAACAGCTGATAAAAACAGTGGAATACACAAGGAATCTCCAGTTCATGGTTAATGTCTTATTTAAAACAACAACAACAACGCCATCATGACGGCACCCATTCACTGCAGAGTGCAAGCAAGTTAGGAGTCTGACTACACATGACTTTCATGCTACGACACTACCATAGCTACAAAGCAGGATGGTTACATTATCCTAAAGAAACATCAGCAACTTTTTTCCAAATGTCATCCCTGACCTAGTTCACCTCTGTGAGATGGATGTTATTTGAGCATCTCAGCATGGCTTATCCATCAGTCTCTGCTAGCATAAACGACAGATGCTCTCTATGCCCTGAAAGGACACGCAGTGAACTGGTCCAAAGACACACACTTGTTTCACTCTTTTTTTCTATTCTGCATGTTGAATCTGCTTGCTCTTTGTAAACCATGTTTACTGCCCTTTATATTTACCTTGACATCCTCTCACAGGTTATGCACTAGAAAATGTTTTTATTGATTAAAACATCTTTCATGTCGCTTAGTTGACAAAAGATTTTGCAGCAAGTTTCACATTTAATGAGCTCACAGCCTGACGGCTGAAATATTTTTTGTATATATATTTTATATTTTCACAAAAAAAAAACATTGATTTGTTTTAAATTTCTTTTCTGGCAGCCTGTAACAATAAGCTAAGACTTCATGAAAGACTGAGTCACAAAAACACAATTAAAATGAAGAAATGAGAAGAAAATATTGACCAGAGACCCACATGTGTTCCTGCATAATATTTATATCTTTCTTTCAACAAATAATAATACCACTTGTATATGAATTGTCCCTATATTGATCTCGGTTTGGGCACTACGATAAAGGGTTTGTAAACTTGCCTTTTAGGAATAGGCTAATTGAAATAGTATTTTGTTATTCACAATTACTCAACCTGAGCTTTTTATAAACCACTTTTCCTGAGCTATTCATACAGCCCGACAGGAGTGTTTTTTGTTTTTTTTAAGTGGAGCTCACAGCACTTAGAACACATTAGAGATTTATTACCATTTTTTTTCCGCATGTGCTATAGATTGTAATTTACAGAAGTGTTATCTCTGCCTAGCCATGTGTCCTCCCACTGAGATGTTTATTTGCTGGTGCTCTTTCGCCACAGGGGTAATCTGTGCCATCCAAACACTACTTTCCTCCTAGATTGGTGTATTGAGCCTCCGGCATTTCTCTGACATGTCTTAGTAATAATTTATAAGCTCCTGTGGCTATTTGTTTCTATTTACAGTTTTGGTTACTGTAGCAGTCAAAAGTCCGGACACATCTGCTTGTCCTTTAAAATATTTTCCACGTTTTAGTATGAGGATTATATAATAACCAAAAATATGATCATCTATCCAAACACACAGACTCACAGAAGAGATGTATGTCTCTTCATACCTACCCATTATTTTGACTCATATTAGTTATTCTATTTACCTTTTAATATTTACGTTTATTTAGCTTTCTTGTGCATTTTAATATAGAGAAATAAATGTCAAGATGTCCAGAAATATGACACGCATCACCATGTTTTCATTTTAAATTGTCAAATTTCTTTTTATACATTCTACTTCATTGATATTTTAGAATTTTTATTTCACATTCACACAAACACATATACTATGTAAACACTGTCTAGATTTTAATAAACAAATAAGATTTTAATACTGAATCGTTATTGCTATGATTAATATGTTTCTGCCAAGATGTGTTGTATGTTGGGCAACAATTAACCCTAAGTGATGCAATGCATAGCTTTTTATTTCTCCAACAACCAGAAGATTGAACCAGAAGCCTACTATGCATCTACTATGTTCATATTCCAGGGGCCTGTACCATGAAGCTGGATTAGCTGGCTAGCCAGGTAAGTTTAAATTTAGTTTGCACCAATCCTGGGTTTTAGGTACCATGAAATTGGTTTGACTTTTAGCAGTGTTCATCGCCATAGTAACTAACGCTACACAGCTAACCTGCTTCGTTGCAGGTTATGATCTCAAAACGAAATCTGACCAATCAGCTTCCAGCTAGGTAACACATGTCTGATGCAATAAAGCCACTCCCCCAGCTTCTCTTACTCCAAATTAAAGGACGCTGCATAGTAAAACATTGTTTGAAGATAAAATCATCCGATTTTTCTTTTTAGATTATTATTTTTAGAATTAATTTATTATTTATATAATTATTATCTCCTTAATCTATTTAAAAAACAACCTAGTTTAGTTTAATAGTAATAGGCTTTTAAATTAATATAAACATAGATAATATGCAGTATAAGTAAACATGACTACATATGGTTACCACTACCACTGGTTTTCCTCTTTCATTAAAAGATTGTTTCATCTTGCTGTGTAAATGTGTTTAAATTCCTCATATTGTTCAATCCTTTAATCTTTGGTATGAATTGCACTGACTCTCTCATGAGAAGTCCATCACAGTTTCAAGGCATGTGGTTGGCTGCTCATTGCTGATGTCACACTTTCATGTGCACGTGCTACATTAACTCAGGATCAAGCCTGAGTTGACAGAGAAAGTTGATGACCAGCTTCATGGTACCAACAAATCCAGATTGGAGTGGTTTGGTTTTGTCAACTCAAAACTAATCCTGTAACTCTGAATTTATTTAGTCACCATCATGGTACAGGCACCAGGATGCCCAAACCAAGTTAATCAGGCTCAGTAGGTGAGTTGTTGGCCAAATTATACATATAAATGATACCTCGTGCTCACTGAACTGATGTTTCAGAAATTGAACCTTGTGAATGTTAGTATTGTTATTATGGAATATATACATGTGTACGTCTTCCAACATATTACTTATTGTAAAAATTATTCAATTCTAAACTCTTCAGTATTTGTTTAGTTAAATCCATATATATATATACATACATACAGTCTAAAACTTTAAACAGTACTGTAGCTTTGCAGGAAGGTTTTTTCTTTATCTTGGAGACGTTGCCACAGTTCTTCTGGATATAGTCTGTCTCAGACTTCATGTCATTGCAGACAGACTGGATGATGATCAGATCAGATCTCTGTGTGGAGCACTGGCTGTTATCAGACTCCTTGTGCAGACAATAATCTCACTGACTGCATTATTACAATTAATGACAAAAATAATGTTTGGAAATGTAAACTGAAATTCCCAACTGACTCACTTCCGCAAAATATATAAATAACCCACTTAAAACCATTTTTGTTGCTGAAAATACTAGTGGCACGGTACTGTATATATGTACATAGGGTTTGGAAACCACTGTTGCATTTAATCATTAATTGTTAATGCAACGTGTGCAACATCGGATGAACATGTTTTCCATCATGAGTTGACAATCATCTAAAGGCACCTTGTGATGCCTCTGACCTTTTGTTCAAAGAAGTTCACGTGATCAGTGTTACAAATCTGGTTCTTTATTGACGTATATTGCATGAAGAACCTTTAACATCTGTGCAATCTTTTCCTTGCATAAAGGTACTTTTCAATGAACAAAGGTTCTTGCGATTGTTTCTTTACACTAAGAACAAAAAAGGTGTGATCTCCAACATTTGGACCACATGCTTTTTCTTTGACTGGTCTGCTGTTGCTTTGCCACATGCACAACTAATGGCACAAATTACATTTGTGGTTGCGCAAAAATGGCATTTGCCTCCATTCTAATGATGGGAGCACTAATATCACAGTCTCTTCACTCATTATCTATTATTACCATCACACCACCAAGGCATCCTGTCATTACATATTCTAATTTATGTGAAGGAATGTGACCCTCTGCCTCAGCCTGTGTTTGTGTGTTCTTTCTGGCCATTAGCCACATGTGCCATCTGTTCATAACAACATAAACACTTCTAGATTAAACCCCCTGCTTTTTCTTCCTGCACCACACAGCCATGTGTCCTTGTTGGCTTGCACTACCTTTACTGCCATCATTTCCCCTCTAACGGCATTCAGGTGTTATGGAGACGTTGGATGAGGACACAATTAGGCAGCAGACATGCTGTGTCCCTGCTGACTTTTTGTGCCTGTATAAAGGTCCAGACACACTAGACTTGTGCTTCATGCATTTTATAATATAATATTTTTTATGGAATATAATAATTATTCGTATTGTACATAATTAAAAAAATATTTAAAGATTTTAAAATATATGGTTTATTTTATAAAGCAGCTCTAGAGCACCTTCTTCCTCACATTTGTTGGAAGGTAGAAATAGATTTTTAAAGGGATAGTTCACCCAAAAATGAAAATTTGATGTTTATCTGCTTACCCCCAGGGCATCCAGGATGTAGGTGACTTTGTTTCTTCAGTTGAACACAAATATTTTGAACTCAGGAACTTTTGAACTTGCAGTCTGTCAGTCATATAATGGAAGTCAATGGCAAGCAAACTCACAAGCTCTGAGAGTCAAAAAAACATGAAACCAAATGAAACCCTACGGCTTGTGAAGATACATTGAGGTGTCAAGACATGAAACAATCAGTCTGTGCAAAAAACTCAACAGTATTTATATATTTTTTACCTCTTATACACCACAATCTCCTTCTCTCCTGATTCCAGTGTGTGACACGCTTACAGTTATCTATACATATAGTAGATTCCTCATTAGTGACTGTTTCTATGGGCCGCGATACCTACATCTATATCTATGATATCTACAGTATGTGACCGTGTCTATACAGTACATAGATGTAGATGTAGGTATCACAGCCCGTTGAAACAGTCACTAATGAGGCATCTATAGATGTCTATGTAATCACATCAAACGCCGGATGTTGTGAATGGGTTCAGCACAGTTGGTGACTGTGGTGTATAAGAGCTAAAAAATAATGCAAATACTGCTCATTTTCTTTGCACAGGTCGTTTTGTGTCTTAACACTACATTGTATCTTCACAAGCCGTAGGGTTTCATTTAGTTTCATCTGTGTATGTTTCCTTGGCAATGGTTGCCATTGACTTCCATTATATGACTGACAGACTGCAAATCTCTGTTTATGTTCTATGGAAGAAACAAAGTCACCTACATCCTGGATACCCTGGGGGTAAGCAGATAAACATCAAATTTTCAAAATGCATTATAGACCTATGCATTATTACCTTTTTTTCATTTGAATAGGATACCTTAGTAATTCATTTAATCTCGTAAACCACTCCTTTCTTTTGAAGTAGACATCCTCATCTGAAATTCTTGGACAGAGGTCAGGGTTTCCTTTAATATTTGTATGATCTATTTTTAAAGACACCAGTAATTTACTTCTATTCAAATCTTTACCCTGGTTTAATTGAATCTGGAATTCTGTATCTAAAACTACTAGAGGTTCAGTTTCTTTTTCCTGAGAACAGACAAAACATATGTGCAAAAACATAGTTTATCATTCCTTTTATTTTTAAAGGAAATGAGGTTGACATTTCAGTTTTCAGCTGGGATCTGATAAAAACAAAAACAAATGCATCTATTTCTTAACTTGCACAGAACCTTATTTTGATAGAAAAACCTGTTCATTTTTGACTGTGACAGTTGCAGGAGATTGTTGTCTGTCATATCTTGTTTAAATCTTTCATTGGTAAACAAACAAACCAGTGTCATTTGTAATGTAGTGACCTTTTTATAGCATTTGTTCTGGCAATGCTGTTTTAAATAAGCTCTTTTGTCATTTTTATTTTCTTGAGTACCCATTTTTGCAGGGGAGACATTTAAATTCCAGTTATTTTTTGCATAAGGGTGTTATTGTGTTCACATTTACTTTGGTTCCTGCCTTAATTCTTTGTCACGTGTTGATTAGGCATCTGGCAGACCTTATTTGTGGTTTTGTGCAGATGCTAAAATGAAATTCTGCATAAAATGGCCCTCACTGGCCTAGAGAACATGCATAAGATCAAAAAGACCCTAATGGAGGATGCATGTGCTATCTTTTGTTTTCTCAACCTCTTGTTTCATTAATAGGGCTTCTTTCATGTGCTTTCTCCATTCACTACATTTTCCTGAATGTTGATTTCCTGTAGAGGCCGAGGAGCTTTAATATTCTAGGATTTTAGTTATTTTAAGGACCAGTGCAAGCACAAAACCTAGAATCATTTGTCATTCTAAACCTCAGTCCCACTTTATATTAGGTGGCCTTAACTATCTGTAATTAATTACATTTAGAATTACACTGTTGACCCATCCCTTATACCTTAGCCCACCCTTAAATCTACCCATACCACCAAACCTGTCCCTAACCATACCTGTATCTCACCTTAATACCAACAATAATAATAATAATAGTACAATAAGAAAACAAAAAGTACATTGTACTTACTTTTTGATGTAAGTAGTTAGGAGGACCACCTAATATAAAGTGTATCTAAATCTCAAAGACTTGTATTGTAGAACACAGTGAGAACAGAGAAACAAGGAATTGTGGACCTACCACTAGTCGTTTTTTCCCTAGTCTCAGCCTCAGACGTCACGCCCACTGAATGTTGGCTAAACGTCTGATGCATATGGTACACTTAACTGGAAACCCTTCAGGAATGTCGCTGTCATCAAGTGATTGGTTGAATTTTATCGGATTTCCGGGGGACGCGAGTGTCATGTTTATTTTCGTTCTGCCGGGAAACAAAGCACAGACATGTGATTGCGGGGAAAAAACTGTCCTGTTTACATGAGTGACAATAAGCATTTATTAAGATCAGTTAACGTTGGATTCTCAAAAGTATGCGAGGTTCCCAGCAGATCCAATTTTACTATTTGTGCGTCCCCTCCTATCTATTATAGAAGATCAAGTGAAGTACCTGAGAAGGGGATATCAGCCACGTTTGCGGGCAAACATGAAACAACAGGCGCTGACATCGCAGCTGGTCGATTCAGTATTGTGTTCGATTCTCCAGAATTGCTTGTGGGTGTTAAAATGTGGAGAGATATGCTTCAAACAGATTTTACCGCGAGTGTCTCATCGGGATTTTATCTGACTGACTTATGCACGCCGTTCTGTTGTTGTGGGGACATTTTCAAACTGATTGGTTGTTTGACATGTCGGTCAAACGACCTTATGGGCGGGCCTTGACCAAAGAAAGCGGCTATGAATTCCAGACCTTCAGCCGTCAGTCTGAATGTCTGGCTATGCGAGACTATTTTTTCCCTAATGCATTGAATAAGAACTGTAGCTGAAGAATTAATGTTATCAGTTAATCACTTTATTCAGTTCACAAAATCACAGTTAAAAATTAAGTAGCTAATTTATGAATCTGACTGATCTAGTTATTAAGTTTTGATGCAAAAATCAGCAATTAAAAGCACATATGGGGGAGATTATCATCAAATACAGTTTGAAGTTGTAAATAAAACAAAAATGAAATTAGTAGCAAGCATTTTCAACATTTCTTTCAGTGCAATTTCTTACATTATGATCTGTGTCTCTCATTTCACTTTAGAAGTCTTGGAATATAGGAAACTCAAAATTCATTGTGAGAAAAAAAAAATTCTCTATGCGTCTGGCGGGAGAAGAAAGTCATATGTTTTGGAAGGACTTCAGGGTGAGTAAATGATCTGTTCTGTTCAATGAGGAAGTGCATCTACTTCCTTGATGAAAGGCTCATCCAATGACGACATGAGTAAATTTAGACTGCATCAAGACTATCTGTGTGATTCAGCATGTCACGCCAACTCTCACCCTCTCCCACCACCTCCTCCTCAAACAGGCGGTCAGTCTGTCTTCACATTCACATTGTGTGTGAGGGGGAGAGTGGGACTGCTATTCAAGGTGTGCACAGTGTATTATGTTCTTTAATCTACCTCTGTACCTCAGGGACGTTTTCTCTGAGGAGGCAGTGCCACCTCAAAGAAATTCGGAAGACAGGATAATCGACAGAACAAAAATGTAACATGAAATGAAATAACATGTCAAACATTTTAAGAAGTAACACTGTCCAACTGCAACGGTGAACGCAGCTTCAGAGGGTCCATAGAGTTATAGGAGCAGCCTTTGTAGCGATATCTAATTGCAGGCTAGTGATTTTGTTTAATCATGCATGGTGTCCACATTTGTGGACAGTTAATTTAACTCAATTTAGGGTTCATTCATCATGGTAATTTTCTCCAGTGTCAGTAGATAGACAGCAATATAGTAACAGTGGCTAAGATCTTCCACTCCAAAGATTCATTACCTGATGACATCATTAATCCAAGATGGCTGACAGCAATAGCCGTGTGCTAAATGTCCCAGGCATATTTGTGAGAAACTTTTATACAAGGAGGTCAATAGAGGTTAAAACAATATTAGTATGTACAGTAAAGTATGATGAATATGTTAGTTTTTAGAAAAAAATTGAGTACCAACCAACTGTCCACATATGTGGACGTCATGCAACAGGAAATTTTGTTATTGCATAACATCTATTTCTATAATCTGTTAGTATATCTATTCTATTTTTTAAAAAATGTTATGAATTTTGTAATAAAACAGACATTTAACGAATATATCACCATACATAACCATTTAAAATAACATATTAGAGCATTAATTGGCAACTACACATATTGTATGGAGACAAATTTGCATTTTGACCTTCATAACTATGTTATGTTACATTTTAGATGTTGATATCCTATAACTGAGATCATTTAACATGAAGTAAGATAAGGATGAAAATAATAAGCTGTTACTATCAGCAGTGAATGTTTTCCATGATTTGCTCATATTACTAATAGGTTTTCACATATATGTATAGTTACATATATGTAACTATTGTTATTGTACGATATGTGTTTTATTGTTATTATATTGCAACATTATTGTTTTTAATAACTGAGCTGATAAAAATAGTTATATATATTCCATATTGTCAGCTGTGGCTTTATGTCCTATTTTACACCTTTGTTGCATGGTGTCCACATACATGGACAGTTAAATAAAAGCACAATCATAAAAAATGTAGAAAATGTTTTCCATAATTCATGCATGAAAGAATTGCTCTTTTGAAAAGTAGTAGTCTTACTATAAACCTTATAATTTGAATGCAAAGTTCTCCAAGGCCCTTACTGTTATCACATCTCTACAGTTTTTTGCTCTACAGCTTTTATTTTACACCTTAAAAAAAGGGTTGTCAAAATATGCAACTGAGGCTGTACCCCTTATGGTTGCCAAAAAAAGATACCTTTTGTTGCCAAAAAACATGTGTATCAATTTATTTTAGGTGCATATTATTACTTAAATGGCAATCATATACCATATTATACCTTTTGAAAGATTACTGCCACAGTAACAGCTTTTAAAAAAAAAAAAAATCATACAAGTGTAATATTGTTACAATACATGTATTGTCTCTCACTAACTCTCACTGTTAAGTATTCAAATACATACATAAATGCTTATTCATACATTAAATACATTTTTATATATTATAAAATTAATCAAAATTTAATTCACTTTATTGATGGTCTCTTTAACGTATTCTGTTGATTATAAGTAGCATTGCACCTACATATCTACTAACTCTCAGTAGACTGCTAACAGTATCAGTAGACTGGTAGGGTTAGGGTTAGAATAAGCTGATATGTACTTGCAATGTTACTTATAGTCAGTAGAGCGTCTTTTAGGAGACCATCACAATAAAGAGTTAGCAGATATTAATTAGAGAGTGTATTAATATTCTAATAAGAGTTAGTTGACATGTAGGTGCAAAGCTACTTATTATCAACAGATTGTGCAAAAGGGACCATCAAAATAAAGTGTTTTTTATAAATTTTAACTACTTTATTTAAATGCATAAATGCTATACATTTTGTTCAATATTTTCAAAATTTCTGACATCATTTCAATTTCACATTGCACTGAAAAACGGATATAACATACACAGAGATGGCACCTAATTTCAGAAGTCCACTACATGCAACAATGGCACCTTAAACATTCATCTCACTACCTCTGGAACATACACAGAATCTTTTTTAATTCAGTCTGTAAAGGTTTTATCGATTTGTTTTGAGTAATAAAAGAACGTATTGGTAATTCTTGAAGGGTTGTGTTCATGGTTTGATACGTGCATTTAAGCCCTAAACTCTCATTAGTTGAAAGAGGTTTTAACCGATTGTATTTTGGGATTTAATGGGAGGATCTGTTTGTTTAGATCTTAGGGACCAAAAAAGTGAATCATTAAAAGATATTATTAATTAACAAGCTTCAGGTTCAGCAGTAAATCCATTTTCTCCCTAACTTGGCAGGCAGAGCTTCGTCCAGGGAGATTAATGGCATGCTGTAAGCATTGAGAATGTGTTACACCTCCTTGGCTGTAGATTTCAGAAGCACAGGAATAAATCAATACTGTCCACCCAAAACACTCAGTTTGAAAATGCCCTCTGTCAGACTGCACCCATCTAATGCTCTGCTTACTGGGTAAAGGTATGGAGCTTGTTTTATGACAAAACTATTTCAATTTGAATTATGCAAATTTCAATTATTGACAAGAGTTATTTAACAAAACTGAATATTATATGGGTTTTAAAATAGTTTTGAATTAGATTTTTTTTCAACTTGAATATTTAACATTTGAAATTTAACACAAATTAATGAATCTTCTTGGCATGAGTTATATTGTTTTATTAATACTTCTATAAATAATATAACATAGTAACTTCGTCGCAGGGGCACTGCCTGCACTGTCTGTAGTTAGGCCACTGTTATGGGATATGTAAAACTACTGCAGCTGTGTGATTGGCCAAAATGCTTTGATTGACTTTTCGGAGATCATCTGCTTTTGTAAGATCTGAATTTCTGAGTCAGAATTTTTTTAATCTGAATTTGACGTTCTGAATCTTGAAATCTTGAAGCTGTATTTTTAAAAACGGGATCTCTCTGGGGTGTCTCAGAATTCAGAACCAAAAAATACATGTCTATAAAACTTTAAAATGTTAAATATTCAAGTATTTTAAACTATTTTAAAACCCATATAATATTCAGTTTTGTTAAATAACTATTGTCAATAATTGAAATGTCCATAATTCAAATTGTTTAGTCATAAAACAAGCTCCATATAAAGAAGCCTTCCATCCAATAACGAGACTAATGCACTTTGAAGAGAAGGACTTGCTTTGGTGCAGTGCCAACATATTAGCGATAAAATAAGCTTTACAGTGCCTTGTTACTCTGAGAAGTGTGTGTCGCAGGCCTCTGCTCTTAGCCAAATTGTGATTACAGTATGAAAGTTAGATGCATAATCTTATTTGCATTTTTTGATGATGAAAGTAAAATCTCCTGTTGTTGTGTCCCATCTGATTGTGACAGGTCCCTATTGCTTATTTCCCTATACGGCTCAATAGCAGCACTATGACTACAGTATATAGAAGACAGATTACTGAATTAATGGAAGGTTCAGGGTTTGACTGGGTATTTTCTACAGTTATCTCCTGCTGGTAGATGCCATAACTACACCATTATAGAAGAAACACAGTAGTAATGGAAAGAAACACAAAAGGCTGCATACAGCACAAAACACTTTGAGAGCCACCATATACAAAAACATTTTTAAATAATTAAAATCTATGCATTGCTTGTGAATATATACATACATATATATTTGAATATTTGGCTGCTTTTTTGTAGCCAGACAATGAAGTTACGAAGCTAAATTGATTCTCCTGAAATAGCCTGTAATTTGTTTCACCCCAAGAAATTTAAGTTATAAAAATTAAATTACATTGCAGCAGATCTTTCACCAATAACCATTTTGGAGGGCTCTTTGCAGCATGAACCAAAATTTATTTTCTTGCGTCCAGAAGTAGTTAAGTAGACAGATTAGTCACATGGCACTTACTGCTCAGGTTATTGGCTCAGAAACTGCTTGTGGAGTCCCTGTTAAGTAGAAATGGCAGCTTTCTGGCTACACGTGCCAGCTGAGCCATTGCCAATGAGATAATTGGGCAAGGCAATGGTGGTTCACTCCATGTAGTACATTTACATAGTGGTTTAAGATGCACGTTCTTGGTGATTTTGTGTGTTTTAATCACCTTTAAAACATCCTATGTGTATATGACTTTCATCTTTCAGACGAATCGAATCCGAGTTATATTAAATTGTCCTGACCAATCCAAAGCTTTCCATGTGGATAAACAAGTGTTTGTTGTCAACAGTTCAAAAGACGTGAAATAAAGTACGCGCATCCGTAATAAAGCCGTCCTCACACAGCCAGATGATGTAGCACGTATGCGTCACACTTGCTGAATGCCTCTGGGAAATGTAGGAGCCAAGGAAACAATGTTTCCTTGCTTTAGCAAAGTAAGCCTTTTGTACGGTGGCAACATGTTGCAAACTTAAGAAAACACATGCAAACAGAAAAAAACACATGCAAACTGCAAATTCTCACAATGCAACCAAACACAG
>JAUMHR010000056.1:16514143-16528857 GCA_032361145.1 Enteromius fasciolatus
CACTCTGCTAAAACAGGCAGACGCATGTCGTATATAATATGGTCTTCTAAAATAAAAACGATCCTTGCTGCCCGTTTAACAATCAACCGCAGCTGTTTAATATTTAAGGAAATTACAGCTCTTGATTTAGTAAACGTTGATGTGACTTATTATTTAAAATAGGTTTTAAGTCTTCATTTGTAGAGAGCTATGTTCGTATAGGAGGATATTTTAAAAGCAAGTGAATAGATGACTTAAAGATCTGATAAAATGTAATGCCCAACATTTATTTTATAGCTTTTTTCTGCTTTAATTAATTAATTGGAACACTTATTTGATAGCTTTTTTTTTTTTTCTCATTTGCCACAGATCTGTTGATACATTTGAATTGTTTTATTCAGTTTATTGACATTTATTCTATTTTCATCTATTTCATTACAGAAAACAGAGAGCTCTGGCACTCAGAGCATTGAAGCTCTGGGGGAGGGAGGATGTGGGCCACAAACAAACCCAGACCCCTGTGGAGCAGGGCCTCAGCCCATGCAGTCACACCAAACACACACACACATCTGATCTCTGATCAATTAATAAACATCATAAATACCTTTTAAGACATTTGTCTTTTTTACAACAGATGCAATAAATACCACTCCCCCCGGAGGTGAATTTTTTATGACAGGTTGTGGGGGTGTACAGTCCAGATGTCCGGATGTGCAACCAGGTGTACAGTTTATTGCACATCATTAAGTCATAAAAGGGTCATAAAACAATAAAAGGGTCATAAATCAGGTCATAAATACCTCTTTTGTCATTTGCAATCGGATATTAACTACTACTAATTAGTCTTAAATATTTAATGATAATTGGAACTGAATTAATGATTGTGGATGTAAAGACAGAAAAAAAATTTAGTTAGTATTTCTTGACATAATGTGCTTAAATATACAAAAAAAAAAAAAAAACATTATTTTTAGTGACAGGTTAATATAATTTGTTATTATTTAAAACTGAGCTAATGAAGTTTTTGTTTTTAAAAAATAAGAGAAGGTTTATCTGGGAGATGCAAAATGTACCCCCAATTCTAGAATTACCCAGTTGTACTGGCAAAGTAGGAAAAGCAAGCAAATAAACAAAAACAATAAAAAAAAAAAAAAAAACTTAAATATGCCACATTATGCCCATTTTTTGTACACCTGCTTATAACCATGTCAATCACAAACACAGCCAGATTAATACACTAACAAATATGTAAACTAAACACTAACACAAAAAAACTATAAAAATGTATAAATGATACATAGTTTTCATCTCTGTATTTTTTGTTTTCATTATTTATTTTTCTGTCTTCCTATATTATTTCTGTACTGTTCCTATATTACTGACTGTATTGTCATCCAATGTTACACTTAATAGTTTTGAAGTGATTTGTTTACATTTACAATAAAGCCAAACACACACAGCTGGAGACGCAGATACTATAGGATTTAGGATATTGGAATTATTACTTATTTACGTACATTATTATTATTATTATTTTAATATATAAAGTGCTTTTAAAATTAAAAGCATAATTCATGCTGCAGGTATGCACCTGATATGACATGATTGCAATTCGCCATAAAACAAGGAGTTGCAGGAACAGAACTCAGTCGCTAGGTGGTGACGGTGGTTCAGTAAAAGGAGAAAAGAGACGGAAGGAGGGGCTTGAACCGTGACTGAGAGCACCTGTTGGCGTTCAACTCAACACAGGTAAAAATAAATACAAATATAATATGAATTGTAAATCATTGCTCGAACTATAGAGCGCTCTTATACTCGGGTGAATAAGTTACAGTTATATTTATGGTCACAGCATCTAGTAGATTCTGTTTGGGGCTGCATTTATGCTGCTTGGTGATTTGAGGTCTGCTTTTGTAAACATTTTGTAAGGATTGTTTTATTCTCCTCTATTAGACTGTGGGAAATTGTGGGACATTATAAACTCAGAAGGGCACACAGAGTTCCTTGTCAGGCATTACGTGCTCTGAAGTTTACAAAAAAGAGACATTTTTAACCACAGTGGTTGCAGCTATTAGAGCTCTAGATTAGAACCAGGCTTTGGGTCTGCATATTTAATGTGCACTAACAATACTATTTTTATATATTTTCATTATAGATATGTCATTTTAAGATTTGAAGTAAATGTCTGTGTTGTTGTTGCCAGTATGTACTTATTTAGTTATTTGATGATGAAGATGAGTTCAGTCAAAGGCGACTTTTGGTCGCTTTATGGATCCTCCATTTAATTATGTTTATTTGCAAATTCCCTGCAGCATAATTCTTGGTATAGACCGGGGCTGTCCAAACCCGCTCCTGGAGCTAATCAAGCTCTTACTAGGAATGTTAGAAACTTTCATGCAGGTGTGTTGAGGCAAATTGAAAAAGACTTGTATTACAGTTTTAATGGCTGTAATGAAAAAAGTCGTAGTCTGACATGGCACTCTGTGTATGGAAATATTGTCCCTCTGATAGTGAACTGCCCGGTTTGCTAAAATTATATTATATTGCTTTATTTCATTTGTATGTATATGTACAGTCATGGCCAAAAATATTGGCTCCCTTGGTAAATCTGATCAAAGAAGGCTGTACATTATTCTGCATTGTTAATCGTTTTGATTTTTCATTTAAAAAATTTTAAAAAATCTAACCTTTCATTGGATAATATGAATTTAAAATGTTTTTTATCTAATACTCATTAGTCACAATTAATGGCACCCTTTTATTCAACACATTTTGAAACCTTAATTTGTCAGTTTAACTGCTCCAATTCTTTTATAAAGCCTAATGAGGTCAGAGAGCACCAACAAGAGATTCGAGACCATTCCTTCATTCAGAATCACTACAGACCCTTTAGATTCCCAGCTTCATGTTGGTGTTGCTTCTCTTCAGTTCACCTCACTCATTTTCTACAGACTTCAGGTCAGAGGACTGGAATTGGTTTTGTGCTCACTGACCAATTTTTGTGTTGTTTTGAGTGATTTAGGTACATGTTTGGAAGATCAACAGGAAGCCATGGCTAGATAATTTCATGTTCATAATAACCCTGGAGTCCTCAAAACTGTGAATATGAGCTGTGAATATACTTCAGAGATATTTTAGTCATAACAATTTCTAGTGTCAGTGAGGTGACAATAATTGTGTCCAACATTTATTTGAAAAAAAAACAACAACATTTATTTCATTTTTTTTTTTTTTTTCTATTTTCTGATCATTCAATGAAAGGAAACATTTTTTGTTTTTAGGATTAATAATAATTTGCACAGCCCTCTTTGATCATATTTAAAAAAGGTGACGAGATTTATGTGTTTGTACTGTATATGTGTATTTATATACATAAAAAAGTTTGTTCAGCTGCACTATGTAGGCTACTGTATGTTTGTGTGTTTATGTGTGTGATATAAGCAGTGTGAAGTAAACAGTAAGGCGGTTTTTGGAATGGAGCCATCATGATACAGCATTTGCAACTGTCCAAGTGTGATGTATATGAATCGTGTCTTTTTTGGTTGGTTCAAGTGCTACAGCTTTTCCCCATTCAACCTGAAGTGTCCTCACTGCAGTAGGCTAATTGTTATTCCTCCTCTCGCTTGCCTGTCTGATGTTCTCGGGCCAGTCTGATGCCACCGCCGTAAGCGGATCACTGGTCGGCAGCTCACGCATCTCACAGCAGACAGTGTAGTGGTAAACAGGGTCAGAAATTTCTCCTTCCTAAATGACTGATGTGAGTCAAGAGTTCCTCTTTAAACAGCTTATACCAGCATGAATTTATGGTCTGGGTTGCTTATGTTACTTTGGATTGGAACCGATTGTGAACAGATGAATGCTGTCTGGAAAGCTTATCTGAACAAATTCAGATAGACTTGAATTGAGAGAACGAGTGGCCAATTAGACAAGATACATGCAAGTTATTTTTAACATTCTGTCATTTGAGGGCTATGTGTATGTTGACATTGCAAGAATGAAAACTAGAACGAACAAGAGACTTCTTTGTGTTGATTTTTAAGGGGTAGATCACCCAGAAATAAAAATGTAATCGATATTTGCTTAACTCCCATCTTCTGAACTTTTTGGATCTTCTATTGAACACTCTCATTGTTCAACCACACGCAACCTGCAGTTTAAATAACAGGTCTTTCATTGAGTGAAGAATATAAGTTAGTCCTTTCCAACTACATACATTAGTGTGTGAGTAGATTGGACGTCTCAGGCTTATTTAAAGGCCTAGCACATGTCAGTTGCAGTATTTCCACAATGCTTCCCAGAACTCTGCGGTCCTCTAAATAGCCGTGCTAGGCTTAGATGCATTCCAAAAAAGCTTTAGCTTTCTGTAGAGTAGACATGGTGTCAAATGTCAGTTACTTCCTTCTTTTCTGTTCCTCTGACTGAGCTTCTTCCATGCCGTCGCGCTTCTTGGGCACGTTATTAAGTAGCAAGTAGCACCTTTCAATATGGGTTACCCTGATGCTATTGATAGTACAAGAGTTTCAGACAACAACTCTAGTGTTATGCTGGGTGTTAGGGCCGTTGACACAGGACCTGTTTTTGCATTTAGAAACTCCTGAATGGAACACTTAAGACATGTTTTTCAAAGATGAATGACTTATAACTTGGAAGTACTTTCCATGGTCATAGAGCAATGTATGCCTTACATGTATGCCCAAAACAATTCCCTCATGCCCCAAAATAAATACACCTAGTATTTAAGACAGTAGTACCATTTAAAAAGTCTGAAGATCAAATGTGAGAAGTTGTTTTTAACAATAAAAAATATATTTTTCATGTGTACCAAGTCAGCATAATGATTTCTGAAGGTTCATGTGACACTGAAGTAATTCTAAAAATTCAGCTTTTCACAGGAACAAATAGAATATATAGAAAACAGTTCCTTTAGATTACTCAATATTAAAAAATATTACAATATTATTGTTTTAAATGTATTTTTTGTCAAATATATGCAGCCTTGATAACCCGAAATACACTTTCATAAAATCTTACTGACTGCATGGCAGATTTTGATGTACAGTATAGAGCAATAGTGTTTTATTACAGCTAAGATTTTATTTTTGATTCACTGTTTTGTTTACCCCCTAAACATTTTGACCATTTTTTGAGACCATTAAGGACTCAAAGGATCTTGTTCTTTGGATACACAATGTAAAGTGGCAGAATCAATTTAGTAAAATCTTGTATGGGCGGAAAGAAGGAAATTCCTCTCTGATATCAACAAACGGATGATGCCAGCATAATATCCTAGTCTGATTACTTGCCCTTTAAAGTTCATTGACCTGAGGTTTAACAGCTGCTGTGTTAAAAAGGGAACGTATTTTTTAGAAATCCATCAGAAACTTGTTTAGCTTGATTCATGTGTCATTCAGAGTCATAGTGTACCATTAAAGCTGATTTATGAGACCTTCTGGTGACATTTTGTCATGGAAAATAGCATGCTGTACTATACAGTATGTATCATCACAGAGCTGAGCTACACCAACATAGTTGAAAAATCTAGCATATCCTAAATAACATACAAATATACTGAAATATTGAGATTTGTGTGTTTTGGCTGTGTTAGTTTGTTCTGTATTCGTAAGAGATTTTTAGTAGCACGCTTGACATTATCATTCTGTCTTGTTTACCACACCGCTTAGTAAAATTACAGATGCCACTAATTGCATTTTATTGGCCGGTTATGACTTTTAAAAAGCACAATAATGAGTTGCATTCATCTCACTTCAAGGCATCAGAGCTAACAGAAGCAGGATTGGTTTTAAATGGCAGTTTGATTAGGTCAAATCTAATTATCTCATCTTATTAAGTAAAGTCCCTTTCGGTTTGCCATCTGGACAGCCTTTGAACTTTTCACCCTGTGTGCATTGCAAGATAACAATATTAAAAGGTAAAGTAGCTTTTTACAATTAATTAATTGGTCTGATGATGCTTTCTTCTGGTGTTTCTTTCCTGTCATTTGTTGGTTTGAGCTCACTGTTACAAAAAAGCCAGATTATTTACAGTACAATACAATCTCCACTCTGCCTATAGGCTATTAGTAGCTATTTGACGGCATTGTTTCTATTCAGCTGCCATTTTAATTTGTAATAAGTGAGAGCTTGCCTCTCTCATTCATTTCTGAAACTATTATGTAATATCTAGTGAGAATATTCACAGATAAAGGCATCCAGAAACATCTCATCTCAGTGGTATCTGCTATAGACATTATTCCTTGTGTAAATAATTAAATGTTTTTGATTAGTAAATTATTGTTTTGATCAATCTAGTGCTGAATTGTGTTATATACGCATCATTTTGTATTGCTTTTAGAGATGGATTGTCTGTAATCCAGCATTTTCTGTTTATTTGCTGACATGCATAGGGACTGTATGAAGGTAAATCTATCATACAAATGGGCCATCACTTAGCAATTTATATTGCAGATCAATGTTAGCCCAGAGCTGCTGATGTGTTTTCAATGCCATCGATGATCATATTAGGTTTTTTTTTAAAAAGTGCTTCATTTACATTATTGCAATGTGTAGATTTCAGCTAAATGTAAATTTCTAACACCCATTGAATTTAGTAGTCGTTCTTCAACTGAAAATATGACCTGAGAGCATTATTCTTTATCCATAGTCCTCTGTGTTGGATGTGTTTTCATTTGCATACGCTTATTTGATAATGATAATGATTATGCATATGAAACAGTTTGGCACCAGATCTGAGCATCTGGGAAAAAAATTAAATACTGCATAAAACCCTATTAGCAAGTTCATGCCTTCAAATCCAAAGAAAGTTAGTCATCTTAGATTGAAAATATTATGTTGTTTGTGTTATGAATTACATTACTTTTTTAAGGTTAAAAAAACAATAAGAAATAAGAGCGGAAATTCCTATATATGGAGAATGTGTGCACTAACATCATGCAATGAACTGTTGAAACTTTAGTTTAGTTTGCTAATTAGCTCCCCTGGAAAAGAGGAGGACAGAAGGTAAAAAAGAAATAAGATAAAAACACCCACTCAATTTAGATGACTTGCTGGAAAGGTAACCAATGTATCAGTGTGTGACTCATTCAAAATTGTCATCCATATGTAAATGTTTTCTTAAGATTAATTATTTGTTTAGCCTTGTTTTAAAGGGGCTAAGAAGAATAATTATAGTACGTTTTTCCATACTTTTTTTTTTTTTATATGCATTTTTATGTTACCGTTATGATTTTAGGGGTCTTTAGGGGTTTCAATCTCATTTTAAGGGCTATTTGATGCCATTTTTCTAAATTCATTGAGTTTTAGGCATTGGCGAACGGGGGCGGCATTTTTTCATGACACGTGGGGGGCGGCACAAGCACTAATTGGGGGGAAAAAATCATCTGCGCCCCTAAGCGATTTTCTATTATCAATCATAGCCTACCTGTGACTATGGCATTTAAATTGCCTAGTTTCAAATCTAGCGCACATAAAAAACAAGACGTGCACGTGGAAAAACATTCTCGTGGGATGGGGGAGCATTTCTGCAGCACGACTGCACACAACACTACGTGCGTGCAAAAATGCGCTCTCGCGAGAATGGCGCTAAGCAGTGCTCACTCGAGCACAAAAAAACCTTACAGCCATACTATACACTATATCTGCCTTCACCGAGTCAAACATCAATCAATTATTGCTACATAATTTTCATATCTCACAATTCCATATGGATAATAATATGGATAATTTTTGACAGCGGCTATTTACACCAAGTGCACTGATATTTATACAGTACCACTTATTGCAAGTGATAATTATCTGCTCCTCAGTATTGAAGTGCATTATAAAACAGAATGCAACTTATTGAGCGTTTTTTTTTAATTCACATCATTAAATAGATGCCATGGTTGAGAAAATAAAGTCCTCCCTAACCCTAACCAATACTTTATTTTCAACTTTTTGATTATTTCTTTCATTTGTATTAAAAATAAATGCCCTCCTGATGTTATTTGAAATTATATTATATTTAAAATTATCAATGTAGAACCGCCACTGTCTATGATCCTCTGAATCTAGTATGTTTCTACATCTATTTTAGACTTTGCGCTTATATAAAGGCTTCTCAAAAGTCTGATTTATCTACCGATGTTGACTTGCTATTTTTAACATGAGCACAAGAGGTGAGGATGAGTCATCTTTTATTTTTATGCTAAGGGGTTTGGAGATCACTCTGAGCTATGAACAGGTAAAGAGATGGCTAGAATGGAGAATGTAATGCGTTTTTCATCTAGGTGGGAATGTACATGACACTTTTGCACAACACGGTTGCTACAATAGAGCACTAAACAGAGAAATTTAAAATATGCTTGAATTAACTCTTCCCCATTCAGTTCTCCTCACCGCTTATTATATATAGGATCCCTGGAATGCTAGCCTAAAAGACAAATATTTAATTATTTATCCAAAGTGTTTTTCTTTAAGTTTGATTATTTTGCTTTTCTTAACTCCATATTAATCTAGTTGTCAGTGAAAGCCTAAGTGCTGGTGTTTGGAGAGCTCAGGGTTTTGTTTCTAGTAGGCATGCCCACAGGAGGTCAGTGGTGATTGTGTTGGGAAAAGGATGCAGTAGCAGCATGAGATTCTGCAGTACGTGATGAGTCAGACGTGCAACTCATTAGTTTCTCTGTTTCTGTTTCTATAGAAGTTTCTGAAGCCTTTAAGGCCTTTCTTCAACACCCCTCCCCCATCTACACTGTAAACATCTCCTTGTCCCTCAGCCTAAAAACACTATTGCTTTAATTTGATAGTGCTTCAGTGTTCTTGGTTAGCATTGGATGAGTTGCTTCTGTGAAACACTACAGCCATTACATTTTACACACACGTTCTCTGACACATGCACTTTTATATAGTTAAACTGTTATACATAGCGTATTTCTGTTTGTTTTATGTGTGTGTGTGTATTTATATATATGTAAGATTTCATAGTACTATGTATGTATCTGTATATTATCTTAAATTTGATATATATATATATATATATATATATATATTAGGGATGTAACAGTATTGTAAATACCGTCATACCTCCAATACCAAATTATTTCAATACTCCCGTGGTCGCATGACTTGATAAAACGATAGGTCTTCTGAGAAACGTTTGCTCAGGCAAATGGAGCGAACGGGAGGTAGCTGGAACTACAATTCCCATCAGCCCTGGCGTTACCATCATTCTTTGGGGTCTGTTGTCGATACAGATCAGTGTTACCAATTTAGCGACTTTTCAGACCGTCCAGAAAGCAAGCCACGAAGCCGGAGCTGCCTGGACTCCGCCCCTTCCCGCAACCCTCTTCCCTCCTGCACTTCCTAACCCTCACAGAACGCAAGCAGCACGACTAGGACACCAGTGTCCCTTTTATTTTGGACACTTTATTTCCCCCTTTCACTTATTTTATGTATTTTTGTTAATAAAAAGCCTCTCCGAGGCGTGACGTCACTCCCACTGTGTCTGTCGTTGGCTCCATCACGTGACTATATATATATATATACACATAAATAATATATAATTTTTTAAGCTAAATACAGATATATAGTAACTAACTAACTAGTATTGATATAATGTTTATATTTAATTTTCGCCACTTTGCTTGTTTGCCTTCTCTGTGCTGTGCTCGCCCTCGCCTACTTGCTTTTGTTCCCCCTCCTCGCCTGTCGTCTCATTTAACATGGCGGCCTTTAAATATCCTATGATTATAAATCAAGAACAAGGCATTTACAGCTGTGTTTATAAACTGCTTACTAATTACTATTAATGTTGGAACAATGCTTTCGAAAGGATGAACCAACTGTTTACTAATGCTTAACTAATGATTCATAGTGTACAGTTATAAAAAAAGTGTTACCATTTTTATTTTTTAAGTATCGATTCATGCACCGTTTAGGCATCAATTTGGCACCGGTATCGAAAAAACCCTAAACAATACCCAATCAGAATTCGTTGTAAAAAAAGGACAACTGGCTACATTATATGGAGATACATCAGTTTTAAGGCGTTGGACGAACAACAGACAGATGTCTACTGCCATGAATGCCAAAAGTTGGTGCCAGCCAAAGCTTGCACTGCCTACTTTGAGTTGAGTTGTTTTATTTTTGAATTAATATGTATTATTTCTTCTTTTAATGTTTTACGATATGTATACAGGGATTTTTAAAAGAAAATTTGCAGAAGCACTTTCTAAGCACTGACTAACTAACTAACTAGTAACCAACCAACCAACTAACTAGCTAAGTGACTAGTAACTAACTAGCTAAGTGACTAGTAACTAACTAGCTAAGTGACTAGTAACTAACTAGCTAAGTGACTAGTAACTAACTAGCTAGTGACTAGTAACTAACTAGCTAGTGACTAGTTAATTACTAGTTAGTTACTAGCTATTTAGTTAGTTAGTTACTAGCTAGTGTGTACAGTGTATTTTCTTCTCACTTCTCGCCCCTTTTTTATTTTGTAATCTGAGGTGGAAACAGGCTATATTAGGATTCAAGGCTAAGGTAAAAAGGTTTTGTATTTCTTCCATAATGCTGCTTTTTCTAAGTAGCTTTATGACATCCAATACAGTTATGTCACAATATTTTGCATTGTGCACTAGTAGCCTTATGGCAGCCTTACATCCTGTATCTTCAGCATTGTCTCTGTAAAACAATTGACTGGTGTGTAGGTGTAGTTTTCCAGTTTGGATTCCGTGTCATAAGGTGTTTGTGCAACTGCCAGAGCCCTTTTGTAGGCAGCTTGCAATAAGGATTTATGCTTCATATTTGTGCTTCCTGAAATCATGCTCTGGAAACAGGATTCTAATCAGCAGGCAGAGGGGGAAAAGTGGTGTTTGAGTAATAATACTCCTTAAAGCAAAATGAAATGTCAGTTTAATCATCTAGATTTCATCACTTTATCAAGAAAACAAACACAAATCATTATAAGCAACAAAGCCATCATTACGGGCGATTATGTTGTCATCAAAATCAGGTTGTAAGCCAAAATTAAGGTGATTGTAGTTTCTGATATCTTTGAAACTGCTCCACTACTTGAATATGAAGGGATAATTTTGGATTTATTTTTTTTTGGAAAATGAGTAGAAGAAAGTGTGGTTTAAGGAATTATGTAAAAGAAATACACACTTTACACACACATTCATGCATGCTATCTTAAAGGAATGGTTCACTCTGGAATTACGTCATGGATTAGATATTTCTGTTATAAATTTGCTTTATTAAAGCAATGTGCAAATGCATGTGAATCTGTATGTTTTTGTGTTAGCATTTATTTCAGAATTATAAATGCTTACAGATCCGTCGGCGGAAGAAAGACAGCAAAAGTCTCACAAAACTTAGTAAGAATGCAATTTAAAGATGTGTTATCATGTCTGTTTAATCTTAGAAATACCCACACTGTGAAAAAGAAATTCCTTATAATTTACAGTAATTTACTGCAAACAAAATTTGAAATGCAATGCAGGGAATTCTGGGAATGTAGGTTTACCTTTTTGTCATGTAAATTTGACAAGAATTTACCATTTAACAGCATTTTTATAGCAGTTAAAATCACAGTCATTTTTTACAGTTCAGAAACCCAATTGTGTAACTTGCAGTATTTCTGTGCTTTATTTAGGCATTTCACTTCACACGTCAGTGCATTTACTCTGTGTTCTTGCAGTACATAAGTATTTTCCAGCCATAAATCTGCATGCTTCCTTTTCAGCAGTACTGAATGATTCCCATGATTGACTGTAGACAATGACCCCAGAGAATGCACATGTCTTCCAAATGAAAGGAAAAAGTCATAAAATCCTTCAAGTGCTAATATTTCTCGCATGTTTTTTGGATTTGAACAAGATGAACCTTCATTTGATTTTCATATGGGATGAGAAATTTCTCTAAATGATGGGTGCTGAAGGCTTATTTACCTCGATGTGATGCACCAGCAGTTATGATGACTAATGATGTCTAGCATGGGAAGAAATCTGTTTGGTTTTATCCCGTAGAGATGACACATGTGCATGTACAGGATTACATCACAAACCATTTCCTCTCTTTCTCGCTGGGCTACATTTTCCATCTCCAACCATGGTAGACCAGCAGCATATCACATTTCTTCTTGACTTGTGTTTGGTGGTGTTGGACTTGTTGAGGAGAAGTGTGCTATTATTTTTCAAAGTGAGCAGGCTTATTTTTATCTGGTAGATGGTAGAAAGCCCAGACTTGCACTGGAGGAGGGACTTTAAAATATTTGGGACTAAACTTTTGAATAGCAGACACATGGCAATATGTTGAAAAGTAAAGCAAATATGTAAAAAATATTATTAAAACTGCAGTATAGATCTTGAAACATGTTTAGTGACATCAGCTATAATTAAAAAACATCTTTATTGGCACTGATGGTGTCGATATCACCCTTTTGGAACCTTTATTTGTAAAAAAATAGATGCATTTCAATGATTTAGTTTTTTAGACATCACCACGTCAGGGATGTTCAGCAACGGCTGCATTTTTCTCTTGGTTGACCTCAGTGTCATCTTTTCACTAGTTTTATTGTTTCTATTTCCTTTGGCTGCAGTGTAGTGCATCCTACAGGAAAACCCTAGCAGAAGTTTAAAAAACACACAGTGAAAGGTCAAAATTACCATAAGCTCCCCCTGGGGGCAAACTTTTGGCAGGATGTTAGCTGATTTAAATATGTTTACAAATCTGTAATGGTTAGCAGCAAATTGTGATGAATTTCCACGTTTATTCTACATAAACTCCATGCAGAGACACAAAACCCAGAATTTGCTGTAGCTAATCAAAGTTGAACCTACTCAGGGGAGCTCAGTGAAGATGTACTCTATGAACAGCTCTGTCACAGTTACTGAAAGAAGCAAATTATTCATCTATTTCCCTTGAGGTACTGCAATTATAGTCTAACAGAGGAACTAACGTTTTTAACTCTGAGACAAGCATCAGTTCGTTTTTCATTAGTTAGATAACATTACCAGAGATAAATCTTTTCAGAGGAAAAATGTTTTTAGTACTGTTGTTGTTTAAAGACATTAACATTTACCATTTTGGAGTCTTGGAACTCAAGGACATTCTGATTGTCATGCGAGATAAAATGCAATGCAAAGAGTAAACGATGACCACATTTTCATGTAGAAGACTATTTTTTTAAATGTTGATTGATTTCAAGGTAGTTAATCTGAATGGTATATGTCAAATGTAGTAATAGCCATTCTTTCCGTATTTTATTTTATTTTTTAAATGGTTGAACTATATATAAATTCATCAGATAAGTGTCTTGCATGATGGTTTGTGCATTTTCAAGGTGCCGGGTTTGAAAAGGGTTTGTGAGAACCCTGCATTCTGTTCCATTCCACTGCACCAGGTAATTGTTTTAGAATGCAAGAACGTATCCTGTGTGAAAAGCTCTCATTTTGTGCTTCCTGCTCCATGTCTGTGGCTGGACTGACTGCAGTTTTTTATTCAATTATTTTTGCTATAATTGTACTGCATGAACATGTTACAGTGAGCATACAACATATGGCATATTTTAAACCATTTTAGTACTGCATCTCACAAGAAATGCATGAAGATCATCTTATTTAGCACATTTCCCCCTAAAAGTCTTTGTTAAATGACACGTTCACCCCAGTTTAGAAAGAAAACAAAGTGCACATCAAGCACAGATTTTATTTGATGTTACCTACAAGTTGCCTTTTTAAAGTTCTGTATTGATTTGATCTGTTTTTGGTTATATAACCATGTTACATAGCAGATGGAAAACAGCTCTGAGTTGCAGTTCACTCAATTTGTTTTTTGTTATGTAATTTAAGGCCATTATAAATACATTTTCATCTCTTCAAACAGAATGATGTAATGTTATTCATAATCACGCACATAGATATCATTATGAGATGTATTTTACCAGATGATTGCTGTAATTTGTATCTATTTATGATGTGCAAGAATGCAGGTCTCCTTGAGTACACAAGCCAGACAGTAAGAGCCTGCAATACTTTCTGTCTTATTATATCATTCTCTGTTCAGTTCTTCCTGTTTGACAGCAGCCGCCTCATCCTATTAACAATGCTGTTTGTTTAGGGTTGAAAACCCTCTTTGGTTGGAGATGCTGACAGATCGTGTGGGCATTCAAAAACATGCTTATATTTCCCCTGGATTCTTATCCGTTGAAAAACACACCTCCTTTCTCATGCAAAGGGGAGTATCAAAGAGTATTGTAGGAAATGCTACCAACATATAAGGCAAACCAAACAGGGTTCCAGAGCAGGAGGTGGAGGAAGGCACCCCACTCCATTCTTCTTCTGCCTATGTTTGTTTGATAGCTTTCTCTTTTTTTTTTCTTTGAAATCTAAGGATGTACAGCTTTAAGTCAGTTGTCATGATGTATGTTCCAGTTGCTCTTTGAAGTGAATTTCTATTTAGCCTGATGCATTGGATTTTTTTATTCATCTTAACTGACATTAAGAATCATTACTATTAGAGCTGCATGATTAAATAAAATTAATAGCTGAGATTTAATCAAATATATATGCTGTGTGTTCTTATGGCGCTTTTCCACTGCGTGGTACGACTCTGCTCGGCATGGTACGGCACGGCACTGCTCAGTTCAGCTCGGTTTGCGCTTCCACTGCAGTTTAGTAACGCTTTAGAGTGGGCGGGATTATTCACGTGTCGTTATAGTTGCGCCGCCTCTACTGC
>JAUMHR010000056.1:16528957-16540282 GCA_032361145.1 Enteromius fasciolatus
AGTGTGTATACACTGTAGTGCTGGTAAGGATTGCATACAACTTCATGTCTTAAATGGGCGAACTAACCCTTTAAAGACAACATTTAACATTTTGGTGCAAGAGAGTGTAATGACTGGGCTAAGTCAGTCGGAGGTGGGCCCGGGTCAACGTCGTCGGTTAGCTTGGAGTCGGGTTCGGCGGATGGCCTGAGCCAGGTGAATGTGGGCTGTGTTCCATGTCTCCTCGCTGCGCTGAAGCCACGTATTGACTGCTAGTAGTTGGGTAGGTTCGCCTGACCATGGAAAGAGAGGTGGCTGGAATCCCAGAATTACTTGAAAAGGCGTGAGTCCTGTGGCCGGTTTCCTGAGAGAATTCTGTGCATATTCAGCCCAGATAAGGTATTTGCTCCAGTTGCTTGGGTTATTGTGGCAATATATTCGCAGGTACTTGGTGAGCTCTTGGTTCTGTCTTTCAGCCTGGCCGTATGATTGCGGATGGTAGCCAGAAGTCAAGCTGATGTTGATGTTCAGGGAGGTGCAGAATGCTTGCCATACACAAGAAGTGAACTGAGGGCCCAGATCAGTCACAATGTACTCTGGTAGGCCGTAGAATCTGAACAGCTGATCTACCAGTACTTCCGTGGTTTCCCAGGTGGTGGGTAATTTGCGAAGGGGTATGAAGCGACAGGCCTTGGAGAATCTGTCGACAACTGTGAGGACGGTGGTGAAGTGGTTGGAGGGCGGTAAGGCGGTAAGTGTGGAGTGGTTGTAAAAGCCCCGCCGGGCATTGCCGCTGTGATTTAGTGATACTGTCTCTGGTACGTATAACCTCCCCTCCGGGCATTCAGCTGGAGACGGATCCTGGATGTGGGCGTTCTCAATTTCCGTAATGATGTCCCTCTGGACTGGGGCGATGAGGACAGAAGGAGGAAGAATGGGCTCAGGTTTTTGTGGTTGTGCAGCGTCTTCATGAATGCGAGAAAGTGCGTCGGCCTTGCTGTATTTGGTAATCCGGAACTGGAAGCGAGAGAAGAAAAGTAACCATCGTGCCTGCCGTGCGTTTAACCTCTTGGCTGACCGGAGGTATTCCAGGTTCCGGTGATCGGTCAGTACTAAAAAAGGTTCCTTTGCCCCCTCAAGCCAGTGCCTCCATTCCTCCAGAGCGGCCTTGAGGGCCAGAAGTTCGCGGTCGCCCACATCATAATTTTCAGAGTTTTTGAGAATAAAAATCGCAAGGAAAGAGCTTGTGGTTCTCCCCATGGCGTTGTGACAAGATGGCTCTGAGGCCATTACTGGAAGCGTCCACCTCCACAACTAATTCTTTCTCGGGATCCTGGTGTTTCAAGATGGGTGCAGTGATAAATCAGTTCTTTAGTTCCTGGAATGCGTTGAGTGCCTCGGAGGTCCAATGTAGGGCGTCTGTGCCTTTGCGAGTCATGGCCGTTAGAGAAAGCTGCTATTTGGCTAAACCCTCGAATAAAACGTCTGTAAAAGTTAGAGAAGCCCAGGAACCGTTGTAATTCTTTCGAGGTGCGTGGTTGGGGCCAGTTAATGACTGCTTGAACTTTGGTATCATCCATTGTAACTCCTTCGTGACTGATGAAATAGCCTAGAAAGGCGACCTTGTCTCGATGGAACTCGCACTTGGGAAGTTTAGGAATTGGTGAGTGATGCGTTTTAAAACAGTTCATACGTGTTGGACATGGGATGCGTAGTCATTGGAGTAAATGAGGATATCGTCAATGTAGACTATGAGGTATTGGTTCAGGAGGTCACGGAAGATGTCATTAACAAAGGCCTGAAAGATGGAAGGACTATTGGAAAGCCCGAAGGGCATAACCTGATATTCATAGTGCCCAGACGTCATTGAGAAAGCCTTTTTCCATTCGTCGCCTTCCTTAATCCGAATCAGGTTATAGGCGCTTCAAAGGTCCAGCTTGGTGAAATATTTAGCCTGACGAAGAGCCTCGAGAGCTGGAGTAACAAGAGGTAAGGGGTAATGATATTTGATGGTGATATCGTTTAAGTTTCTGTAGTCAATGCACGGCCTGAGAGTACCATCCTTCTTTTTAACAAAAAAGAAACCAGCTGAAGCAGGTGAGGTTGAGGGCTGAATGAAACCTTTCTCCAACTCCTCTTTGATGTAGGTATCCATGGCCTTGGTTTCTGGCTATGATAGGGGAAAGATGCGCCCTCTAGTGGGGAAGGTTCCAGGTAGAAGTTCTATGGCACAATCATGAGTGCGATGAGGTGGGAGTTGGGTGGCTCGTTCTTTACTGAAGGCCTCCCTCCTCCAGGAGCATGTGGTGATTGAAATGGTCCTTAGGGTTAGTGACATCGACGAGACAGTGCTGGTGACAGTGATTAGACCATTGAGTGGTTTCCTTGGTGTCCCAGGAAATGGTCGGGTTGTGTGACTCCAGCCAGGGCATGCCGAGGATGATGGGGTGAGTAGGTGAGTGGATGACATATAAGTGAATGCTCTCTCGGTGCAGCGTGCCCATCCTCAGGTGAAGTTCCTCGGTTCTGAAGGTGACTTGGCCGGAGCCTAGGGGGCGCCCATCTAAGGCTTTCACCGCCACCCGGGAGCGACATGAAATCAGAGGAAGAAGGTTGTTATCAGCAAAAGTTTTGTCCACAAAGTTCCCCGCAGCCCCTGAGTCAATCAACGCCTTAGTATCTATGCTGACATTATCAAAACTTAAGTTCACCATGACTTCAAGGGTTCGGTTAGAGAAGGTTTCACTCACCCGTGGATCCCCTGGACGCTTGGGCAGTGGGACAGTTCAGTCGGAGGTGTCCGGTTAGGCCGCAGTACAGGCATTGACCCTCACGCATCCGACGGTTCCGTTCCTCCAGAGAAAGCTGTGTGAAACCAATCTGCATCGGTTCGGATGGGCTAGCTTGGGGCAAAGGCTGGTAAGATTGTGGGAGGCGTCGATTTCGTCGAGACCGCAGCATGTTATCCAGTGCGATCGTAAGGTTCATATAAGCCTCCAGGGTGAGGCCCTCATCCCGGCAGGGTAGCTCTGACTGAAGTTCGTCGATCAAGCTCCGACGGTACAATGTCTTCAAAGACTCGGGAGGCCAGCCAGTTTTAAGCGGGAGAGGGTACCCGCTGGCGCCGTTCGGAACGAGCCACAGAGGTACGGCTCGTAACAGAGAGTCTTGGTCCTCAAGGACATTCTGATTAAAGTGATGACCAAATTTTCATGTAGAAGACTATTGTTTTAAATGTTGATCAGTGTATATTTATTCATTTCAGTTTTGCTTCTGACTTTTTGTCTGAGGTAGTTAATCCGAATGGTAAATGTCAAATGTAGTGATAGCCATTTTTTCAGATTTTTTTTTTTTTTTTAATGGTTGAAGTACATATAAATTCATTCTTCAGGTTTCTGCATTTTATCTTTGTACAAAATAGCTACCTCGTAATATATTTATGAATTGGTCGTGAGATAGCTTTGGAATATTCCATATTGACATAGAGTAATCACACATTTTTATTAAAATTGTTCAGCCGTCAACCAGAATATAATGGTATGGAATAGGGCTGGCCAATATATCACACAATATATTCATGTGCATCTTGTCAGTAAAGCTGGTTCTTTGGTTAGCGGTAAATCCCCATCACCTGTTTTCAAATGGAGCAGTAGTTAATACACAGAGCCGTAGATCACTGACAAGCTACTCAATATCAGGTTCAGTTTTGCGGGTGATTCATTTGCTATACTGAACCCAATATTGGGTAAATATGGAGATTTACTGCTCAATCAAAGAACCAGCTTTACTGATGAGATTAATATATTGTGTGAAGTATTGCTCATCTCTAGTGTGGAGTCTCTAGTTTGGTATACTCTGTATCAATTCTCAAACATCTCTGTTTCCTTTAAAGCCCTTAGTTTTCTTTGTAGCTGTAGAAAGGCTGGGTGCCACTTCCTTTTTAAATGTGTCTTTATTTTGTCCTGTTTTAGTTTAGAAACTGCGACAGGGCTGATTTCTGTTTGTTGGTATTTGCTTTAAATCAGGTTGGTTAGTTTTTCCTCTCCCCTTTAGGTAGATGATGTTATGTTTGTAACGCTGGCCATTCCCTCTCCTGAAGTCTTGTTGTTGCTTCTCTAATTTTGTTTTCATGTAGTTAATAAATATTATTTGACTTGGAAAAACTGACTGTTGTGGGACTGGGAGAAGAAAACTCCACAATCATTTATTGCTCCTCATCTGTAGAGTAGGGAGTAATAGTCTAACTCTCCAATGGGCTGTTTGTGCTTGTTATTATGTGTTTTTCAAATAATTTTGGTGCTTGTAACTTATGGGTTTGACAGCTAAAAATTCTTAATTTCTCTTATTCTCACATTGGCCCCTCTCTTCTACTAGCAAAACACATTTACTGTAGTTATCCTGGCAAATGCTGAGAGCTTGCAGTTGGAAAGAGTTTTATTAGGTTGTTCTCAAAACATTTGCAAAGCCAAGACTCAATCAGACCATCACTACCACCATATAGTACCATTTATCCTTTAACTACTGACACTCCCACTCCTTAGTAGTTTGTAAAACTGTAAGCCTATTCTAAAGGCTTTTATACAGCGGTTATTTCTGGTCATTTGATTGACAAAGCCACTATATTTCTAAAGCTCCTTTTAAGAAATATCTACTGTAAAAAAGCGTTGCGTAAGCTAACTGAGTTTGATTTTTACAATATGATGCGTATGCACACTACTGTTCAAAGGTTTGGGACAGGATTTTTGTGTGTGTGTGTGTGTGCATTTTGTATGTATTTTTGTAAGTATTACTGAAAGAACCATTTTGCTCAAAAAGTAAAATATTGATGTTTAAATAATCTTTTAAAATATATTTAAAAAATATATTATATTATATTATATTATATATTGCATTTCTTTTTTTAATCAATATTAAATGTTTGTTTTTGCATTCCTTTTAAAGTCCAAAGCTGTGTGTTTTTCTTTCTTCATAGCTTAGATATTAACAGCTTAATTTCTCATCATTCAGTGTAGTTTTAAGATATTTTATTTAGTGAACATAAAGTGTGACTCCGCCATTTCAAGTGTTAGTTACACTACTTGCTAAAGAAAGCATAACTATACTAAAGCATTTTTAAAGGAGATATTTTTAAATACTTGTGTCAGATGATCAGTATTCAGATCCGTATTCATCACAAAACTAAATACATTTTAAGTCTGGTGTGTCTAATTATTATTGGTTTAATATTCTACCCATATTTAATGTTCATTTTTTGATATGCACAAAAATGTATCAGTGAGTTGATCACTGAGCAAGCTAATCAAGGTCTTCAGGATCATCAGGAAATCACAGTAGGTGAGCTTGACCAGGGTTTGCGCTCTGCAGGAAAGCATCCCTCAAGGACCGGGTTTGAGGAGTCCTGATCTAGATGTTAGTTTTCCTTCACTGAGTATGGGCAGATGGTCTCAGGTCAGACAGGAAGCTGGTGCTAATTCTACCTCCTCTCATGTCTAACTGGGCATTCATCAGGACAATAGCAGGAAACAAGTCAGATGAAATTTAGTTTATAGAGCTCTCCTTTCTATTATAAGAATAACTGCTATGCAAGAAAAATCAATACATTATAGGGGAGACCAGTTAGCAGTCAGTGACCTTTAATTACATAATATAACATGCTATAATATAAAAATGGCTCGCTTTTTAACTCAACAAAATAGGAAATATCCCCTTTTTAGAATGTTGTATTTAAAGACAAAGCTTTAAATAAAAGATTATAACTATGAAAACTGTCTCAAAATAAAATGAAATAAATTAATAATTTATTTTTTTAGTAATCTAAATGGACTCTTAGAATAAAATCAAACCCCTGCTTTTTAAGTTTTTGTGTCGATAAAGCAGTATTTAAAGTTTCCATATTATGGGTAATAAAAGGTTAATTTGGTTTTGGGAGTCCCTAACAAGTTGACATGCATACTGTACAAGCAAGTTCAATACCACTTATTGTCTTATAATATGCATTTATTTTTTACCTAATTTGCTCAAAATATTCATTTTGACGTTACGCAGCCCACAAAACAACAATGATAGCCCCTATGAATGCAGTGTTTGTGCAAGTAGTACACTAAAATAAAAGTTATAACAGCTTCTCTTGCCGTATGCAGGGCCGGATTAACATGGCCAGGGGCCCCTAGGCTACAGGTTGCTGTGGGCCCCCCCTCCCCATTCGTCTCTGTTAATATCGTTGTTCAACTGTGGCATGAGTGACGTGCGTCTGACGTTTATATACTGAAGGCGGATTTGCCTCACCCAATCAGCGTCCGCTTATTTAAATGTTTATTTTAATCCAATGGATATTAAGTTTTTTCTCTATTTTGACCAATTGGGGCCCCCTAGGCTGAAGCTATATAAAGCCTGTGCATTGATCCGGCCGTGGCCGTATGCGTCGTTTTTCCTCCATTCTCCTCAAATAAGCAAGGAAAGAACCTTTGGTGAGAGAAATTAATGTAAGTAAGCATAAACCCTGCACGGTCCACCACGCTGGTTTGTTTACATCTACTGTAGTTACCACAATTCCTTGAGCTCAGGCAGTTTAACGCTATAAAGTTGTGAGTCTTAGTTTAAAGTCGTGTCTTACAGATTCAAAAACCTGACTGGAACGCAGCATAAGCCTTGCTGTGGGGTTACCATGGTACTGCTGCTCTAGTTGTTAAATTTTAAGCTGTGTTTAGGCCCTTGGTGAAATAGGAACTTTAAGACAATAAAAGGGATGTGTAAAGCATTGTAACATCTCCACCCAAAGTAGTTAATTTCATATGATAAACCAGAAAAGAAGTTTCAGAAAGCTGCAGTAATCACTTAACACACGCTGAATATTATGATCTATTATATCCATTAAATGGTCATGCCTTGAATCAAATATCATAGCTCTCTAGAGTAGCTGTTTGGCTTTAACCTATAATAGTGGGATTACTGTAACCTCATTATTCCTAAGTAAGACATTGCCTTTACTAGAATGCTGCTGCCAAGACGAGGGTCAATGACGTCACATGTTGTAATGGGAGGACTGAAATTTACAGCTGAATTAATTGCAGCTATGGCATTATTCCGACACGCCACACTTGCTTCGGCACCACCCAACTGCAGATCTCCACTGCCTGATGCCCCTTCCCCAAGGCCATGGAGTTCTTCTGCTGTTTTTCACGGTGTTAAACATTCAGACCTGACTGGACTAATGAGCATGTTCATCAGAAGTGCTGTTTTTCATAAAATCTGTGTTTGGGCTGAAACGGTTGGTTTCATTGCTCTTTCACAGAGCTATAGCAGCATTAGTTTGCATTATCTGCGTCAGACTGAGATGGAAGTATGTGATACTTGAGCAAGCTCACTGCATGCCTCACTGTCATCAAGTCACCATAGCTACAAACACACTGCAACCAAATACAGTTGTCACTATATGAGTCCTGAGTTCTGCTCTGTCCACACAGAGTTTGCTGGGCAGTAGTTCATGAGTGACAGTTGCGTTCTCAACTCACTTTTCAACTTTTTCATCTTTTTTCATCTTCATCTTTTTACTTTACTCTGTGCAGTACTAACAAGTGGCAGATGAGATTAATGTTATTTAAAATAAATCTTAGTAAATGTTTTTTTCTTCAAATCTACGTATGAGGTGGCTAATTCGTACAAATGTATACGACCTCACTCGTACAAATTCATATGATTTATTCTAAATCATACGTATTTTGCGAGATGCCAATTCATATGAATTTGTACAAATGACCTAAACATAACCCCGCCCTTAAACCTACCCATCACGTGGTTTTAGACAAATCGTACGAAATCAGCACAAATTTGCCACCACGTACGAATATGTATGAATTGCTCATAAGACTGTTGGTCATACCTTCCTAGTCAAACTTTTTTCACTGGTCTCCACTGTTTTTATTGTAAATAGACAATACATATTCAGAGATATGTCTGTATTAGTCTTACAAGTTTTTATTAATTTTATAGATTTTATTATTCATTTTGTTCTCGACTTTGTCAGACTGGCTATTTGACATGGTATTCAAAAAAATCTCTTTTTCTATAATAATGTTAAATCCATATTACAGCTAATCCAAAGAATCAGCAAATTGATTTACAAAACCTGCCAGTTTCTGGTAACTATAGTACAACCCTACTAGTTTGTCAAAATCGGGTAGGTGGTGTTAACAACTGCAAAACTCATGTTGAAAGGCTTTTTACCTTCAAGTAGTTCCAAATCTGTATGAATTTCTGTTGAAGAAAATTTGTTTTTGCTGTGTACGTGATGCACATCTACCCCACAACACTAATCCTCCCCCTAATGTAGCATAAACATGCCAAAGTCCACAAGTTTTTTATTTATTTCTCTCAAACTCAATTCCTGGAGGGCCACAGCTCTGCAGAGTTTAGCTCCAACCCTAATCAAACGCGCCTGATCCAGCTAATCAAGGTCTTCAGGATCTTTAGAAATTTCCAAGCAGGTGTGACTTGGAGCTGGTTGGAGCTAAACTGTGCAGAGTTGCGGCCCTCCAGGATTTGAGTTTGAGACCACTGATTTAGATGCACATTGACTATCGCTGATAAATTATAAATAATACATTTATAAAATATCAGTGACTTAATTATGGACTAAAGAGTAATTTATATATGGCCTCTCACCATTATAATAACAGCAACATTTATATCCATATTTTATTTTTAATTATTTGCATTTTTTTTACCTCTGTGTTAAAATACATAAAGTTAATCTTAAAAAACATTAATTTAATAACTGTTATCTATCCAAATAATCTAGAATTTTAACATGTATTAGTTAAGCAGTTCCCATAAATGGTGCTCCCACATTTGAAATGCAGTTATCATTTTTGAATCTTTGCAGTGTGTTCATGGCTCATGAGATATGGTTTAATTCCAGTTTGTCATCAGATCACAAGTGTTTGAGAGTGACTGATTGTGTCTTTACAGCAAGTGAATCAAAAAGATTTCAAGGCATGTCATATGATTCTTATTATTTGACTACTGTAGGGTGTCACTGCTGTCTGAAATCCTTGAAGAGCTTTGTAACCGGCCTTGGTTTTCCAAAGCAATGACATCTGGTACTTTTGATAAATGGTGACTGAAATCAGAATAAGATTCATTTTACCGGTTAAGTGAATCATTACAAAATCAGCACTTTTAGTTATTGTGGCATGTCGCCTGTCCCCTGCAAGGCACTCCTCATGTGAAAGTCTTAATTGATGGCCTGTGCATGTTTTGTTTTATTGCTGTAGCATGTGCGGCCAAACAGTGTAATTCTTGGCAGAGTTAGATATTGTGCTTTCAGAGCTGGAACCGCAACAGTGACATTTACAAAGATTAATCTAATTGGACTGGATATGATGAGCAGAATTAAAATAAAGGGCAGCGTGGTGCGTTGACAAAACAGTGGGATTTACAGTCAAGTGGCTTCTCTTCTTTCTGTCAAAACTGAAGCTTTGTCATCAAAATGACATAACTAAAAGCTTACTCGAGACAAGGGTCATGTTTACATAATTTGCATCATCCAGGCTGTTACATAAATTGTTTGCCATACTTTAATGTAAGGTACAGACAATAACAAATTTAAGCAATTTAATCACCCATATCTTTAAAAAAACAGTATGAGCTTTACAACTTAAATCCCATGAATGTTTCTCATCATGTTTTTACTGTAAGGTTATTTTTGAAATCATATTATGTGATACTATTATGTGCAAAATGTACGAGATCACTAGTAAAATCCCTATTTTAAATTAAAAAAAAACATTGTAAAAATATTACAAATTATTGTAGTTGCCTTCAGATAGCATTAAAGTTTGACAAGAAATTGTATTGGTTTTAGGTTTGATGAAAGGTTTTGATCCACTTCAACCTTTCAAGTATATGAGAAGATCCAAAGGCTGACTTATGATTGAGTTAAATGATCTATAAATTATGCAGAATATTTAAAATGTATTGTTGTAACTTTTCTTTTAAACTTTTGATGAAAAAATGACTTCAGACTTTTGGACCCCACTGTATGTAACTCTGTTCATGTAGGCAGAGCAACATTTCTTTTTTTCTAGACACTTTAAACTAAACCCACGTGTGTCCCGCCATGAGGCTTCAAGTGTTTTCAGAGGCCAGGTTAGTCATTGCTGCTGTGATTCATCCTCTTCACAAAGCATCACATGGTCTAACCCTCTGATGCATAATAAGGCCAAGGCTGCACCGCAGCATTAATTCATTCCCAAATGGACTTGAACACCCACTAAGGGAAATTTTTACTGGTTCAGTGCCAAAACAATACATTTCTTGTATGTTTTCTTTATTTTGGAGAAATGTTTAAATATGGATGCCTATTTTCCACAAGTTGATACGATTCTTTAGGGTCTATATCAGGGCTGGGCAACTTCGGTGTGACATCACACAGCCAAGGAGCTGAAAATGGCTTGATTTGAAAAAGGGCATATTATTTAAGTGTAGTGACTTGTGGCCAGGTATGATGACCCATACTTGGAATTTGTGCTCTGCATTTAACCCATCCAATGTGCACACACACAGCAGTGAGAAGTGAACAACCACACACACACACACACACACACACCGTGATCACGAACCCGAAGCAGTGGGCAGGCAGTGCTGCGGCGCCCGGGGAGTAGTTAGGGGTTGCTCAAGGGTCTCACTTCAGTCGTGGTACTGAAGGTGGAGAGAGTTTAAATAATTAAATATAGAAATATATTTTAATTAGAATGCACCTGTCAAAAAGAGAAAACTATTTAAATCTGCTGTATAAAGGGGGTGAATGTAGTCCCATGCTAGTTTTGAATCTTATCGTCCAGACTAAAATCTTTTCAGAAAACTATAATAATAATAATAATAATAATAATAATAATAATGATGATGGTAAAGGTGTCATCAGTTGCAAAATTCACTTTAACATGTTTGACACTGATACAGATCCACCCACAATCCCTGCCGGACCTAGGACTCGAACCCGCAACCTTAAGGTAACCTTTAGGTTTTCTCTTTTTGACAGGTACATTCTAATTAAAATATATTTCTATATATAATTTTTTTTTTTTTACACAGGCAACATTTTAAGGCAAAGCAAATTAGTTTAAAAATATATATTAACCTTTTTATCTCTTTAATTTTAAAAGGGTCCACCAAAACAAATAATTAAAGAAAAATAATTATAATAAACTTACCCCCGGTTTCACAGACCAGGCTTTAGCTAGTCCTAGACTAAATTGCATGTTTGAGCTGACTCAGATGAAAATATCTTGCTCTGACATATCTTAAAATGTGTCAGTGTCATTGTTCTGTGTTAAGATGCACACCTGT
>JAUMHR010000056.1:16540382-16556814 GCA_032361145.1 Enteromius fasciolatus
CCCATAGCGTCTAGCAAGACGCAGTACTCGTTCCATGTCTCAGGGAACAGGGGTTACGGAAGTAACCTATAAGTTTTCCCCATAGCGTCTAGCAAGACGCAGTACTCGTTCCATGTCTCAGGGAACAGTGGTTACGGAAGTAACCTATAAGTTTCTTATACATACAGTTTAAGCTGTTAATTGACGGACTGGAGTTGTATAGATTATTGTAATGAATTCATTACATTTCGACAGCACCCACTGACTGCAGAGGATCCACTGTTGAGCAAGTGATGTAATGCTAAATTTCTCTAAATCTGTTCCGATAAAGAAATGAACCCACCTATGTCTTGAACAGCCTGAGTTTGAGTAAATCGTCAGCAAATTTTCATTTTCAGTAACATGGCTAATGCCGTTTAATATAAATCTATACACTGTTTTTCTTTTTTAATAGGCAAACAGATATTTTATTTGTTGAAATGTAACATTACAGCTGTTCTCTTACTCTGTTTCACAGAGCAGTGGTCATCTAGATGGATTAGCTTCGGCTTTTAGAGAGGAAAGGCCTTCTTGTTTTGTGTGTCACGTGTTTCTATGCTACCTTTATTAAAATGCACTCGACTGAAGGCAGTTAAAGGGCATGTTTGATGCTGAACTTGACTTTGTGAGATGAGATCATTAGGTTGCCCCTGGATTTCAAGTAGACTGACTTCAATCCTCTTCAGTGTGAATAGTGGAACCTTTGATGTGCTTTTATGTTTTGACCAATGTCTCATCCCCACCCAGTGCCTTTTAATGAAACACACATTAACATGCAAACAGGACGCTTGAAATAATCTTCTATAATTGCAGAATACGATACACATGATTGCAACACTCCCCACATTTTATGAAATAAATGTTACACGGATACACCTCAAAAGAACAAAAGACGAATTACATTCATACAGAAAAGAACATCTGAAGTGGTTGAAGTTAGGTGCAGCCTATGCACTATACAACTATTATAGCAACTTTAAAAGAAAATTTACTTTCACACAAAGTACAACATTAAATACCAGATCAAAAAACTACAAATATGTGTGTATGAAACCGTCCTGCAATGAGTGTTTTGTTTTCACTGAAACACACAAATTATCACAAAACAACAGAACAAAACACATCAGGAAACATTATGAGCAACAGTAATTGGCACACATTCATGAAAAATAAATGACATTCAAGGAGAAGCATACTGAGTTGAGTCTGATGTTGAAAACCTGATGAAATTATATAACGTATGACTGGCATTTGTTTACATGCTGTGAAGTGCAGTGATTTGCAATATTAATACAGATTTTTTCTGAACCCAGGATGAGTTATGTTCCTGTTAAGGGTGGAAGAAATGCACACGCATCATGTCTGCAGCACAAAGCCATATTACTGTATGCACACCCCTATAAAATATTCAAATGTGATTACAGCTAAGAATATAATATTTGCATAATTAACACAAGCACATTCTTGCATGTTTGCATGGTTTAAATATGCATGTGGACAAAAGCAGAAATTAATCAAATAGTTCACCCTAAAATGTGCAGGATTTTTCACATGTATTATTGGCTTCCTTAACAGAACCAAAAAATAATAATTTAACTCACAGTTAATTATGACTTGCCTTTCAGTCTATTTGTCATGTAAAGTGAACAGAAATTTAAATATTTTATGGCTTTTGAAAACTTAGAATATAGTGAATGAGTCAGATATGGGTTACATTTATGATCTAGGATCGTCATAAAGTAAATAAATCAAGACATCTAAAATAAAGTAAATAAAGACATATTTTCGTATCTCTTTAAGCATTATGAAAACTTATTAGGTAACGCTGTAACATAAACACTGGGTACATTATTCAAATCATATGGAATGTAATTGAATTTAGGTAGAGTGGGTGAAAGAAATCCCAGCCTTTGACACAAGAGCAAGACAAGAAAGCATTACAAGAAATATGAAGTCAAAAACACTGAAAATGCATCATGTGTAGTATAAATTTAATTGTGAAAAAATAAGCATAAAAGTACATCTTAAATAAAGTAGTGAGCTTGTTTTCATACTGTAAGGCTTCGTACTAAACCTAGAAATGTTACAGAAATGATGGTCCAATCTCCAGTGTCATTTTTAGGGGTCCCTAAAGCATGCGTTTATAAATATTATATCTGTGATTTGAGTCAAATAACGGATTTACTTTAAATCCTTCCAATAAATAGCATTAGCAACCAAAATTGAGTATAATAAAAATACAAAATTTTCAATTTAGTTTTTGTCCAGATTAAAAATACGGCACTCGGTCTTTACATTTAACAGAATTACATAGTATAATTTTTACTAAATGATTATTGGAAAAAGAAAAGCGGCACTGGCTTTTGGGCACTTTTACATTTATATGTTACATCATATTGTTTTTGGTTTTTAAGTAAAAATATAAATTTCTAATTGATGATGTCATTGTATTAAATATATAATTTACATTTTTTTATGACAGGGACATATATAAGACGACGAAGTGCATTAAACATAAAATCTGAAAAAGAGCCGACTATTTACACTTTCAGAATAAAATACTACAAAGTACAAAGACAGGGCCAGTAATACTTATATTTGTCCATTTAACATGAAATGAAGGTAGCAGAATGTTTTTCAGTGTAAATTCTAGGAGAAATGCCTTTTCTCCACCCATCAGAGAGAATGAGCAGTGAATTATGGGTAAAACGGTCCAATTGAGCCATGTGACAGCTGTTGCTTTTTAAGCGGCATACTGTCATGTTGAGTGGCATCAGGCAAAGGGATTCTCTGGCTTTAAGGTGCTGTTGTCAATGTCATGGCAGTTTTTGCCATTCCAGTGTTCTGTGTTTCCGTCGATGCTGTAACAGCCCTGGACCTCTGTAATGGAGGACGCCGTATACGACGCAGACCTCAGAGCATCAGACTGTATGATGGCACTTCCAAACTGTATGCGGTACTGATTCCAGTATCTTCTTAAAACCGCCTGGACCTGAGGAAAATATTGAGAGAGGATCTGTTCAGTCAACAGAAATCACGCAGCATGAATTATCCATTATTGTCTTGGTCTGAGCTTAAAAAAAAAAAAAAAATATATATATATATATATATATATATATATATATAATAAAAATAGAATAAAAATATATATATATTTTTTTTCAATAAGAATCACGATTTAGACGTATCTTCCTTTTGGATAGGCTGTAAAGATCATAAACCATACAATTTATTTCATACAGTAGTAATAGTTCATTATCAAAGTTATCACAACTTAAGCAACTTAAGTCATCATTATCACAACTTAACCTTTTTTTGTTGTTTTACTTGATCAGACTTAATACTAAAATTATCTAAAACCGAAATAAAAATAACAAACTAAACAAAACTAAAATTAAAATGAATATTTCAATGATACCAAAATACCAATATATTATTACACGCCTTCGTGGAATACTCGATCCTGATTGGTCAGTCGCCACAGTTTCCGAGTTTTGTTATTCCCAGATAACAACCGGTAAAACTAATAACACAGGCTCATCATCTTGACCGTTAGTAGTTATATCACTCCGTTGTCGCTGATAGTTCGGTGCCATCCTGTGGCTTAAAAATGCTTAACCACGAGTTAAAATGGAGGACTTCAACATGTACAAGAAAAGCAAAAGCAGTGGCGTGTCAGGCTGCCGATAAGCCTGTCTGGCTTTATTCTGCGATAACAACCTGCTAGCTATATATTATCCCTTACTTAATACATATTTAGCATATTTTAATTAAAACGATTACCATACATTTGCGTTTTTATTTTGTCTAGTACACCAACATCGTCGCTCAACCTATTCGATCGAGAAGGAAAACTAGTGCTAATTCATACAAATTCGTATGACCTCACTCAAACGATTTTGTACAATTTCTCTAAACGCTGTGACGGGTAACTTTAGAGGTGGGGTTAGGTGTAGGTCATTCATACGAATTGGCAACTTGTAAAATATGTACGATTTTTTAAAAATCGTATGGATTCATACAAATTAGCCACCTCGTAAAATACATACAAATTGCTGAGACCTGGCTGAGTACACAAACCAAGTGATAATTTACTTTCATTTGTTTACTGATGACAAATTAAGTCTGGCGTCAGCGTGAAAATACTGTAGCACTCCAAAAAAATTTTTGTATATTGTTTACAAAAGATATGTATGCATATATTCTGTATTAATTGCTGGACAGTATTATCCATAATAGCTTCTGTGTGCCTCTAAAACAGCTCAATGCAAAAAACTCATTTATTTGGACAGGTTTAAAAACGGCCAGTACAAAATCTCCATATTGGCGCTTTGCTTTCATTGAAAAGGATGTTACACAATCCATAATTCCTTGCAAATAAACAATAAACATTTTTTTTTATTCCGGCCGGTTAAACACTTACCTCTCCATTAAAAAAGCAGAAGATTGTGGCCACCAAAAGTCCCTTAAAAATAAAATCAGAAATGCACATCAGCAACAAATCAGCATAAACTGCTCAACTATAATCTCTTATATCGCAAGCTCTTCACTAATCGTTTCTCGGATGGTGTTGAGTACTGTTCTCCCTTGTGTTTTGACACATTTTGCCAGAGCGAGTGCTCTTGATGCGCACAGAGAGTCATGTGGGATGACAAGCCTGTTTTGTTGCATTATTCATTGTGCCGATTCAGCTAGGTCTAGCAGTACCAGCTGTCCAAGGCTTCTCACTTTGCTGTTTTCTGCACAACAAACTACAAATGATTATTTTCTTGCTGAACACCTACCCATCTCAGTATAAATGCTCAGGAGTCAGACTTTTATGAGGCAAGTGACCTGATCCTAACAACTGCTTCTGCAAATAAATAGCTGCTTTTGCAAATTGTGCTTCTGCAAATTCACCCCCCCAAAAAAGAATGTGAATTTTGCTTTTTGGAGTTTTTTTTTTTTCAGTATAGCCCCAGTTGAGATGAAGAATATCTGTGAATAATGACTTGCACTGGAAAAGGTGTGAAAGATGTTCTTTTGTTTGCTAAAGGAAAAATGGATCCACAGCATATCGTTTAGGAACAATATGAGGGTGAGTAATTAACAGCAGGATTTCTGAAGTGACATGTTTTCCCCTTTGGCTGATCTACAGAGCCACAGGATATTGTTGTCATTTGTTTTACAAGCTTTTTAAGTCACTAATGGCAAAGTACACTTAATTAGGCTGTTGAGTTTCTGCCAGTCAAAAGTCAAAGAGATTGGGTAATCATATCTTGTAGTAATAATAAATAAATAAATAAATAAAATAAAATAAATAAAAAGTTATAACCATTCCACAAGGGGAAAGTACAAGTGAACATTTGGCATCAGCATGTATTTAAAGTTAGGAACTAAAACTTTCTGATGTAAGTGACATGAGACATAAATCAGTCTCAGATGTTTAAAGTTTAAGAACTCCATTGGCAACAAATACAACATGTTCCAAAAGACCATTATTGAAAATATAGATTTATTATTAAATATTAAGCAGCTCAATTGTTTAAAAAAATATATATAAAAAAATGTTTACTCAGCATAAAATCAGCATACATAATGAATATATAATGATACTGAACTGAATGATCATGTGACGTGAGTTATAATGCTGAAGATTCAGTTTTGCCATCATAGGAAAAAAAATAACTTTCTATTATATATCTGAATAGAAAGCAGTTTTTAGTACTAATAATACTACAGAATATTACTGTTTTACTGTATATTTTTTCAATTAAATGCAGTTTTGGCCAGCGCCGATGTTTTTCGCCTTAAACAGGCTGTTTTTGAAAATCAGTGACTGACATAAAGTGACACTGCTCTAAATTTTCATTGGTGACTACAGTGTTAATAATTTGAATTATAGGTCTGTAATTCATTGTATAAAAAAATAGACCTGTTTTTAAAAATATTTTTAAAAATATTAAATGAGTAAGCTATTTTATTGTCCTCACAGCACGCTGTTGCATGCTGTGATACACTATAATAATAATAGGCCTAATGATAAGAAGATTGTAACAGGCCTACATTAATTGCCTAAAATAGAAAACAAATTATGCAAAATTTAATTTCCACTGACAGATGTGACAAAATGTTAATTCTGGGCCCTGAACATATAACATGGAGACTGATTAGACTGCTTACCTGATAATGCATTAGGATATTCATGATGTAGTCATAGATTTCAGCAGACATGCGTCCCCCAGGTTTATATGGAAGGAGTACATACTGGATGCCCAGCAGTGGAACTAGAATTAGGGTGGCTCGGACAGCTTTCATATACAGACTGGACTCTGCTTGATGCGTCACTTTCAGTTTGGTGATGAGAACTCGCACAATGTTCAGCAGAAAGAACAAGTTCACCTGGAAAGGACAGGCAAGATGAATTGCAAAGACAAAAAGATCCCATCTGGCTGGCAGATGCCAAAGAGAGAGAGACGTAGGTAACTGCTTTAGGATCCCAACGTTCTTTCTGATGTACTGATACATATAAACATTGTGCTCGGCCACGCGGAAATAAATTCAGATTGGCAAATACAAACTTCTGGATGCAATTTGTGCAAAAAATACAAAAAGATTAATTAGGACAAAAACATCCAGATGTCTTACCAGCAGCGCTGCACAGATAGGGCCATGAATTATGTATAGCAGGGAAGTGCTTGAGCTGATCCAACAACTGTGGATTGAGAAGAAAAGGATTAGGCCAAACCTTTGACAGGGATCCTTAAACAGGAGTATTATTTTGTACAATAATTACTTTACCTCACATGGATTTAGGTAAGAAAAAATAAAATTTTTTGAGTGTAGCTTATAAGAAAACAAATTACAAAAACTAATCACAATATGGTATATCCTACATGAGCAATAATAACTTAAACTACATAACAAGAATACTCACTTGTCATTGTAGTAATAACTTCTGGCTACTGCATGTATTGTAGCGGGTATAAGAGGGAAACCTGCGAGATTGAAAATGGTAAGATTTAGTTTATGCAATTAATGCTGTAAATAAATAGCTTTGATGTATTCAAAAACTCACCCCATCCAAGAAGGTAATACCACATTAAATGCTGTTTTTCAGCAAAAACTGCCACAACAATGAGTGTGTGCAAGTAAATGCCCTCACAGAGCATCCAGAAGTAGTTGCATCCGAAGATGTACAGATGGATAAACTGTGATACTTTGCAGCTGATCTGGACGAAAGAAACATGGACATTTAATGAGGATTTGCACAGAAGATTGGTGACATGCTGTAATGCTTTTAAATTATCAAAGAAAAGTGAAAATACTGTCATTATTTATTCACCAGTTTGTTCCAAAGCAGGTTAGTTTAATTATTACTCAAATTTCCCCCCTTTTTGATTTTGTGAAGCTTGATATTGCCGCAGGAATAAAAAACTTAAGTATTTGCAACTTAATATCACACTTCTGACAATTTGAATTGTGAGATTCTCAGTTCAAAATTGAGAGAAAATTGATAAACAGAAAAAAAAAAATTAGATAGAAAACTAAAATTGTAACAGTCAAAACTTTTTTTTTAAAAAGTAAATATTGACAGTTTACAGCTTGCAGTTCTAAAGGAACAGAGGTAAAATGTTCAGATGTAAACTCACAGTTTTGAAGAAAAAAAGTCTGAATTGTAAACTCGCAGTTGCAAAGAAAAAGGTAATGGATAACAGGGTGAGTAAAAAAATTACCATTTTTAATTGTCTGAGTTACTGTCAATAGATGCTACTTACTGGGTTTTCCTGAACTAGTTCTTGGTTGTTTGCCACTGCTGTTAACCAAACTATAGTAATGATGGAGTTTAATACAAAGGAAAAGAAAAGGTTTTTGTGCAGGGTAATTCTCTGGCAGCTCAAACTCCTATAGGCAAAAAAAAAACAGCAAAATGACAAGATAATTATTATAACCTATTCAAACTCGAATACAGTAGTGAAAGAGACATTTGCACTTACTTGAAATGAAAGAATATGCCAAGCGAGATGAACAAAGACGTTAAAGAGAGCCCATGACCAATTAGCGCCAAGTAGAACAAATTCATTGCAGTCTGCAATCACACAAACAATAGAGTCATGAAGTGTTTATTCTGCAAGCCAATTCAAATGTGTGTTTATATTCATCTCAAGTGTTTATAGCATTCGTGCTCATACCCTGCGTCCTTCAGTAGTGTGCAAATTACATCTGGTGAAATTTGTCCATGTGCGATTACTCTCAGGATGCAAGAACCACTGCCCGCTTTCTGTACATATTTTGGTGACCATTTCTGCAAAGAAACAGAAGTGAAGCCAAACATCTTAGCTTCATTCATTTGTCTACTCTTAGCAACATGTAATCCTGTTATGTATATTATACATAAATTTTATATGCATATACATATATTTCTTCTCCATGTATTGTTTTATGTCATTTGGCTCTGTACAGTATATGTTGGAAGTGGGTAAATTGTAAAAAAAAAAAGGTTTTTATTTCTGTAGTGCAACATAATAGCAATTTTTTTAGAAAGTAACTTTGCCCTATTGCTGTAAATGCCAGGCTTTTGCTTTTTTTGTTATGTAAAGGGTTCAAATAAAATACTAGACCAAAATAATGGCTACAGTGATATTTTACTGCTATGTTAACATCAAAAATTAATACAGTAATTAATAACTTTACTGCAGGATTTATTAAAGCTACGTCTTTAATATTGAAAACATGCTCTTCCGTTCACATTATCTTACCTCAGGGCAGAAAATAAGTCGTATAAATGTTTTAACAGCCATTTTAGCCTATGAATTTAGCATGATTAGATAATGAGAGATAATGGAGCAAACGAACTGACAATGATGTACAGTAAGTGATGAGTAGAACGCAGTTACACTAAACCATATAACTTGAATATTTACCTGAAGGGTCAAAATCCTGGAAATAGTCAGGGCAGTGTTGCTCAGAAGTGACGCCGACCAATGTGTCGTCCCAACACAACCATCCATCCCAGGTCCTGTTGCAAACCGGGCCAACTAGAAAAAAAGCACAAAAACTTTAATGGTTTCTGTGGAGACTGGGAAACTGCAACTTCCTGTTTTCATTATCCCTATTCTTAGCCTGTTCCAAAATCCTGTCCCCCATGAGGTACAGTATAGGTGTGCTGCAGCCTATGGAAAGCGCTCCAAATCGACCATTGTTGTGTTGTGTTTAGGATGCTAAGTAGGAAGTCTACTAGGTTTTGGAACAGAGCTAATATTTCACAGCTGTCCTGCCACCCAGTGGGGCCAAACGTACTCTTCCTAACAGAATGAATATGAGCCACCTGAGGCTTTGTGTGTTCTTGCTGTACTAATTACACAGGATGACAAAAACCGCTGTCAGTGTTGCTGTCATACTTTTTGAGAGGCTTATAGAAAATTGGATTGAATTATTATTGTTATATATTATTATTTTAGTTTGATGTGTGTGTGTGCTTGTTGTAAAATTAAAACGATAGCTATTTGGCTAGAATGAACTGGCTTGAAGCTGCTGTGTGTCACAATTGGCATCAAACCTATAAATGCAGAATAAAGATTTGTAAAGTAACAAGTTTTAACATTGAGAACCATATATTGTCAGGATACAGAATAATTCACCTTGTCTTGTAAAAAATCTTCATATGTAAAGTGTCTACCTCTTCTGTCTTGGCTGCTGTCCTTCATGATCTTCTGATAGCACTCGAACTGTGCCGTCACAATCTTGTTTCTAGTAACACTGATGTCATGGTACACATTTTGAGGATGTTGTTGCTGGCTTTCGTTTACCTCAGGACTGGCTAGAACAATGAACTACAAACAGCAGGCACGTTAGGAAAGTAATGTCTGAGAATAGGCTGATTTTACAAACAATCACCTCAAACAAATGTTTTTCTGTAAATGTTTGAGATGGGTGAATTGTACAATACTTATATACTTATGTGGTTATTCTTAACTCTTGACAAAAAAACAACAACACTGCAATAGTTTCCATTTAGTCACTTTGGATGTATGCACTGAAATGCACCTAATTTATTCTGTATTGATCTCTTTTTGTAATGTAAAATCCTGTCGGTTAAACCAGGGTGGTGTTACTTCCCAGGTTATTGGCCTACAAAAATATGATCACTGTGCCGACAGTACCCAGAAACATTTTTATAAAAACAAGTAATGTGGCAAATAATCTTTCACCTCAGTGACAGATCCAAGCAGAATCAGACAGATCGTCCAGCAGCTAGCTGTCATCTTCTTTGGCATTTGCAATGACCCACTATTGATCTGCAAGGAAGGTAATGTCAATAAAACTGTGCACAGTTCTAAGGGCTCTTAATGCTGTTATTGACGCAAACAGTACTCGTCTTCTTCTCTAGCTTATTGCAAACATACACCCACACAAAAACATACAGAGGCACATGCACAATACAAATTTGTAGAGTTCAAATACTATACAGTTCTTATAAATTGGAATCAGTTCACTTAAATCGACTATTTGAACCAATTCACATTAAATAACCTGTGTCTTATGGGTAAATTAGACTAATTGCAAAACTTTTAACTTAATAGACAAATAAAATCATTCCAATAAACTCAATTTAGCTCAATTATATCACACTGTACATACAGCTTGAATATTCGCTACTCAGCCCTAATGAAATTATTATTTTGTGACCGTCCAGGTCAAGCAAAACTTTAACCTAGATTGCGCAGTTTCTTCAAATCCCAGTTCACGAAGAATGGTTCAGTTAATGTAGGGCCCTCATACGCAATAGAAAAGATTGCGTAAAAAAACAAAAAGAGTAGCTGATGTGGATAAATGTATTACTAAATAATGTCCCTTGACTGCTCACATGGAAGTTATGGCATGGACTTACTCTGCTCATGTTGGGTCACACTCTTGCAGGAGTGTCGGGGAGAAAGCAGAGTGGGGTATTGCAAATTAGAAACAGACGGTGAAAGCCAGTCGTAATGTTACCCACAATGCAGCATATCATGAAACAGCACTGGCAGATCTCAAGGACCACTGCTTGTAGCTGCGTCATTGGCTGCAGCTGAAATAATGGTGTTTACTTTTCCATTTGAGGGAATAAACATGCAGGTCAGAGCCTTTGTAAACCACTCTGCAGGCTGCTCGTGCTGATATCTGTCCTCTGCTGATATCCTCACTCCTTTATCTTCTGTTGATCGGCACTACTTGAACAAACAGCAGTATTTTCCCTTGCCAATGAAACCTCTGAGTGCAAGCACATGGGAGGAAACTGGATGCATGTTATGGTCATTTTAACTGCTTGAATTTGACACAGATAAATCATCTCAGTACTCTGGGGAAGAGGAGAGATGGAGCAAGTTCAGTTTGTACTTTTGTTTTAAATAGCCTTTGTTTGCATCATAGCTGGTTTTAAGAGGCCGTGTTCACTTTTTGAATTCAATAACATACATTGTATGTACTGCGCAATCTATATGTGGCCAACCTCTATATGTTGAGAGCTGGTTGACTCATATGAAGCCAATATATGATTTCATACTTTTTCATTTAAGTATTACAAACTATTTAGTTTAATAATTCATAAGAAACATGAAATATAAAAAAAATGGGAACACTTTGTTTTGTCCATGTTATGTTTTAGTCTATTCATCAGATTGGAATCTTTATTTTTATCTCCTATATTTTCCCGTACGTCATGAGAGGCTCTGTACATACTAGTACTGTGAACATGTTATAACTATTGCTCTAATCGAAATACATTTGTGTTTTGGTCACTGCAGAAGTTAAATCCTTCATGCGCCACATCAATTGGAGAACAATTCAGAATGAGCAGGAAATAATCGAGAGCAAGTTCACGCACACTTCTTTGAGTAATGAGCAGTCATCTCCATCCCTACTTATCCAACAAAAGGAAATCCAATAAGGCTTTCTTTAATAACAATTGTTGGGGGCCATTATTCATAAATGAAAATGACACACACTCCTGCAAACATGCAATCTGATAAATGGCTGAGCATTCTGCTTGGGTGTTACCTTATTACAGTTGCAATCGATATACAAAAAGGTCGCTCTGTTGGTCAGGCAGTCTCCCTTTATATCCCTTAAGATTTTGACGTGTGGTACTTAATGCAGCAGACCATTTATCATCATGCGTTTATTGATCACGTCTCACAAAAAATAAAAACTAAAGTGGCACAGGACTGTGTACTTGTGTATAGATTTGTACGAATTCTTTTTGCTTTATCGACGCTATTGTTGTGAATGCAGTCGAAACTTGTAAACATCCTACAGTGACCAAAGAATGTTTGCTTTCTGTCCAAGTTCCTCCTGAGCATTCATAATGAGCTTTTCCTATTTTCAGAAATACCCCAGGTCGCTCAGAACTCCCAATGTGATCTGCAGCGATTAGACTTATCACTCGACTCAGACCCAGTGGCATATATGGATGTAATTATTCCCTGCATACAATTTTTATCAATCTCGTTTCCATTAGAGGCACACATGTAAACACTGCAACTGTGCACTCAAGATAAGCACTCCTCAAAATATGTTGAATTGAATTCCAAGAAAATTCTGTCAATATTTACTTCTAATTTTATTGCAAAATAATAATAATATTAATAAACTGCTGTTATTTTTGACTTGGAAAACCAAAAGGATGTTTTTGAAGAATTTCTAATTTGATCTAAGTGCTGCGTTTGACACTATAGATCATGACATACTCACAGATCCAAAACTATACAGGTATTCAAGGGCAGGGTTTAAGATGATTTAGATCAGGGGTGGGGAACTTTGATCCTGGAGGGCCTTTCTCCTGCAGAGTTTAGCTCCAACCCTGAGGATATATACCTGCATCCTGAAGACCTTGATTAGCTGCTTCAGGTCTATTTGATTAAGGTTAGACCTAAATTCTGCAGGGACACCAGCCCTCAGGGTTAATGTTCCCCACCCGTTTTAAGTCCTACAGTATCTGTGCGATCGTCACCATTTTGTTTGTTTAAATGGGGAGTCATTTCAATTATCACCAGTAAAGGATCTGAAAAGGCTAAAAAGGACACCATAAAAGTAGCCCATATGAGTCATGCCCCAAGTCTTTTGAAGCCATATGATAGCTAGCTGTGTGTAAAAAGTGGACACAATTTCTTGTTTTGTGTTTAAAGGAAAACTTTTAGGCTCATTCTGACGGCACCCATTCACTGCAGAGGATCCATTGGTGATGTACTGTACAGTAATATGTAATAATAATATGTAATAATCAGTAATCTGATTCTGATTAAGAAACAAACTCCTCAGTTTTTTCTTTAAAAACTGTTCCTAAATGCAACCCATTCTTTCTTGTAACTAGAAACCCTTGTCTATTTTTGCCAAAAAGAAAAAAAAACAAGAAGAAAAAACAAAAGATCAACAGCTGTCTTTGCACCAGATACACTCAGCTGTAACCTGTCACCTGATTTGCAAATAACAGCCCAAAGCCCTCAGGTGCAGTTCACTCCTTTACACACACTCAGTCCTCCCCTTTGTTTTCTCAAGGAACCTCAAACCATCCTTTCATGCGATTCCCTTCTTGTGGATTTTTTTTGTTGGTTGCAGCTGATGTGTATTAGCTGAACATAAAAATGAAGCCAGCATTGGCTCACAGCTTGCCTTGGGCACAACCAGATGTTGATAAAGTCATGCAGATGCTGGAGAACACGACTGGCAATGCTGTCAGAGAGAAAGCTGCTCTAAATTGTCTTAGAAGGCTTAAGTAGAAGGGTGGGTTGTAGAACAGACCATTAGAAAATGGCAAGCTTTTACTTTGTCTGATCTCTATGCCCTTCCACACTCATGCACAACTATCCGTCACATGCACAAGGAAGTATATGATGGCTTTAGTTCTGCTTTATGCCTGTAACAGGGAAACATCTTTGGACACTTTTAGTATGCCTTTGTTATTAGATTAGTATATGCAATTAGCAATTTAGAGTCACATTAACATCCTCGTCTCTAACAGTACTGTAATGCAATAATGCAAATGGTGATTTCCATTTTGTGTAAAAATATATATATATATATATATATATACATACATACCCATTGTGCATTTCAGTTAATCTCAATCAAACTGCAGTTGAGTTATTTTGAATAGGTCTGCAAATAAACTCTTCATATATTCAATATTCTTTGACAATATAACCTTGATATCTTTAATGGTGACAAACTGTGTCACAAATTTAAATCACAGTGAAATATATGGTTGAAATCAAACATTGATGTTTGTTTTCTCATATTTAGATTTTGAGATTTTAGCCTGGATTTTACAAAGCGGATCATGTATTATTGTATTATCATGTATATACACATGTATTATTGTTCCAAAGTTTTGAACAGTATGTATATGATTACATTTTTATTATATGAATTTAGTGTTTTTATTTTTGACCTGAGATCCATGTTTGAGTACCAGCTGAGAACCACAGTAGACACAAGCCTGTCATATTTATTTTCTATGAAATAAGCATAATAAGGTTGTTTCAATGTCAGGATTTCAACAAAAGCAGCTAATGCAGTGACAATTTGAGGGATTATGTAAACCTGAGCATCAGGTTCGTCTAGATAGCTGCAGGATGTTACAAAAGAGGGTGTGAAAACATACACTGCAACACAATCTTATGAATATACCAGTACTTTAACTTAAAATAGTGCCAGAAAGTCTGAAAAGCAGCATATTAATTCAGACTGAAAGCTACACCAGCATCTGCCAAATCAGGTCAGTAAATTGCTGTTATGAAACACAGCAGCTAACTACCTGGACAAATCTGCTAATGTTGATGCTCGGTAATGTGAACCACCCTTTCCTGCCTAGTACAGCTGAATATGCAGAACCCCAGGGGCGACCATTATCCTCCACTGTGCCTACTGATACAAACACCCCAAGGAGAACAGAAATAAAACAGGGTGGCAAAGCCAGTCATATTAAGTTACAAAAATACACATTTAAAAATAAAGCCATCGCAAGCTGCTCCAGAATAACACCTGCAGAGTAAATACATATTTAAAGCTATTTCAGGGCTCAAATCATAATCCATCTCCAAAGTGTTTCCACTGTTTGTCATAACTTGCTCTTGAGTGTCTGAATTCAGATGCATGTCATAATGAAAAATATTAAAATTATTTTTTGGGTGAATTTACTAAACAGCTCAATCAAATGCTTAATGGACTGGGGTAATTTATACAGTATTTTCTTTTTTGTGCTGTTGTTTTATTTACTTATTTTTTGTGTGTGTGAATTGAATGCTGAAAAACTTGATTATGCATGTTAAAAAAGTGTTAAATGCTGGCACGATTAAAATATTCAAGTGCTTAGCTGACATATTCTTACTAAGTGTTTAGCGCTGGCAAAGAACATCCTTTAAAAAGTTCCTACTAAAACAGTTCTTTCAAGCATTATATCATTGCATTATTTAAAGCATTTAACACTCATGCCCATATACAAGGTAATCATGTAGCTACTCTTGCAATAAAAATATTTTTGTTTAAATTAATAGATCACACAAATATGAAAATTAGCTGAAAGTGTTCTCACCCTCAGGCCATTTAAGATGTAGAGTTTGTTTCTTCATCAGAACAGGTTTGGAGCATTACATAATTTGCTTGCCAATGGATGCTCTACAATAAATGGGTGCCAATGGCAGTCCAAAAAGCTGAAACTCTTTAAAGGGTCATACAGTGGTACATGGACTTTTTCAAGCTGTTTGGACTGAGATGTGTGTTGGAAGTGTGTGTACACAACCGCCTTACAATGATAAAGATCCACAAGTATTTTTATTAAATTAAAAGAAGAATAAGTTGGCCCTTCTGAAATCAAGCCATTCTCAAATGCATGTTGGTGTGGCGTCACACCGACAGAGGCCACTCCCACAATAGTTAATTGACAGCAGCGTGTCACACTGACTGAACTGATGTCTTACCTCCGACCCGCCCTGAGTGAGCCGTCATCAGAACGAGACACAGAGACAAGCAAGACTCCTAAGAAATTGAGGTGTTTTGTTGTTGAATGTATTAATGAACATAGCAGTACTGATTTACCCCCAACATCTGAGTGACTGAAGACACGGAGGATTAACGTTACGTTTGGTTCTAAAGCAGGGGTCACCAAGTTCGGTCCAGGAGGGCCGGTGTCCCTGCAGAATTTAGCTTGATTAGCTGCTTCAGGTGTGCTTGGAGCTAAACTCTGCAGGACTCCGGGCCTCCAGGACCGAACTTGGTGACCCGTGTTCTAAAGGGAAACGCGCCCTTGATCAACCGAAATGCGTTTATGTTTGCGCGAATCATTCATGATCCAGCCACACCTACAGAAGCAGTGAGTATAATGTATTTTAAAGTGCCCCTATTATGCTTTTTCAAACATGATCGTTCATGCAGTGTGTCATGTAGCTGTATGTGAACATAA
>JAUMHR010000056.1:16580091-16590769 GCA_032361145.1 Enteromius fasciolatus
TGATAATGTTCAGTGCTTTGCTACAATCTGTATTGTTAAAAGCGCTATGTAAATAAAAGTGACTTGACTTGACTTATTATTATTATTATTAATAATACAATTTTTAAAAAACAATTTATTCCAGTGATGCAAAGCTGAATTTCTCAGCATCATTACTCACAGGACCTTAAAAACATCATTATCAATGTTGAAAACAGTTGTGCTGCTTAATTTTTGTGAAAAGCTTTGATACATTTTAACAGGAAGTTATTTCTTTATTTGCATTTTTTTAGGAATGGTTCAAAAGAAAAGTATTTATTTGAAATATAAATCTTTCGTAACATCATAAATGTCACGTCTGATCAATTTAATCTGCCATTGCTAAAGAAAATGATTCATTTTAAAAGAAAATCTTCAAAGTTATGAACGGTAATGTTACTGACCTTTTGAAGACTTTTCACAAAATGTAATGTTTTGGTAAATCTGAGTACAGTTGACACTGAGATCTATTTTGAACTCCTCATGTGTGATTTTCAAACACATTACCATAAAAATATAAAAAGTCCTGCACATTGTCATATTTAGCTTGAGAAACTAGAGCCTTCTCCCTATTTTTTTTAATACATAATTTTCTGTCTAATCATCAACCAAAGAAATCTGAACAGGATAATTACATTAATTATGTGAGCCAAAATTGCAGAGGACTTGTTTTGTTCTCCATTTCCATGGACACAGCAGCTCTTTTAAGAAAACAAATTTTGTGTACTTCGTTTACAATTCAACTATTTTTAAACATACCATTTAAACAGGCAATTTCTGTGTATCATTACACAGACAACACCTGGTCCTGCAGACTTCCCCCCCAAACTTCTGTCAAATGGAAAAAAAAATAGATCTGGCTGGTAAAATTTCAACTGCCAGCTGTTTTTATTTTTTAGCCCAGCATGAATTTTCTGTTCTGCTTGGATTCACCTCAATTTGGATAGTGGTCAGAACAACCCACAACTGGTGCTTTGCCAGCCTCTTTGCCAATGCTCAGCTCGGGCAGGTTGCCCCATGTTGAGGCTCAGTCCTTACTTGTTTTATACCCGTCATGAAAGAAAGGTGTTGATTTTATCGCAAGGTGAAATTTAGCACGTCGGTCAGTATCTGAAAAGAGTAAACCCTTCAGGAACTTTCAGTCTGACGGAAAGCACAATGCATGTAAATATCAATGTTTACAGGTGTCAACATGTCATGTTTGCTTAAGGTTTGCTGTTAGTTACCCGAGCAACAATGCAGTGATTAATAACACCGTCAGCACAATGACACTCTAAGGATGAGTGGCAATGTATTTGTCATTTGTAAATTAGTAACCAGTGAGTCGGTTTTATAACAAGCAACTTTTTATTGTGTGGCATATTAAGAACTTTTTATTTGCCGGAAGTTATATCACTGATAGAAATACAGATGTGTGTTAGAGAGTAGTCACAGAAGGTGAGGTTTTATAGCATGAGGGTATGAGTAATATTATCTGATTTAGTCAGCAGATACAGTCGAAAGTAGGGATGTTCATTTCGCTTATTTCTAGTAACCGATGCTCGTTCACTGATTATTAACCAACAACATTATTTTAAATTAGAATTTGATTCAATTAGAAAGGATAAGCGCCTGTGACCCGTTAAAAATAGTACTATTTGTTTTCTGTGGATTCATTGTACATGCGCAAAAACTAGCAAACAACAGAAGACAAAGATTCACATGATCATATCTGTTTCATATCGTACACCTGCAGCACTCTTGCGACCAGATAAAAAACATTATAAAGGATAAATAGGCCTATACGAGAAACATATAGCTATTTTACCTAAAAAATAAATGAAAGTTAGTTCTGTATGAACGTGCAATGGGAATCAAGTCCGTATTCCTTACCAGTAAGCATAGCAACAATGACCCAATTAATATCAAAGATGGCAACCTCCATAAAACTAAAAGTCGTATCACTTAATCGAGGCGCGAGTTCTTTCATCAAACCTTCATTAACCGACAGCAGCTTATAAATCTGGGTGGAGAGAGCAGCAGAGCGGCTGTCTTTAGCAGTATATGACGTGGCAGACACTAGGTGAAGTTGATAAACAAATTTCGGGAGAAGCGTGCACGAATAATTACCCACGGCTAGCTCCACATTTCCACAATCAGCCTATTTACGTTTCACCCAGGTCTGAGCATCTCCACTTTAAATAAGCCAGTTTCCTTCCGTTCCCAATTCGTCCCCTGGACAGCATGCCAAACATGCTTATTATATAGTCTTATTATAAGGACGTGTGAACTCGTGAATTGACCAGTCCTGTTCCATTCACACAGCGCCTGTGTTCCCAGAATGCGGTTGTGAGTCCTGAACATTTACAGGTCAGTTTCGTTACAGAACGCGGTTGTCACTCCCTGTATTAGAACTCAAGCAGCCTGCCTACAGCACTGACAACTGTATACTTCTGCAGTGTGAATGTGGCCCATAAAAAGCTACCTGATGCTAGTTGCCAATAGCCAGATTCAATCTGCAGATTTGAGTTGGCAGATTCCATCGAAAATTGCGACGTTCACAGACTCTGATTCTATCTTGTCAAAGGCTATTTTCAGCTGATTTTCATTTCTCATGCTTCTCCTAGCAGCAAAATACACATTTATGCAGAAGTTTGTTGTGATTGGAACGACTTATTTGCCTGGTATGATCCACTGTTGTGCATGATGTTCGGTTTACCTACACTCTCAGAAATAAAAGCTGTCACTTTTAGGTTCAAATGTGTCCACTTAAAGCACTAATATGTACCTTTAAGGTACCAAAATTGACACTTTGGGTACAAACATGTACCCTTTAAAAAAGGTACTGCCTCAGTGACAGCTTTTGCACCTTTCTTTCTGAGAGTGTATGTCACTATTTACAAAGTCGGGAAGTGTATGATGCTTAGTGTTTTAAAAAATCGTGTAGTGTTTTCCAGCTTTTAGTAATTTTTCTGGCCCTTGTGTTACCAAATACCAATCCACATTTTTAATAAATGCATTTGTAACATTGAATCAGTATATTGTAATTACTTTGTTTAGAAGGATCATGTGACACTGCAGACTGGAGCAATGGCTGTGTTTGAAATTGTAACAGTATTTGAAAACAGTATTTTATTTCATCTTGCCTCTATATAGTGTTTTTTTAAAGTAGTGTCAAAATGCTAAGAGCTGCTTTGTTTACAGTGGTAACCAAGAAAACACTGTATTTCTTCTGTTCCAGTGAATTGAACTTTCATTTAGTCCATCTGCTGTTTTTGTTTTGCGCTAATGTTTTATGTAGCATAATTTAACAAATCTAAATTTGGCGATTTAGTTTTTGCTTAAACTTTTGAAATAATACAAATTGTCTAAATTAAGTTCAAAACTGCTCATGTACAAAATGCAACATCATTATTTGGATCAAATATGACCAATGCTGACAAGATTTTCACATTCACGAGCTACAGGCAACAGAGACAGCAGAATTGAGTTAAAGATTCCAAAGCAAAATCACCAAGCAATGTTGCATATTTTCAAAATAATCACAATATTAATAAGAAAAGCTATTTATAAATACAGCTATTTTATATTTTATCTTTGTTATTAAAAATAAGAACAAAGATGCAAATAAACAATAGTTTAATCAAGAGCTGCGAGCGATTCCGTCTTTTCATTTAATGTAGAATTAACACTGAGACAGATCTATATTAAGACCTAGGGTAATGCATGGATCAAATATAATGTCACTCATCAGATTTTCCCCAACCAAACATTCATGTAAGACATAACAGAATATGATTATGTGAATCTTCCCAAGACATACTCCATTCACAGACATAATATTCGTTTATCTTGTGCATGCTCTGAAAGTGTCAGTCAGCGTGATCGATATACATATTTCACTGATTTGGACTCATGTCATCAAGAATTCAATATGAATATTCACAAAGCTTGAATGCAGCACTTTGCAACAATAGATCTACAACTTGTGGTGAGAAGAAGCAGCAGTCACCCAGTAGCTAGGAGGAAAAAAACCTATTTCTCCCAGAAAACATGCGTATAAAGACCATTTTAGATGTTTAATTACTATTTAGAGCATTGTAATCGCTAGAAGAGGGCTTAATGAACTTAATGAGAACCTCAAATTTGACCAAACTGACTTTTGCCTGTAACTCAAAATGAGCCTCTGCACATTTCGACTCATTTTGCTAGCACAGGGTTTTTTTGCCGTTGTTGTTTATGTTGTGCTCTGACTTCTAACAAAGTTCTGACTTTAATATCGTCAGGCATCCAGGCTTGATCCATGTCTAGGCCTGTTTACCAGTGGCATGGCAGATCGTCTTTGTCTAAAAATCCTCCACTCCAGCAATGGCTGCAACACCTTAAAATCCCAGATAGGTCAGAACTTGTTTATTCTACTACCGTTCACAGATAACAATAATGGGTGACCTAGTAAACCCTGTCGTGTCGGATCCCATGAAACTCATGCGGGACAGAAAATCCTTCTCGTTGTCACCTGGTGCAATTATCTGAGGTCTGCAGTGCAGGGCTCGCTGAAGCAAATAATCCTGTACACCCCAATTAATCATTGTCAGGTCTGCAACTGACTGCATGAGAGGATTCTGGCTCTTTAAATGACTGTGTGGTCACCGATCTGTTCAACCATATGGGACACCTGATGTGGACATACGTTAAACATAAGGCTTAAAGAGGAAAAATATCCCACAGCATTGCATGGCATGCTGTATAGCAAGTTAACTGCCTAAGGTGAAAGGCATAACTGGTTGATCTCTATCTCTTTCTGCAATAAGTCTGTACACAATACAGAAATTGAGAGCACTGATCTCCCATTAAGCACCGCGAGGCAGTTGGCGTAAACGTGTGCAGGCAGGAATACATATAGGGCAAATAAATCAGCATGGCCTCACATTGAATACAGATTTGTATTGTACAAGTCTATTTTTCAGTCAATTGCTTGTTCAGTCCTCTGTTATGTGTCTACAATGTAAAGATCTAAAAGTCATTTTTAACCATTCACGGTGTGATTTCACATTCAAACCGCTACGGATTATTACCTTTGACCCTTTCTCATACTGTCTGGTAATAAAATATAATAGAAGTCAAGTATATACATGTACAGTAGTCAACATTTGAAGTGGATCAAAAACATTAATCAAAGTTGTCCAAAAACATAAAACCAAACTGTGCTCTTGTCTTAGGACAACCTTGATACATTTTTTTCATCCACTTGTTGACTACTGTATACACACACACATTATTACATAAACAGTAACACTTCACAATAAGGTGTCATTTGTTTACATTAGTTAATGTATTAACTAACATAAACAAACAATGAACAATACATTTATTACAGTATTTATTCATCTTTGTTAACATTAGTTCATAAAAATACAATCATTCATTTTTAGTTCACAGTGCATTAATGTTAACAAATGCAACTTGTGCATTAGTAAATGCTGAAATTAACATTTAACAAGATAATCAAATGCTGTAGAAGTATTGTTCATTATTAGTTCATTCTCAACTTTTATTGTAAAGTGTTACCTTTTGAAATCTAGACATTTATCTTACAAAAATCTATGTATTTGCTAAAGGAGGCCTTTATTCACCCCCTGGTGCAGCGTGAGGGTCGTTTTATTACGTTGTTGACAACAAACGCCCGCTTAGTCCCACTGAAAGATTTAGAGGGGCCAAGACCATTTTTAATATAACTCTGATTGGATTTGAATGAAAGAAGAAAGTCACATACACAGGATGCTTTGAAGGCAAGTAAAACATTGTCCCTTTTGGGTGAACTAACATTTTAACTAAACAATGTAAACGTATTTTAGAACTGGCGATAAGGCAGTCATACTTTTTTTTACAACTCTAAATTCGTTGTCCGACTCTCTTTAAAATGATGTTTGGAAAATAATTTTCTATATAATATTCTAAGAAGCAGGAGATTTTAAAAAGGCTTAGCTATACATAAAACTCATTCGCTATTACGTTATGTAAGTAATCTGTCGCCACATAATCTATGAAAAATGTTCTGATATCCTCTTTGAGACTAAAAACTGTCCTACCATAATAATTTTTTTGGGGAGTGTAGACTTTTCCCTGAATGACACTGATTATCCTTGAAAACACAATGTAGTCGTGAAATGTCATCAATCACGGTACAACAGCTTTCAAGGTCAGAGGGAAGATGATACCAAATATTTGTCTATGCATGCATGAATACCATTCTATCCCCTGAAATGTCAGTGCGGTAGAGTTTGTTGAAGCAAACCTCAGCGCGGTTCTAAGTTTGGGGTCATGATCTGATGAGTTAATGCACCAGATCAAACAAGGTCTCGGCAAACTGGGAAAGCTTCTGACTGGTTTTTCACAATAATTCTCAAACAAGTTGATACTCTTGGCGACATGCTTTAAGCACTTTTCAGTGCAAGAGTAAGATGTTGCATGGTAAAAGCATAGTTTAGTTTCATAACTGCTACTGAAGATATCGAAAGGGATAAATTAAATTAGATAAATTAAAGTTCACCCAAAACCTTTGCAGTGAATGGGTGCCATCAGAAACCGAACAGCTGATAAAAACACCACAATAATCCACAAGTAATCCACACAACTCAAGTGCATTAATTAACATCTTATGAAGCAGAAAGCTGTGTTCTTGTGTAAAAAAAACAAACCATTTAGACATTTTAACTTTTTCATTGGAGAAAGCAATATTATGGAAAGAAAGAATGGTTAAATTTACTGATATATTTGTTTATTAATACTTTATGTTAAATGTACTGGAGTTGTGCTTTTATCAAAACTGTCTGACGGCACCCATTCACTGCAGATTCACTGCTGAGCAAAAGATGTAATGCTACATTTCTCCAGATCTGTTCAGACGAAGGAACAAACTCATCTACTAGAAGGCCTGAGGGAAAGTGAAATTTTCAGCAAATTTTCAATTTTGGTTGAAGTTTTTTTTTTATTTACCTGTCCCCTTATAATATCTCTACTACTGATTCTGAAATATATAATTTACCATGCAGCAAACAAACTCATCTACATCTTGGATGGCCTGAGGGGGAGTACATCTTTGGATGAACCATTCCTTTACTGGAACAAATCATAATATGAGGATTTTGCACATTAAAGCAGTTCCACATTCAAGTACTGTAGATAGGACCTGCACTTGCATGCCTATTGCGATTTAAAAAAAAATAAAAAAATAAAAAATTGCAGCTGGGGATGTTGTTAACATGGTTGCCAAGTACACTGACTTAAAGAAACTTTTTTAATATATTGAGAGATTTGATACAGATGGCTGAAGACAGACATTGATATAAACACATAGCACACACGTGTAAAGGCTTGTAAATGAGAATACTTTAAGCACTAAAACACAGCGTGCTCCAATAACTGTTTTGATCCCTGCAGAAGTGAAAAATGTGATCCTGCCACCACAAAGTAATTTCTCCATTTTAAAAACATTTAAAAATAAATAGCAGCAAAGGTTTGCTGATAATAGTGATAATATAGCCCACACGAGTACCTCTGATGTTAATTAATCTAGTGTATTGTGTTAAAACTACTCAACCGTGCTAATGTGAGCAACAAACAAGCAATGCCGTAGCCTTGAAATGTGATCTGTATCCAGTTTCATTATGATCCTTTAAAAAGCAGACAAAGAACAATGTCAGAACGTGCCTTGACTCAACCCTACTGCTAAGCTAGTAATGAAAGCAAAGCAATGATGTCATCTCAACGAAGAGTCATCGTGGAACATTTGATAGTGTATATAACCCAGCAAGCCCAGACCAAATCAGCAGACCTTTTGAGTTTATTTTATAAACTGATAAAAAAGGGAATTCTTTATCAAATTAGCCCAATATGGAAAGTGTGGGTTTGTTGCGCATGTTCCAATTCTGCTGAAATCTCCTAAGCTTTCTGTGGAGCTCTGTGGGCACAAATTCCATGTGGGCATGATGATAATTCTCACTGAGCAGCTTTCTTAGAGCGCCTACACACAAGCGATTCATCTAATGAATATTATCGATAACATATGCTTTAAAATCTGAGGTATGAAGTATTTGAGGAATAGTACTTCACTACAACACCCAAGTATTATTTGGGGGGGATCTGTACTTTACTTGAGGTCTGTCAAAGCTGAACACTTCAAGGACAAAAAAAGTTTTAATATTATACTTACAATTACATTTATTTGCAAATAGACGTCATATATCATTATGCCTTAAATCTCTCCTAAAAAGTGTTATTTTTCTTCAATCAATAGTCTTTGGTTTAAACAACCAATGACAGTAATTTCAGTGTGAATACTGATTTGGCAGCACTTTTTAAAAGACTAGTTAAAAAGAAATAATGAATAAATAAAAATAACAAAGTTATCATTTTCCCACCACCATATTCACTTCAAACCTTCAGAAAATTCTTAAGAATGTTCATCCTTTTTTAAACCATCACAAAAGTGGATGGGTACCAGGTCTATGGGAACCAAGTTTATAAAAATTCCAAACGTGACAAAAAAGGAACAAGAATCATATCATGTGAGCATGGAAGCATCATGAAAGTAGTTGATACAAGTAAAGAGTAAAATTTGTCGTTATTTACTTGCTTTTAAATCTATCTTGACAACCAAGGTCCTCATTCGCTTTTGTTGTAAACACAAGCTCAGTCTTGACATTTACAATAAATAACTTCTTTTGTGTCGCAAGTATTTGCGCAAATTCAGTATATAAATGACAATGTTCATTTTTCAGTGAACTATCCGTTTCAGACAGATATACAAGTGCTTATATTTTTTAATAACCATCTATCAACCGTGTTAACACCCTCAGTTCATGATTATTCTAAGTATCATTATATTCAAATGTCAAACCACTGTATAATTACCAGCCGCTAATTTTAGGTTTCAGAATGATGTAGCATTTGCACTTTAATTTCAGTACAATTTAATAGCAGTCCCACTACTTCTACTTTTCGGTTAAAGGGCGTGGAAAAGCTTTGTCATGTTAAATCAAGTGGGAATACACAACTGTACCTGCCCCCTGACATTCCCGTCGGCTAATTGTTTTGTCACTTTCGCAAAAACCCTTGTGTTTATATGCCTTCATGACACGCTGCTGAAATCAATGTATTCACATCACCGACACGGTGTAAAAGTGTGTAGGCGCCCTTAATCTCACCCAGCTTTTCACAGCCCACACAAGGACCCTGGGTAGTTGCTCTATATAGCGTTGTCCTTTTACACTTTGTTTGAGCAATATAGCTGCCATATGAGCACATTTGGGAATCCACTGCATGCTTAACCATGTAAGTCTTTATTTAATGGTGTCAGTCTTGCATGGATTCCTCTTCAGAGTAAATGTTTAAGGAATGACAGATGCAATTACGGTCTCTGTCATATTTAATCAAGAGAGCACATTTTTCTCTGACCTCTCCCGATGTTTCATCGGAACTTTAGATATGACTTTTACAGACCATTCAAAAGTCCTGTAAGGGAGGAGCTTTGCGCAATTCTGCGAAGTGTCTCAACAAACACTGAAATAAGTCATTCGTCTTGAGAAAGGGTCAGACCTCAGGAAAAAGATAGAGCTATCAGCTCAGACAAGACTTCCTCTAATGACTCATTCAATGAGGCATGACTAATAGTGGTATATTTAACCCGGAATGGAAAAATTAGTGAGGATTATGTGTCTTGCAGCTTAGGATGGCTTTTCGGGGTTCAGTAAAATTCTTCATGAAAATGAATTTGAAGTAGCCATGATGTCCAAACAAAATGTACCGAGCCAACAACATGCTTTGTAAGGCTGAGAGTGTTTCTTAGATGTAAACAAACATAAAACCTGCAGAATGTGCCAATTTACATAATCATTGTCATATAATACTGTCAGTTATGCTATTTAGAATAACGAGAATTCATTGCACGTTTGTTAATCGAAAAGGTTACTAATAAATCATTTGTTCACAAACTGTCAGGCCATATCAGAAGCCTGATCTCTGCATTGCAGCTTGAGAATGGAGGTCTCTTTATGTAGCTCCACATCCAACATAAGAGTGCAGACCCATTATTCACAGAAAGGAACATCTCTTTCTCTTCCTTCTATATTTTTCCAGACTTGAGTGCATATGAGACAGAATCTTTTGAAATGATATAATTATATATATATATATATATATATGTGTGTATGTGTGTGTGTGTTTTCTCATATGCGCTTAAGTCTGGAAAAATATAGACGTTTATTAGTTAGTCTGAACAATCATGGCTGTCAATTGTAATATTAAATCAATGTTACATATATGATATATTTGATGTATTATTTACAGAAAAAAAATAATAACAATGATTTTAATATTACAAGTAACAGCCATAATCGTTGACACATAAATATGGTTTATACATAAATATGTGCATATATGGTTAGAAAATAAGAAATAAATGCCTAATAACAACAATACTTATAAATAATAATTAATATAATTATAATAACAATAATAAAAGTTCTGACACTGATTATGGTAGAATGAATTACATAAAAATTAACTAATTGGTGGCAATAAGCATTAGGTCATGCAATATCACTTGTACATACACTATATTACCAAAAGTATTCGCTCACCTGCCTTTACTCATTCTATGAACTGAAGTGCCATCCCATTC
>JAUMHR010000056.1:16618733-16632640 GCA_032361145.1 Enteromius fasciolatus
TATAGTGTCCAATGAGCCTTATAAAATGCACAGTCATTTCAAATACCACGACCAGCCCATAATAAGTGGAAGTAATACACTGTATTATGAAAAGATTAATGCCCTTAAAAATCCTGAGAAATACTTTAGTATCCAATGGAATTTCTGTTTTTTTTTTAGCCAATATTGTTTTCCTGAAACATCATTCTTAGCGTCAGTTTGTGATGGTTAAAAAGGCTTAGTAAAACATGTCTCAGAACATTTTTTCCCATTTCACTACTGGGTCTTGAAAGCAAAATAATTCTGTGTAAATGGCCTCTAAGCTGACAAATTCTTTACATTAAAATCCTCATATTCACATGAGCACAATGCTATCATTTTTGCCCATTTTTTTTCCTCTTCTCAGTAAAGCCTTTGTTCCTGGGATTATCTAATGGCCTATGAGTGTCTGCTCTGGAGGAAAGGATTCCATGGCTTAGAGCTATCTGATAACTAGGCTACGTATGAGCTTTTTCATTAGAGACAGTCAATTATCTTTAAAAGGCTTGTTGTGTAAAGTGTGATGGGACACGGCCTCTTGTTTGATTCAGACTTTTAGATGTGATCTCTGTACATCATTTCAGTGGTGAAGAGATGTCTGCATTGATCGGCCTACATTAAGATTATTACTACAGAAAGATAATAATAATGATAATAATAATAATGATGACTCTGAAAATTGAACACAATTCATTCAAATTCATACATTTTATGAAATTCCTCCTATATATTAGGGAGATATACTAAATAAGGACAGAAAGACATGCACACAAAAGAAAAATAGAAAAACACTTGTATTTCTACTTCTATTTCTACTATAGATACACTATAAAAAATGTACAAAAGTCCTCAAATTCAGTACATTTTTTTTATTGCCACATCAACATTTGTATTTTTTATTTCCATGTAAATAAGAGACACTGAGGATATATTTTTAATAGCAAAATGTAGTCATTTTTAAATGTACTTTAATTGTCAGTCTGGGCCAACATTTTTTTTAATTACTTAGAATGGTTTGGCCATTTACATAATGATGAAGTATGCGAGTCAGATCTTTCTACTGATTATAAAATGCTGCATTTTCATCCGATACACACTTGATCTTGATTGTCTTCTAGCTCAAGTTTCAGTAAAAAATAAATAAATGAAAAAGTTTCAAAGGAAGTTAATCCTTTTGAATTTATTTCTTAATTCTGTAGCTTTTCCAAATCATGAATCCAATCTTTTTAAGCTTTTAACAAACAATATTTAAATTGCATTTGAAAAGACATTGATTACATGTCATTTTAATGCTCTTTACTTCATATTTCCATGGTCGGGTACTGAATATTGTAATCAGTGTGATTAAAGCTGAATATTTCGCTTGTATATTTTACAATGATAGTAATAAATCTACAGCTCCAGCATTTTATGTTCAGTAGCTAGCCAAAACTAATGTCTAAAACCTCCTTTACACTTTGTCCCTGCACCACTTGGCTGGCTCTTTGCTCAAAAAATCAGCGTGATCTCTTTGTGTGAAACTCCTTTTGTGATGCTAAGGCTGCCATTCTCATTCTCTCTGGACTCCGCACCTGAGCATGCCACACATCAGTGTTTCATTGACGGTTGATGACAGGCTTTTTTATAGCAGAGATCTTTCTGTAGTAATAATCTTAATGTAGGCCGATCAATGCAGACATCTCATCACCACTGAAATGGTCTGTACATGAAAACCGATAGAAAGGCAAATGAACTGGTGAATTTAAAGATGTACGGCATGTAAAGATGCTTTGAGCTTTGAACATTCAGGGAACATTCAAAAATAACATATTTATAACTTAATTGGAATGCTAGGAATATTTTTAGAACACATTTTTGTTGGTGAGGGAATCAATTATTATTGATTTTTGTTCCAGAAGGAAGTCCATGAAAATCAGTATGTTAAGGCATTTAAAAATTTGAGTTAACTGTGGTTCAGTTGCAATAGAGTTATCTAGCGATTCCAATTGAGTTTAGTGATTTGTGAGCGCGAGGGAGCGTGTAAACCCAGAGAACTGTTCTGATTGGCTATTTTGATTGTGTGGCGTCAAGCCTCATTTCATGTTCAGATAAATCATTTGGTGCTGGAGTTCTGCCAAGTATTAAGACACTGTGTTAAAGCTATGCCTATTTCTCACTATCTAACCATAAATTTATATATATATATATATATATATACAAATGGCTTTTGACATTTCTTAATTGCATTTCTTCTATTAACTATTTTTATTGTTATATTTTTGTATTATAGCCTATGTATATATGATAATTTAGATACCAAAGTACAGTAATCAGTAAACCAATATATATAATTTATATATTTATAAATTTATATATAAATTAAAAAAGAAGACAAACAAAGACAAATAAAACATATTGGATAAAAGACCTGCTTATGTGTTACATATAGGAGAGACTTGGGGTTGTTAAAACTTTCTTCAAAAGAAGTTTGTATGTTGTTTTTTAATACCAATTTGAAACCCCTCTTAAATTAGAATCTTTTTTTTTTATTGTTCTGAGTAGTTTTATCATAGTTTTGCAATAGCCTTTATCTGCTAGGTGAACCACTGAACACCATAAAAAACTTTTTAAATTTTAAATATTGTTTTATATTATGATCATACAATTTCATTTAACATAGTGTATTTTCTCAGGGCAAACGTAGTGTATAAAAATGCTATAGCCTAAAACAATATTTTTTAAATTTTCAAAAATGATCTTTCAAAATGTAGCTGTTCTGTTAATATATATATTTTTTAGCTTATTAAGACGTTTAGACGTTTATTGTTTACACTGAGACCACGTAATAAATATAAGCTAATGTGCTCAATATGCTGTATGTAAATAAATTGTATTTCTATTTACATTTTTTTTTTTCAAAATACGTTACTCTTACAAAACAAGAGGTCTAAAAACATTTTGCATTTTGAGCTTAAAAATGTGTTTACGGCATATAATTATACAGTCAGATACTACATCGAAAAAGTAAAACAGTAATGAGACATAGAGTGTTTGTTAGCATCCAAGCTGCACTCAGCACCTCTCTTCTGTCCCTTTAAACCTTCAGCTGGTTGGCGAGACTCCTGCGGTGGCATTTAACTGAGTGGGTGACGTCACTAAACTTTCCAACGCGCGGTGTGTGTGTGTGTGTGTGTGGGGGGAAGATGAGGGAGTGAGTGAGTGTGTGTGTAGAAGACAGCGTGTGCGTGCACTGCTCTGCTCAGGACGCGCGAAGGATTCGTGTTTTTCGGTGAGTGGATCGTACTTTTCCTTTGGAAAGTAAGCGCCTCAGGAACGCGGATTGTGTTTGTACGTCGCATCGCTTAAAAAAGAAAACTTGAAGTCCTGGAAAGTGAGTCAGCCTTTGTAGAGAACGTGTGTAAAACTTTCTTTTACATTCTGTTCGTCAGATGAAGTAGTTTCAGCCATGATGTAAACACTGGTTTGTTTAAAGCAGTATCCTAGAGGATATGGACGGGGTTTTTAAGGATGGAATGCGCTCGAGCAGGTTCCTTCTGTAACACGGATGCACGAGAGCCAGCAGGCGGGATCTTTTACTGTGGTCTTCAAATTGGCAAGTGGATTTTATGGAGTAACGTTAGTCAGTCGTGTATTTGTTGCTGGACATAGATGTTGCATCTCATTAAGCTTGGATTTGGATTTTAATTAGCAGAAAAGTGCAGGTTATCGATGCGCCTGACAGCTGTTCATTGTTTGTTTTCAGAGTGATGCTGTATAGTTATTGACGCCATGAATCTGTACGTTTTTTAGGTGAATGGTTTCTACCCTGTAGTATTTTTTTTCTACCCTGTGTTGTGCGAGAGAAAATATATTTAGCAGACAGTTAAGCAGGCAGTGTATTAGACAGTTCTCCACTTCACCTGTATACACTGTACTTGCCAAAGCAGGCTTATTAGTCTGCCTGTCTTTTTATTTGTCTGTCTATATGTATGCTAATTTGTCTGTCTAGGTGTCTGAGGTGTTTGCTTCATCTGTCTAGCTGTTTGTTTCTCGTCTGATAGGTGCTGTAGTAGATAGGCTACTGTCTGCTTGTCTTTCTGTTTATTTGTCTGTCTGCTGTCAATCTGTGTAGCTGCCTTTCAGTCTGTTTTTCTGTATCTGTTTACCATGTCTGATTACCGTCTGTATATGTCTTTCTATTTATTTGCTTAAGATTTTTATATTTATTTTTTGCTGTCTATTTGCTTTTGCATAGACATATCACAATCATATTAAGTTAAAAAAATTTTATAGCGTACACAAGGGTTTCATCCTACTTTTTTTCAGTAGTTAAAACTTCTTTTGGGCCATGTAGTGCCCCTGGAAAGGATTAGCGATGTCTGTCCGTGGATACCTCTAGAGGCCATTTCCTGGCTGTAATCTGCATGACAATACCTTTTCCTTCAGTGTGAGCCAGTCAGATGTACTGAATTTACAGTCCCTCTCTGAGAAAAGCAAACTGATCACTGAATCTCAAGTCCTCCACCATTGTGCTATCGCAAATATTCTGCCAGTAAGGGCAGATTCATTCTTCTTGCAATTCATTCTCTGGATTAGAAGACTGTAAAAATGCTACAGTAAAAACCTGTTAAATGATTAATGTTAAGTTTTCCTACTTACTATATGCGGTAAAAAACGTATTAGACATATACGGTAATATACAGTTTTTGGAAGTGAAAAAGAACGTATAATTTGCAGTAAATAACTGACATTCCCAGATTTCTCCATTACATTTTATTTTTGTTGTTGTTGTTGAATAACTGTTTGATTAATGTTTATTGCAATATTTCAGTTTTGTACCATGATAGTGTTTAATGTTTGTGTGAATGACACTTTGCACCTTTTACATATGTTCATATTTAAAAGCTTATCAGTGTATTACAAAGATACAAAGCAGATTTCGTACTTAAATAGGTTGGTATATTAACATTATATAAGCTAATGAAATTACGGTATTTAAACGTAAATTTAAGTTAAATTCATAAAGCCTAAAATGTTGCTACCATCTTTTGCTACCACAGCCGGGTTTTTTTTCCATTTTCCATGAATCCATAAATTTATGGTAATATTTATTATGTAAAGGACTAATAAAAACTTGCATGCATAACTGTAAATGAAAAACATAAATGTAAAAATATACACTGCGCTAGTGCTCAAAAAATATTCAATATAAATACATTTGGGGAAAAAAACCTGTTATACCTTTAACAAAATAAATAATTATGTGAATACTGTTACAAGGGAAAACACAAATTAAAACTTTTTTTAAAAAAACTTCAGAAATTGAGTAAATTAACTCTTTGTATTCCATGCTTTTTAAACTAAGTTCAAATATGTGGAATGGCATAATGTTAAGTTTTGGAAGATTTGCAGTGAATAGCTTATGTATAACTATAACGTATACTGTATATGATCTGTTCCTTACACAAAACACTTTTTAAAAAGCACTTTTTTTGATGTTTTTTATTGAACACCACTATAATCAATTTTGTTTTTAATGGCTGAACAAACTTTTCTTGTAGAGGAAAGGGGTAAATTTAAGGTTAGTTTTTATTTTTCTCGACTATATTACTTTGAAAAGAGGAATAATATCACACCGTATGAATATTTTAATGTTCTCAGTTCTCACTGGCTTTCTAGGTTTGTGTTTGTAAGTTTACTATATAGGCCTTTGTTTGTCTAATGGAGGACATTATTATTGTATCCAAAAACTTTGGTTGGCTTTTATGTGTAATGACACGTTTCCTTTCTGTCTAAAACATATCACCTTTGTTCATAGATTGCATAGATGCATTACTGATCTAAAAGCATATTTGTTTTTGTCTTTGGCAAACACGAAACTCCAAAGCTCTTTTTAATTACAAATGCCCAATGTAGTTGATTATTCAGGATGGATTTCCTTTTTTATGAAAGAAGTGGGGAGGTTTTTAATGTTTGCAAATGCAGTTTTTAAATTGCATCTGAACTGGGAAGTTAATAAATGTGCAAGATGTTAATTTTCGGTAATGTGCTGATTTGCAGTTTTTATAGCTCCAAAGAAGTGAAGGTTCTGTGGAGTTATACACACATTAACTTATCTGAATTAGGACAAGCCAGAGCCTTTACTGTTTTTATATCAAGCTAATTATAAATACTACCGACTAACCTTAACCCCTAAATTGAAACGTTTGCAGTTTTAAAATAATATATATATTATTTATGCATGAATAAAATTTCATATTGAGGGCATCCCCGGATATCCCTAAGGATAGTTTTGTCAGATTGAGCTCACTTCTGAGGACAAATGTGTCCCCAAAGTGTAGCTAAGTAAATCCACATAAACGTATATTAGATTTGCATTCTTTGGCGTGCATTAGTCCTTTAGAAACCTTGAAGAAAGGAAAAATCGAATTAACAATCTGTTAATAGGCCTAGCACAACTTACAATGCATAACTGTAATTGCATTACACATTGATTATTTCAGGGGTGTTCAGCTCTTCTATTCTGCCGTCCTTTTAGCATAAATATCATTCTTGAATAAAGAGTATTTCGCTTTTTAAGCTCAGTGGTATTCATGACTTGACTCTATTCTTCATTTCTCATTTTAAACTTTTTTTTCTCTTTGCACTTACATACATTGAACTTCTTGTCAGATTGCAATTTTAAAAGTACAATCAACTCCAGTTTTTGGTGTTACTAAATGTGAAAAAAATAACTATCAGAATCTTTCATCTGCCAGATGTGTCTTTGAAAGCACCAAATTGCAAATGAGGGCATACATAGAAAAGGATGAGGCAAACATCCAGTGACCTCATTACTGGTACAGACAGTGAATTGTCTGAATATAATGGTTCTGTCATGAACGACATGAATTTTTTACTTCATTACTTCATCATTTTTTTTACAACTAAAATTGCTTCATCTGTATTTAAAGTCCAGATTAGAGGAAAACCATTAGAACTTGCAATTCAGCATGATTGATTGAAATAATTCTAATTAACTTGGAAAAAAAGATTGGCTTTGTTGATTTAAAATTATTATTATTATTATATTTTTTACTGTAACATTGGCTCAATCAGAAGCATGCACTGGAGTGGAACTGTTTTTGCCTTGTTTGAAAATATTCCTTTACATTTATCCTCGGTGATAATGATGAAACAATATTGATTGTTACCTACTACCTACTTACTTACCTACTTACCTACTTACTTACCTACCTACCTAACTACCTACTTACTTACTTACTTACTTACCTACTTACTTACCTACCATGGTGCACGTTATGGCCGCTGAAGTATTGTAATCTATTCTTACTTTTGTGGCCTTTACCAAATGACTGTGGAGGTTTGAAGTTCAAAATATATCCTGTGGAATACTGTTTAAAAACAATGGCATATGTCCCCGCTCTGTCTGTTATTTTGTGTATACAATTATCTTTTAGTTGTTTAGAATCATGCTCATTGATTCCAATCTTCATTATTTTGCATGAAAAGTATCTGGAAGCATTTTTTAAGAAATACTTTAGCATTGTGGTTTTTGCCATCCCATTCAATCTCATTACTTAAGCTCCCATTAGAGTTTAAATCTATCAGCCAGCTGAAGCGAAGTTGTTTGAAAAGAACAAGTTGTTTGTATCTTAAATATTCTGCTAGGCCTATATAACTTGATTTGAAGTTATTTATGTGGGTGCCCTAATCAGTATGTGCCAAGTTCTTCCCCAGCTAGACCCATAAAAATCATTCTCATGAAACCCAATGAGATTTATTTTTCTTCATTACAAGGCTTGTCTCCATTGACAATTGTGCTGGAATGGGATTTGCCCTGATTTTATGCAGCTGTTGATGCCCAGTCTTGAGATGTCAGCACAAAGCAATTTACCTTCCCTATCCTAATGCGATAAAGAGATGATGGGTGCACCAACAGAAGCTGTTGTTGTGCTGCCCGACAGCTTAGTCCATCCAGTTTTATGTTCTTTATTGATTGTGATTGTTTTAAGGCACAGGCCAAGTCTGAACTATTTAATTTTACAGCATCTTTTACTGTGTCCCAATCATACTCTTTACAAGGCAAGAGCTTGTCAAATTCTTAAAACGTCCCAAATCGCAGCATTAGCACCTGTGATGAACATGTGATTTCCAGTCATTTTTCACCACTATTAACTTGACTGTAGATAATTCACATGCCACTGTGATTTCTGAGTGCCTGTTCAGTGCCACATAATTTCCCAACCTGTGAAGCCATTATCATGTCTAATGTCATGCTTTTGCAGTAAAAGGCCAGGTACAATAAAAGCATCGCTGAGTTATTTGCAAACTAAATTGTGCTTGCAGTTCTGTTGTTTTCAAATGGCTCACACGGATGATACGCAAACTTGTTGCCATGTAGCTCCTAATTTACATTTTTGAAAATGCCTTTTTAAATTGAGTCTTTCGCATGAGCAGGCACACTGTTTTAATGCGGAGCTGATTAAGGTCAAGTTGAAGAGAGAAGAAATGAAATCTCTGAAATATAATCTGCAAAGGGTGTATTGTGCAGGCTTGTGCATCATGGAAAGTGTGTGCGGATAAGATGCTGGAGAGACTCGTAAGAGAAAAGAAAAAGGGAGAACTGGTGTGTGAGGAGAATGTGTGACCTCAGGTGATGGATTATTGAAAACCTCTCCCACAGGACACTATTCTTCAGTGACTGGTATGGCTTAGACTTAGTGTATGCCAGTCAGCAAGTGTGTTTCATCCAGTGCTTTAGGTATTCTTCAACTAAGCCAGCTCCTGGAGTGGCAGGTTAGAATGAAGGAATGAACAAAAATAGTTTTTTTAATAGAATGCATACCTTAAAGGACCCTAGAAATAAAACTTATGCTATTGTTTACTCACCCTCATGTTGTTCAAAGACTTGAAGGGAAAGTTTTTGTTGTGTCTTCACACTTCACTCTTTTCCATACAATGATAGTCATAGTTACCTTAGGGGGAAAAAAACACTATGAAAAGTAGTTCCAACTTGTGTGCTATACTGCGTTATGAGAATTTTTAAAGGATTATCGCTTTTTGCAGCATTGGAAAAATGTACCTCTACATTTCTGTGTAACTCCAAAAATGTACGATTCACAGCCCTTTTTATCTGATGTGGTATGGAAATAAAAAACACAGGTAACTCAAAATTATTTTCGCACAAGTTCAAAGTTTTTTTTTTCCAAACGTGGAAAAATCAAGCTGTTTTGTACAGCTAAAAATAACTTGGATAAATAATTACATTTTCAACTGGCCACGCCCATTTATAAAGGAAGAAAAAGGTGGATTTGACACGTCAAATTATTGGTTATTAAAGATGCTTAGTTTCTTGCACAACACTGTTATGATTTTGTAACTTACTGCATGACCTGTAAACTAACTAATATGTTTGCATTGCTATTACGATACAGTATGAGTCTTATGAAATACATCACAATAACAGAGATCAAAGCAGACAAACAGCATGATTGCTTCAGAAAATGCATTTTTTCTCATGTTTGCTTTTGTTAACGCTATCCATTTAGTGTAGGCGGTGCATTATTTTTTGCAATAGAGCATTAACCTTTTAGCACCACTTACCAGACATTTAATCTCCAAAATACTGTTAATAACCACCATAATAAAGCGTTGGCAGGTTCACAACAATCTTTTTTGAGGCAACACATAATGTGCATTTAGCACAACTCATAGGACCTTTCACTTGAAAGTGTTGTGAAACGTGCAAAAAACAGTTTAACTATCACCACAGGCACTGTTTTCCAATGAGCTTGGGTTTGCTTTGTGTGAGCAACAGCAGTGGCGGTTCTACATTAAATTTCTCCCTGGGCGAGACCCCCTCTTAGCAGCCCCCCTTCAACACGACTTTGTGTGTCATTCTATGCAGGTTTATGAAAATTATAATTCAACAGGAGACAGCACTTTCTCAGAGAACAGAAGAGCACGACAGAATCAAGTCGATAGAATCTGACAAATGTGTAGGGTGTTAACCACCCAGCAGCGTCACAAATATCGGCCATGGAGACACCTGCTAGCAGGGCCTTTGAGGCCGCCACACCACGTGTCGAGTGTGCTCTGACTCCTAGCCTCGGCAGGAGACCAGAGGACTCATATGACACATTGATGGCATCCACTATCCAACAGCTTAAAGTCTGCTTGGTCGCTGGAAGCCCCTTCTTCAGGGGACCAGAGCATACGAGCAACTGCTCAGACTTTCTCCACAGGGCAGCTCTGTGGACTGGACACACACAGTTTAGCTTCTGCTGACCAGGCTCCCTGAAGGGAGGAGGGTTGAAGGTCTGTAGTACTACTGGCTGAGGTGTGACCGTAGGTACCTTGGGACTGTAACCCGCTGGCAGGTACAGGAAGGCTTTGGCCATGCCATCCGCAAAGTCGAGATGAGAAGGGGGCACTGAGAGGCCCTGAAGGTCACCTACTCTCCTCAGAGAACACAATGCTAGCAAAAGTGTGGTCTTTATCGTCAACAGACGATCTGAAATCTCTTCTATGGGCTCAAATGGTGGCCCACAGAGAGCTTCTAACACAACAGCCAGGTCCCAGGTGGGCACCCAGGAACGTACTGGTGGCCTAAACCTCAGCGCACCGTGGAGGAAAGCGTATGACCGGGGGTTTTTAACCAACTGTATGTCCACCGAGAGAGGAGTGGTAGGCCGATATAGCTGCCACGTAAACCTTCAGGATGGAGTGAGCGACCCAAGTAGAGAATCTGGCCTGCAAAAATTTCAGAACTGTACCGACTGGGCAATTAACTGGATCTTGCTGGCGTTCTCTACACCATGAAGTTAATAACTTTCGTTTTAGGCCATATAGCTTCCTCGCAGGTGGAGCTCTGGACTGCAGAAGGGTCTCAACAACCTCGGTTGAGAGACCTGTGGCTAAAAGTTGTGCTCCCTCAGAGATCACACTCTCAGTTTCCACAGTTCCGGACGGGGGTGTACTATGGTGCCCCCCTCTTGTGATACATTCTAGTATTTGCCAGTCGTCGCTATAGTTCAGCACTTTGTAAACATACGGGGTGAGAGTGCAAGGCCGAAGAGTAGTACGTGATATTGGTATGCTTTGCCCCTGAAAGCAAATCTCAGGGACTTCCTGAGTGAAGGATAGATCGATACATGGAGGTACGCATCTTTTAGATCTATCGTGACGAACCAGTCCTTGTACCTGATTCATGCTATGACCTGCTTCACAGTGAGCATTCTGAATTTCAGTTTCATACCTGAGCGGTTCAATAACCTGAGATCTAAGATGGGCCTCAGCCCTCCATCCTTTTTTGGAACTATGAAGTAGTGGCTGTAGAACCCACACTCTTTTTCGTAAGGAGGCACCCCCTCGATCCACTTGGAGACCGCTGCACTGGCAGGGGTTAGCAGATCGATCTCCCTATGAGCGGGCTCCCGAAACACGACCCTCAAGTCTTTTGCTCCCCTTCTTGTTTATCTTGGGGAAGGATTTTCACTTCCCTTTCGGGCGGCAATGCTCTGTTTCTGTGTTACTTTGTATGAGAAGCATGTACTCGGCTGGAGAGCGATTATAGTGCTCACGAGAGGCCAGCAGTTCTTCTGAGCCCTCATCCAGGTCTTTTAGCAGGTTGGCTTGGTACTCTTGTAACTTGTAACGACCTTTTATTTTTTTTTTCGTGTGCAGACACGTCACCAGCTTGACCTGCTGCCGAGTACCTCCTGCCCACCAGCATTTACATGTAATACTTAAAGGTTTGGGGGCCGAGACGGAGCCTTTAAAGACACTGCAGCATCGAGAGAGAGATAGCTCGTAAGCGTCTACTCAACTCATGGCATCGTTTATAACCACTTTCATTCATCCCCATTAATTTATTTAGGGGGATGAAAACCGGACTGTGAATGGCCACGACTTTGACACCTCGGTATGGAAATCGGGACAAAAACGGCAGGCTTCTTCTTGAAGGTATTTATTTATTTATTTTTCAGTCTCCTCTGCGTTCTCATCTCTTCATCCTCGGATTAGACGAGGAGAAAGGCAGCGCCGCCTTGACGAGGGGAAGTAGCAGAACATGCTTCCCTCCTGGAGGAATGAGATAGGGACTTGCCCGTCTCAGTATCCCCTGCTCGCAGTCAGCATTCCGCGAGCAGCAACACCGCTCAGCCTCGGCTAGAATGGGAACAGTGCTGTGATAATCGCTTACTTTTTATCCCTAAAAAGAGCCCTCTGGGAGCGAACCAGTCATAGTGACATTCTTTCACTACATATGCAGCTCTCCTCAGGAACTGCATCAACATGTTTCACTTTGCATGTATTTTTTCCTTTTTTGTTTCACAGAAATAACAATAGCATTAGTCTGGAATAACATGAAGGAGAGTAAGTAACGAGACAAGTTTTATTTTCTGTGTGAAGTGTTCCTTTAAAACAACACCATGGAGGGTGAAAATGAGTCTACAAAAACAGAGAAAACGCCTGAAGTATACCAAGAAATTAAATCAAAATAATGGCTACAGGTTAATGTCATCAGAATAAATGTTGTTGTGTTTGTTTGTATATTGTTCTCCAAGAAATGAGGGGAAAAAATCTATATCTAATCTAAAATATCTAGCATAACAAATTTGAAGTTGATAGAAACCGCTGAAGAATTATTTTCTTATGCTAAAATATAAAGTTTCAAGCTTTACATCAAATGCCATGTCTTTGCATTTGCTTTTTGAGACACGTTCATGGGAAATTTTGAATGTGCTCAAACTTTTAAATCTGTCAGGCCCAAACGTAGCTGACAAGCCACTGGTGTAAAATGAAGTTTATGTGTACAGAGGATTAGCAGTCTAAACTGCAGCTGTAATGTCTTTTCAGGTTCATATCTTAACTCAAGGCAAGAGAGTCTCACAGCACTAGACACTCACAAAGTTATTAGAATCATTCAACCCTGAACATGAGCTGTATTTACCTTCAAAGTCTCTCCCAAGAGGCTTTGAGTCATGCCAGCCACATGATTCAGTTGATGTGGAGTGAGTTGGACCGTGGTGCTGTTTCTGAAATGTAATCGTTTTAGGATATTCATGATGCTTACCTAAGGCACTGTCCGTATTGAAAGATCAATGGTATATAAACTTAAATGAGATTTCAGTCTGAGGACTTTTTTTTTTTTTTTTGTGAGTGGCTGAACTGCTTTGAAGAGTTGCTTTTATGTGAATTATGAGATGGTACAATAACTAAATGTTGCCTAATGATGCACAAATGTGCTTAAAGTGTTAGTTCAACAAAAATGAAAATTCTGTCATTAATTACTCACCCTCATGTCGTTTCAAACCCATTAGACGAGACACAAATTAAGAAATTTGTGATGGAATCAGTGAGCCATCTATCCCTCCATAGACAGCAATACAACTGAAATGATCCCAGATCCAGAAATATAGTATAAACATCAGTAAAACAGTCCATGTGACATCAGTGGCTCAACTTCAGTTTTGAAAATTCAGCTTTGCCATCACAGAAATAAATGCCATTTTTACATATTTTAAATGTGGTTTTTTTGTATCTGCAGTATATTTGATCGGATAAATACAGCCTTGGAAAGTTTTAAAGATCTTGGCAACTTTTAAAGGGTATATATTATGCATATATGTAAAGAATGTAAAGCAGTGGCGATTTCTTTAAGACTGCAAGGGAAGCTCAACTTCCCCTATAATGTCACAAAATTATTGGTCAAATTATGTACTATTGTATTAACATTTTATTGACTAAAAATGCGTTCATCTCAAAGAGGAGTTCGTTCAGCATCAGTTAGATATAGCAGGTCGGCTGACTTGATTTTCTTCTCATACATTCCCGTAGCGTCACAGTGCATTTCCCTGTTGAAGCCCAGCGTCCATGGACTTCAATGGGGCTGCTTTGAGCGTTTT
>JAUMHR010000056.1:16649377-16664448 GCA_032361145.1 Enteromius fasciolatus
AACTGATAGCGGTCAGATAAATATGATTTGAACCATGCTAAGGCACTTCCACTAATGCCAATAGAGTTTTCTAGTCTATTCAAGAGAATGTTGTGGTAAATAGTGTCGAACGCAGCGCTGAGATCCAATTGCACTAATAGTGAGATACAGCCAAGATCAGATGATAGAGCAGGTCATATGTAACTCTAATCACCAACAAATACCTGAAATCACAGGCAAAACAGGTGAATGATTCACTGACTTAGTCATAAAGCCAGTCACTTGTTTCGTCCCTTAAAGGAACACACTTTTTTGATAATAGACATTTTCCAACTCTCCAAAAGTTAAACAGTTGAGTTTTACCATTTTCGAATACATTCAGCCGATCTTTTAGCGCAGATCATTGAATTTGATTAGACCGTTAGCATCTCTCACTCAAAAATTAACAATGATTTTCGATATTTGAAACCTATTTAAAACTTGACCCTTTCTGTATTTAAATCGTATACTAAAAGTGGCGAAAAAATTTCAAGTTGCAATTTTCTAGACTGATATATCTAGGAACTATACTCACATTTCGTAATAATCAAAGAACTTTGCTGCCGTACCATGGCTACAGCATGCACAAAGATATTACGCTACAGGGAGCGTGCTTTTCTTTTTTTCTTTTTTTTTTAATCCATGGATACGTTTGTGGGAGATGCTGCATAATATCATTGCGTCATTTCTGAGCAAGAGATGCTAATGGTCTAATCAGATTCAAGGATCTATGATAAGCTGCGCTAAAAGTGCTACCACCAGAACCGGAGATTGGCTGAATGGATTCGAAAATGGTTAGTACTAAAACTATTTAGTAATATCAGGTCACATTGTTGATGTTGCTTGTTTGTTGTTTTTTCTTAGTCCATCTGAAAGTGTTATCAAATGTCCTAAAGACATGCATTTAATAGTCAACATTTCGTGCTAGTGGCAACCAGGTGCTTGTAAGATTATGACTACTACTGCACTTCTCAAAACATATGGCCCAAACCACAGAATAAGTACTTTTACCTCACAAAATGGAAAATGCCAAAGTCTAAACGCATTACTTTCCCCTCCCCACATCTGTCCACACAAGGAGAAGGGGGTGATATGGTGGAAATGAATTTTAGGATAATAAAGGAAAAGAATCCTTTAAAATATTCTCAGACCTGTTGATGCCAAGAGTAACACAGCCCCACCCCACTATATTTCTTCTTAGTGAATAGAAGATAGAATGGCTGTACTTCTCACCATCTGTATGAGCTGTACATGTCTGCTGTCTGTCTAGTGTCTTGGTCATCTGTAACAGTTGTGACATGTTGAATAAGGCATAGGTGTCAGATTTCAGTGAGCGTAACACCCTTAGCTGCCAAAGTCCACTGTCTTGCACTCAAGTTGCTCTGTGGCTGAAGTATGAATCCAAATTTTTGTGGTTGTTTTCATGTGTTCAGCAAGTTTTGAGAGTTTCGTTGTGCAAGTTACTAACACAGAAGCCCTGCAAACCCCAATGCTTCTTTTGGAGAAAAAAGTAAATAAGTGTGCGGGAAAAATCAAAATGGAAAGAAATCGTCAGTATGTTTTCATTAACAGCAGTCAAGTGTACAGTTTAACGTTTATCATACAGAGATTTTTAACTGTTCATCTCTGTTATTGGCCAATCGGAACCATGTTTTCCAGAGATATAAATCTTAATATTTTCCCCTTATACCAGCACTGCTTGTTTCTGTCATTCTCTTTTCCTGTCTCTTTTTCCTCTTGTTCTTTCTTTCAAGAGGTTCTCTCACACTCATGAGACACCTCGTTTCGTTTACAAACCCACCGCCCCTCTTACTTTAGTGCTTCACTTCATCTGGCCCACAGCTGAAAACTATTAAGCACTGCTGGAACTTCCTCCTTAGTATCCCAGCTTGTGTGAACGCAAATAAGTCGCCCAGCTCTACATTTCACCCGTCTTTTTGCTTTCGTCTAAAGGCTCTCTCCACTGGTTTTCTCATTTGGTTCGTCTTTGGCAGAAGATACTGGCTGGTGCTTTGGAAATCTCCTCTCATTATTGGTAAGAATGTTGGCCTTTTTGTGTGGAGAGGTCTGACAGAAAGGACAGGAGTGTTTGGAGTATGGCTCCGAGCTCAGCAGAGAATAACAACTGATCCATGTAAGGAATGCCGAGGGTTGAATTAATAAACATTGTTTAGAATGGTTGCTATTTGGACTTAGTGAATAGGGTTCTGCTGGGAACAAAGGATTTTTATTTCATTCTGTTTCCTCAGTGAGTGTTGTGGTGGTGAAGCATAGTTTTGTTGTCAATGCTGGCAGTGTTGACTGATATGGGTCATATCAGTGGAATGCTCTTGAGCTATGAACGGCCTTAATTTTTATATTTTTTTTAACTTCGTGTTTACATTTTTTTTCTGTTCTTCTTTATAGCTGCTGCATGCTTTTTGAGCATTAGGTTGAATTTTGAATTTAAACCTCATCATAACAGAAATTCTAAAGAGAACAATAGTCTGATTATTTGAATGTCTTGTGTCCTTCTTACTTTCAGTTTATTGTTAAATAAATATTTGCGTTTCTGACCATAAATTGTAGATACAACTTTTTTATTATTTCATAAATGTTTTATTACAATATTCAAAGCATCCCCATTTCTAGTCATTTCAGTGTTCTTCTTATTTAAACCTCTTATCTAAACCTTTTTTTTTTTTTTTTTCAAGAAATGATTGTAGCTTCTGCTTTCAAAATTTGTGGGAAATATTTAGTTTGAATACCTTTTTATAAATGAAATATGTAAAATGCGTGTTAAAGTATGGAAATACAACATGTTTTTCAATCTTCTCTGAAGCCATTTTTAAGGTTGCAAGTGTGAAGTGTTGATAATATTATAGCACTGTATTGTTCCCTTTAAAATGGAATGTGCAGAACAAACTATAAATGGTAGAAATGCAAAATTTTCCCTGGAAGCCTAAATTTAAGCCAGATCTCAGAAGTTGTGAGTTTGAATTTTGGTCATAATGAAATTTAGCTAGTTTTATATTGAAACAAGTGACAGAAACCTAAGCCCGTTTCTGTCACTGAATAAAAAAATACAAAAAGGGTATTGCAACTTTTTATCTCACAGGTCTGACGGTTTTTTAATCAGAATTGAAAGATATAGGTCAGAATTGTGATATAACGTCGCAATTGCGAATTATTATAAAGTAAATTTTTGAGCAGAACAAAAAAAATCTTAGACCTGTTTATATCTCAATTCTGACTTTACAAAATTGATATCTCACAATTAAAAAAAAAAAAAGTCAGAATTGCAAGAAAAAAAGTCGCAATAACCTTTTTTTTTTTTTTCTCGGTGGCCGTAATTGGCTGCCATAGAAACCTAGGAATTTATTGTCTCATGTTTTAGATGTCTCTTGTACCCAAATTAGTTTAATTTGCAGCATATAACATTTTTAAAAATCAAGTTTGTCTGGTCTGTATTCAACAGACTTCACAACATTGTAATCCAAAGGGCCTATTTCATTAAATGGGCATTAATTCCTGAATTGAATGTGTCGGTAAAATTACAGTATAGTTATTGTTTAAGAATATTTAAAAAATTCTGAGCTTTTCAGCTAAAAGAAAAATTGCAGTTGCAATAACCGTTTGAGGTTTGAAACTATATTTTTCGCTTTAAATCCAGCAAAAAGGACCCAGGCATTCTCTGATCTCAAACCATATTGCTTCTCCACCCAAAAGTTATAAATTGCTTTGGGTTTTCTCAGACGTGCCTAAGCTGGAGTTCACTTTTGAAGATACTAAATAATATCAGCAGAACTTTGCAGATCAGCATAAAAGAAAGTCCCATAGTGACCAGCCAGGAAGGGATAAACGCAGAACAAACACAGCTGCTGTCAGTCAGGCAGGTGGACAGCACAGCCAGGTGTTTGTCCAGGTGTGACCGGGCAGCAGGTAATATTGCTTAGTGGAATAACTGGGAAAGAGTGGGCATTGTACCCAGAGAGGTTTTGTAACTCTCTGTGAAATGTTGTAATGAAATGGCCTGGGCGGTTTTACGGTGAAGCTGTGGAGCAAATGTGTTAATAGGTTAGGAAACCTGTGCAATGTTGACCGTAAATATGACTCTATGAGTTTATAAATGTCAGCCCTTTTTCACGTTTTCTGAACTGTGACAGAACTCCTAATAATTTATGAATTCTTTCAGAGTTGTTCAAGTTCTTGGTCTCTTTAGGCTGCCGGCAGAGGTGATGCAAAAAACTGTGACTTCACCTGCTCAGTCAGTGATGTCTGGTGTCCTTGTGCATTTGACTCTCCATGGCTCTTTATGACAGCTCAATTGCCTGTGAATAAAAAAATAAGAGTACCTGCCATCCCGTTCAGCCTTTTTGTTTTAAAGTTGGCAGTCTGTCATTCTAAAGCCTGTTTGCTTGTTTCTCACTGGAGCCAACAAAACCTAAAAGTGCCTGTATACAATACTTCTTACATTTATTTGATGCTTTTATTACAGATGTGAACTAATTAAGATACCGTGACTATCTATAGGGTGGGTTTTTATTTATTTATTTTTCATATCTTTTCACATTATTTAATTTCATTATGCAGGCCCCATAATAAATATGTTAGATTTTTATATTTATGTTTAATTTATTACTCCCAAATATGTAAACTTCTGAATTGCACATCAGTTATGCCTATTGTAATATATATTAGAAAGTATATTAAAAATCCATGTATGCATATAAATATTGATATGGATCTTTAAGGGCTCTTCGCAGGGGTCTTGCATCAAAAATGTTATCTGTCATAGATAAAACAATTCTATTGCGGATTTATGCCTCATTGGTTCAAACCAATAAGCAGCTTGCATATTGTCATCATCGTGCAAATTGTACAAAGTGGCATGAATGATATGTTTAAGGTTTAAAGAAAGCATAAACGCATTGTTTTGTCATGAAACCTTAAATCACATTCTTCTGCGCCAAGATGTCATCCCAAAATACTATAATTTCCTGCTTCCCTCCAGTGAAGCACCACACCCTTCACATGAAAACACGCTGTGTAAAGCAGAGGCATCACTTCTTACATCGCTCGTTTTGCAAGGCGTTGTGTGAAAGGACATGTTCAACGTTTTCATGGTTATATTGAAATAGCATGTCATACAATAGGGTCTAAATGGAGCTGAGCATTTCCTCTTGGAATAGCAGATACTCATTTTTAAACTTTTCATTGCTATCTTGACCATAATGTTTGAGAAGTGAGAGCATTTTTGCTATTCTGCAATTTCGAAGTTGCTCAATAAAAAAAAAAAGTGCATTGTATACAGTATTCACCTTGAACGATTAACAATAAATGAAAAAACACTCCTAAGTTCTTATTGTCTGGTTGTATTTATTTCACCATGAACATGATTAGGTCTACACAATAAATTTAGTGAAATCATGCAATGATAAAGTTGTTCTGTATCTTGTTCATGTTAGCGAGACTGATCGTTTACAGACAGGCGGTGGGAGTGATGAGCTTATACTGAAGTCGCTGTGAAGTTAAAGACACATTTGTTTGGATGCTGCTATGAAAAGCTTTTGTCTTCCCTGCATCAGGGAAATCAGTAATGCGCACATGGACCCCTTGGGGAGTTCTTACGATCCGACAGTACTATTGTAATGTGTCTGCCCATTGGGTGGAACATTTGATTAGTTTGTTGTGTAGCCTCTGTAAGTCATTGGCTAAGCTTATCTCCGGATGTTTGATAATGCCTGAGAGGGAGAAGCTTAGGAACTATCATGCAGCCAAATAAAATTCCATAGGGCATCTTTCTCGCTATATTTTTTCTTTGCAGTGCCAGGCTTTAAAACCCAATGAGTGCTATTTTCTGTTCTGTTACATTGTTTTTTTCTAATAAGGATTTCATGAGTAGTTCTTAGAGCTCTCTCCCTTTGTTCAATAGTCAGTATGCTTAATTTTCACCTGACGGCATTAGAGGAAGGGAGGAAATGTTTCACTAGATAAATTCGTATAAAGTTTGGTGTGCATGATATATCGCCTCAACGACATGGACTAAAACCCACGCATGTCTAATTTTATTTTCATTCAATTTTAAACAATTTAAAGTTGTGTTTAGCATGTTATTTAAATAATAATAATAATAATAAGTTTCATGGCACCTTTAAATTATGTGTCACTGTTTAAATTTTCAAAACACACTGCATCTACCATCCTCCACAAATATACATTAAAATATTTTAAGGCCATATTTACACATAATTTGACCGTTATAGATTTGATTTATAGATTTGACTCTCCTACCTGTTGTAGCACTTTTGGTTTACCCTCCCAAAATAAATTTGTGCTGACATATTTGCTTTTAAAAGGGGCTATTTCTTCTGAACCCAGTAACTTTTAACCCAGTAACATTTTGTGCAATAACACACCCTAGGAGACTTAACCTAAGGCAAATTCACAGGATTTTGTTTTTGAAGCAATGTTTTCTCAGACTCCGTGAAGTAAATTTCCATATGCGCTCTCGTCCCGCCAGGTAGAGGTGGCACATTCCAGGAAATCACAGCTGAGACGGAGCGTTTTCAAGCATGAACCGGGCATTTAACAGAAAAAAAGGTACGTTTGCTTCTACCAGTTTTTTTTGTCTACCAGTCTTGCTTTCCTCTCTGTTCTCTGTCCGCCCATTCAGCTCAGAACCTAAATAGCTGCCAAACTATTGAACAATAGCATGCTGTTGTTTAATTAATAACAAATATTTTTGTGTACATCATTATTTGCTTAAAAACTATACTAATTAAAGTCATACAAATACGTTTTTTGTATATTAAAACACTGGACAGACAAAACGTGGCTTTAAAAGTCAAATATTATATATTACTATGTTGTGATTTTTTTTTTTTTTCATATCATTAAACATAAAATGTGAAGGGGGTATTATTAGCTTAAATTGCTCTGATGATTAGAAATGCCTTAATGAAGAATTTAGTACAGGTCAGAGATTTATTTCTTTATATGCTTTATTTTACATTGCATTGCATTTTTATCACATTATTTTTGTTACAGTTATTTGTCCATGTTGAAATACCAGAAACCCTTATAAAAGTCTCTTGTTCAGACTCTCCCTTTTCATACTCTTATCTGTCTGCCTATATCTCTGTCTATCTCTAGCTCTCTTTGTTCCTCACCTAGTCTCTCCTCCCTTTCTGTCATTTCTCAGTGGCTTGGAGCAGACAACTTGTCTGCCTTCAGAGGCTTCTGTTTTTTTTCCTCTATGTATTTACAACCACCTGTCCCACCCTTCTTTCCAAAATGAATTAATGGATCTTTGATGTGATAAACCCTACTGGCCAGTCTTAGATCCCAGATGGCAGGGAATGCATTGGTAATATTTCTGTGTTAGGAGCTCCTGTTGGCCTGTCTGACTTGCTTTGAAGATATAGATTATAATCACAAGTAGTGTCCAGTGCTGAGTCCCTCAGGATGGCAAATGATGTGATGATGTTTAAAGAAATGTAACACATATGGTTTTTATACGAATGAGAGATTATAGTATAAGTATGGCGAATATCATTTTTGAAGTACAAATACTTACTAATATTAAAAGCATGCAGTACCAGGACACAGTAAAGCCATTGAATTTCTGGTTGTCCATTTCAATATGCAAAAAAACTAGTTAGTCATTGTATTGCATCACTGCATACGGCGACGTTTCTAGTGTACTACATTGCAAATTCACTTACAATTTGCTCATTTACCCAGAAAAAGCTGTAATCTGATTTCATGAAGAGGTTAGGCATAACAAAGTAATTATTTTGGCACTGAAAAGAGCAAAGCTCTTGCGGCCACAAAATGTTTCCCTCCAGTGCCTTGCACGGATGTTCCCGCTGTCACAATTGCCTCCTTTCTGGCGCAAAGGACAGCGCTGTTGGACCATGCAGAACACCAATAGCCCATCTGTCTGAAGGACAGCATTAAATTCTCCAACTAACACAAAAAGGTCTATCCAAGCCACTTTTGAACAATGGGCGACATTTACCAAAGAGGGACAGTAATCATTTTATGGCCATGCATTCATTAGCAGCAGTGTCGGGTGGGAGTGGTGATGTGACGTTACAGAAGATTCACAAAGAGGTTTCTGTCTAATGAAGTCTGACTAATGCTGTCTTGCGTTGAAATTAAATGGGTGATTCGTCATTGGTCAGTAAGGTAGCATAAATATGTTATATGGGCATAAATTATTATTAATGGGTGATCATTTGTCTCAAAAGACTCGGCCTGATAAATTAAACTACGAATTATGAACAGAAAGTTTATTAAGAGGTTATAGGCTTTATCTGTATAGTTTTAAAACTGGATGGATAGTTATTTATTGGACAAAAAGCAGAATACATCCAAACTTTTGTATAAACTGTAAGCTTCTAAAATAATATGTTAGGTATGTCGAGCTGTAAAAATGTTATGATTTTTCAGAATTATATGCTGAAATATGGAGGAATTAGATATAAAGCGACAAGTTAAATTACTGTTCACATACTCAACAGGTATCGACTGTTAGTTTCTGAATTAAATGGTTGGTAATCCACAGAAACGCTGTTTGCGTGATGACAAAGAAATAATTGGACCCAGATTCTTTCCAGACTTATGCATCCAATTACCAGACACAGAACATGAAATAGCAACAGTGTGTGTTATTTAGAGCATAATAAAATCAAGTTTGAACCCACACATGATCAGCTTGAATAGCCTCAACAGCACAAAAAAATTTCTTAGTTGTGAAACTTTGAGTATTGATATAGCACAGTCTCTATTTTTTTACTTTTCATGCTTTTAAGTTGCGATTGGTGTGTGCGGCTGGTTAATTAGTGACAATCTAGTAATCCCAGTATCCCATAAATAACCTTAGCTAAATTAAGCACCATTCCACCGCTTAATTACTTACATTACAGTAGTCGTTGTTACATCTTTTTCTTTTTCTGTCTCTTCTTTATCCCCCCACCCCTACAAAATGCTTTGCAAAATTTCTGAATATGTCATCATCGCGTTGCTAATACCTCCAGGACTTCATAGTGCATAGCAGTAGATGACAGAAATACCCTGCGATTATGGATAAAACATAATCTTTCTTTAATGAAAAATTGCCCATGTGCTTACAGGAACTTGTGGCCATGTTTTAAAATGTGTATTCAACACTTAATCTGTTTCAATTGAAATACGATGCAAAGACTTAGTGGCCAGGGCATTTCTTTAATATTTGTTGGAGTGGCATATAGAAGCATTACTATTGTATAAGATCATTCCTGTCTTGCTTCTGCTATAACGTCGTCTTATTGCCTTTCAGAGCTCCATGAACCAGAGCAGTGAGCTGTAAAATTAGATGCGGAGACTACCAAGGCTCTTACGCTCCTCTAAAGCCCTTGCAGAGAAATCCTTCTAAGAATATGCCAAGATGTTCTGGTTTGACAGACTTGATATTCAGTCAATGGTCATTAGATATTAGCATGGGAAACATCAATATTTGGCTGCTTTTCCCACTATTCAATACTTCAAATTAAATGAGAAATACTTCCTCAGCCTGCTAATAGCCAGACAAATAGATGCTTGAATATGCAGAGAAATGCTTTGATGGCACCACAGACTCAACCACTTTTGACACATACACATTTTAATGCTTTAGGATTTGACCTTTTGGCAGATTTTCTTGGTTTCTCGTCTGAAAATATAATAAAAAATGCATTTCTCCAGACACTTTGTCATCAGCTTCAGCATAAGAATGATGTCTATGAAACACGTACCATTCTTACACACAGATGTACACAAGAACACACTGACATTTTGAGGTGTGCGCTCTTCCTTTGACCTTTGAAAAACACCCACTCTATGAGGAATCTCAGCAGGCATACACTGTATCCTGACAATCTGTGGAAGAAGAAAAACTGGCAGATTATCAATAAGCAATGGATTCATGAGGATAAGTTTGAGCTCAACTTGGATTGAATCTTTATAATTATCTTTACAGTTCATGTACACTATCAGAAATAAAGGTGCAAAAGCTGTCACTGGGGCCGTATGTTTTCAAAAGGTACACTTTTGTACATATTTGGTTCAAATATGTTTGCTTTAAGTACTAATATGGACCTTTAAGGTACCAAAATGGACCTTTTAGGTACAAACATGCTTTTGTATCTTGATTTCTGAGAGTGACGGATGACATGTAATATAAATATATATCTCGCTAGATTTAAACACCAATTACTCTGAAAGCCTCAAAACTTATCGCTAACTTTTAAAATGACCTTTTATTAAAGAATCCTTATTTCTGACCAAAGTTTTTCTTTTTCTGAATATTTAGTGCTAATTAAAATCGATCATTGTTTTCTTGAAATACCAGAATAGGTTCTGAGTCCTCAGGGATCTTTTGTTTCGATCTGCTTGAGTTATACTTGGCTAAATGGGAGATTAATTAGTCGTTGTTTCCCTGTAAATGGCTGTATGGCAATTGTCCAGAATACCGTTGCGTAACATCCTCTCAATTGTAGTACATTAAAGCAAAGTTTAAAGTATTGCAGAGGAAAAAAAGAGTGTTAAGAGTTACAAATGTCGGTATTAATGCATTGCCAAATGCCTGATACACTCACACAGTATGTACTATATAGGGAATAGGAAGTGATTTTGGACATGCAATGGTGTCGCTAACTCTGTTGATGAACTCAGGGTGTTGAAGCCGAGCAGATCAGCAGGCGCGCTGAATCTTGTGACTCCTGCGGCTTGTTTGTCACGGTTAGGCCTTGCAGTTTCCTCTAAGCTGTCACACAAGCACAGGCACGGCAGTGTCTCCTATCCGTCACATCTGACCCCCTGTCTGCACTCCTTTGAGGCCAATCTCAATAATTCACCTTTTGACAAGCCAGTTTGATCTACGCTGCAGCTTTAGCTAAAATCCTTCCACACAAGCATTTGGCTTTTCATCTTTGGCAATTTTTGAAAATGATTTATTTAACTCAAGGACTGTAAAGCAATAAAATTATTATTTGTAGTCATGTGGGTTGTTGCTTAAACACATTTACACGAGTTGCACTGCTAAGAGTTTTAATAGGGGCTGATTAATTAATAGTCATTTATAATAACTGGTCTGTTGTTTATACACAGTTGAACTAGAATATTTGCTGCTAAGAGGTTTGAACAGCAGCTGATTTAAAAGCCTGCTTATTTCTATACAGTTTGTCCAAAACATTAAGGATATCGTTAAGATATTGCGTACTTCGTAAAGAACTTCAGGTTAATAGTGTTTTGTCTCTTTCTAGATAAATCATGGATGCACACTCCAGAAGCACTGGCTAAGCATTTTATAGCATACAATGTCAAGGTATGTGTTATGAACCTCCTATTTTACTGAATTCATTTTCATTTCTCTTACGGTTTACCGTTTTACTGCTCTTTTGAATTTGTGTGTGTGTAAATATATGTATGAGAATAAATAACTTGAAGATAATGTATCTCGCAGGTGGAAAATAAGAATCCGTATAAAGAAGTTAAATTGGGTCACTTTTGATTTCATGTTGATTTTTAATGCTTGTTGGCATAAATTCATCAACTGTACTTTTTAAAAGAAATGCAGCAAGAAATATCCAGAGGTCTAAACAGACGCAGCTTAAATGGATGGATCAATGCAAATGCTATATCAATTTTCACAGGCTTCTTTTCACAAAACAATGAATTTGTTTGTGTCTCTTTCGCTATTCATCAAACATCTTGTGGGCACGAACATCTCGTATACCCTGTCAGTGCTGTTTTACGCTCCGTTTCACCAAAGACTCATCTTCTGTTCAGGGCTGAGAAGCTGTCTATTCCCGAGCAGTGCTTCTAAGATGTCTTACTGAATTCTTCACAAAAACAAAGCAGTTTTGATTCTCAGAGCTGCCGAAGTTTCAGCTGTGTTGTCTGTATTTGGAAATGAGAAGAGAATAGACAAAGAAAGTGAATTTAAGAGGCGAAAAATGGTATTCTGCCAGTGTAGCAGGTGATAGATGAGCAGAGACTGGATGTCTTTGGCAAAAAAACACCTTCGAACAGACCAGCAGGGAACAGTCGTCAGGAACAAGAGACTCTCCACCCAGTGTAATGTAGTGTATCTATCACTCCTGCCTCTCTTTCTGTCCTACCGTGCTCACTTGCCCTTGAGTGTGGATGGCATCCATCATAACTACGTGCTGCAGACACGTTTATGGAGTCTTATTTGTTTAACACTAGTTCGGAGGCTAATGATTATCCTCCAGAAGAGTTTCTCTAAAAAAAAATTTAAAACAAAAAAAATAGTATGATGTAAAAAGAGGCAGACCAGCAGTAAAAAGTAAAGTAAAAGGACCTTTTCAAATTCTGTTTAAAGTAGTCAGAGAGCAACATGAATGTAAGAAATGTTTATTTGACGAGTGAAAATGGGTCAGGCAAGAAAAGCACAAAGTATAGTATAGAAATCATTGTGGTTACTGTCAAATTATTGTTTATTTATTCAGTAGAGTAGCTATTAGACTAGAGAAGTAATGGCAAGGTGTTTTAAGAAGCGTTGTTAAATCAGCCAGCACAACATCTAGACAGACGCTTGACCACAAGCACTGGGAAAAGGTTACTAGCTCCATCTGTTGGATGTTAAATGTAGTGTTGTTCATGCTCCTGACGGTTTATTTTCGTACCAAACTAGCTTTAATGTGTTCCGGATTATATGTGGAGAATGGTTTTAGCAATCATCAAAGCATAAATTAACATTATAGTTGAGCCCACAATAACTAAGTGTTTTACAAGAACTGGAAGCAGAGATGTGGCTTGCTATGTGGTCACTTTAAATAAAAATCCTGAAGTACTTTCATTATGATTAAATGTGACCGACCTTAGATTTTCTTATTCAGAAAAATGTAATTGTTCCATAACATGATTTTCACGTATCTCCCACAGTTTCTGGGGAACACAGAAGTTGATCAACCCAAAGGTACAGAAGTGGTGAGAGATGCCGTCAGAAAGCTCAAGGTAAGTTTTACATTGGCTGCGCACTGGGCAGGAAGTGGTATTTCTCTTGAGAGGATGTAATACCAGAGCCCTCCAGCTGTTTAAGACCTTCAGTGGTGGATCACAGTTTACCTGTTTAATGATGCATAGAGAATGTAATTTTATGTATCTTCCACTCTCAGTATTACATTAACACTTATAAGGGGTTTTGATTAAATAGGAAATGCTATATAATAAATGATTGTTTTTGTGATCGTTATATGAATGTTTTTCTGTTTTTACAACTCCAGATATGTTAAATATGTTTGAAAACTGACCAAACATATCTGGTCTCTTTTAACCTGATTGTGGTATCTCTCTCTTTAAAGTTTCAGAGACACATTAAGAAGTCAGAGGGACAGAAGATCCCAAAAGTGGAATTACAGATCTCCATCTACGGAGTGAAAATATTAGATCCTAAATCAAAAGTATGTGTCTAACAAACAGATTAATGAAACACCAGCTGAGGCCCTATAATGTCCTTGTAAAATGTATTTGGACAAGGGAACTGACTTTATACATTTGCCGACAATTTTGTTGTTTTTAAGCGTGTCAGAGGTACTTTTTGGTGCCACTGTATGCCCGTGTCTATACATGCCCCATATTTAGTCTATACTGTCTCTTATCTTGTTTTCTTCTTCACAGGAAGTACAGTACAACTGTCAGTTGCACCGGATATCCTTCTGTGCAGATGATAAGACCGACAAAAGGATATTCACATTCATTTGTAAAGATTCAGAATCCAACAAACATCTCTGCTATGTGTTTGACAGTGAAAAATGTGTAAGACAACATATATGTCAGATATTATTTTTTCTTGAAGTGATTTGTTGCTCTTACATGTTGTGTTAGAACGTTAAATGTGGTTCACAAGACAAATGGCCAAACAAAACACTGCTGATGTTGTTACTAGGAAAATGATCGGTCATGTATCTGTCAATTCCAGGCAGAAGAGATAACTTTGACCATCGGCCAAGCGTTTGACTTGGCATACAAGAAGTTTTTGGAGTCCGGGGGAAAAGACGTAGAGACGAGGAAACAGATAGGTGGCCTGCAGAAAAGAGTGAGCATTATGTACAGTTAGAAAACACAATGCAATGTCTTAAATACCAAAATTTGTTTGACTAATTGGTATCTGCCTTTTTTAGATTCAAGATCTTGAAGTTGAAAATTCAGAGTTGAAGAAGCAGTTGCAAGTCTTTGAGGAACAGCTGATGATTGCTCAAGTTCCTCCTGTAAGCACTGAATAGACTTATGTCAGTGGACTGCACTTAATTGCCATTCACCTTTCTGTTAATTAGCTGCATACAAAACCTCAGCTATACCTATAAACATCTTCTAAACTGATGAGCTTTTGCTTTTTTGAGAAAAAACTGCAGTAAAACTAGTGCTGACTAGTTCTGATCTTTCCGCAGCTTCTTCACATTAACTCTTCTAACGAGGCCTATATGCTTCAGAGACCCTCATCTCTCTTCTGGTGTCACAACGTGACCTCGTTCTCTTGCCTCGAAATCTCTTCTGTTACACTAACGCCAATGAGCTCACCTGACTCTAACCTTTCTGCTGGTCTTCTGACTCCTCCACCTGCTAAACCAGCTTTGTCAAAGCCTCCCAGTGGAGTCAGTGTTCCTCGCCCTCCTGTTAAGCACCTTTCTGTTTACTCTTTCTGTCTTTGTGGTGTTGGTTGTTGGTTTCAGTTGATTTGTTTTACACTCAGAAAGGCTAGTTCACGCGGCCCAACAAATCGGTTGGATTGGTGTGTTTACCCTCTTGGTAGTTTGGGGGAGGTGTGAACCAGCATTAAGTGGCCATGGATTTTGACTAAGATCCACTTTATTTTTGTAATTTGAAATATTTCCAAATGAAATTGTGCTATTTTCCAAAGGGAAGAAATGTGTTTTTGTAACAATTGGAAACTGATTGGATCTTGAAAAGAGAAAAAGTGTACTATTTTACTGTAAATGTGGTGGAGGAAATTATATATATATATACACTATATTACCAAAAGTATTCGCTCACCTGCCTTTACTCATTCTATGAACTGAAGTGCC
>JAUMHR010000056.1:16664548-16681052 GCA_032361145.1 Enteromius fasciolatus
AACGGGGCCATGTATTGTGACATATTGGGCAAAAACCTCCTTCCCTCAGTCAGAGCATTAAAGATGGGTCGTGGCTGCGTCTTCCTACATGACAATGACCCAATACACACAGCCAGGAAAACCAAGGAGTGACTCCGTAAGAAACATATCAAGGTAGCCAGTCTCCAGACCTAAATCCAATTGAAAATCTTCGGCGGGAGCTGAAACTCTGTTGCTCGGCGACAGTCCCGAAACCTGACAGATCCAGAGGAGATCTGTATGGAGGAGTGGGCCAAAATCCCTCCTGCAGTGTGTGCAAACCTGCTGAAGAACTACAGGAACCGCTTGACCTCTGTAATTGTTATCCAAATATTAACATTTTTTGACTCAAGTGATCAAATACTTCTTTGACTCAGTAATTCCCAAATAAATTGTTATACAATGTGATTTCCAGATTTTTCTTTTTTGATTCTGTCTCTCACAGTTGAAATGCACCTATGCTGAAAATTTTAGAGCCCTCCATGATTTCTAAGATAACTTGCAAAATCAAAGGGTGATTAAATACTTATTGACCTCACAAAATCACATTTCACATGTTTCTGGGTCCATTTTGACTTCATGTTGACTTCATAGTTATGTATAAAATTCAGTATAATGTAGTATGTGTTATATACTCTAATATGCACTTAAGTTTTAACAGATGAAAACGGTTTTCAAATGAGTGATTCCTCAGATTGCTTATGTACTTCACACATTGTTAACATTTGCAGGGAAACAGTATGTCCTCGAAGACGACCACTGACATTTTTGATATGGTTCCATTTTCTCCAATGACCCCATTGGTTCCATTACCAGCAAGTAACGGCTCGGCCCCTCCACCACCTGTGAGGCCTACAGAGATTAGTAAGTTGTCTTTTTCCCCTTTTCTTTACAAAAAAGAAATTTTGACTCATTTGGCCAAAAGATCAGATTGCATTGGTCCATATATTATGGATGTTAGCTTCAGTGGTCTGTAAAATAAAGGGAAAAAAGATGGTCATTTTCTTCTTCAGGGAAAGACCTGTTTGGTGCAGAACCATTTGACCCTTTTACCTGCGGGGCAGCTGACTTTCCTCCTGACATCCAGTCCAAGTTGGATGAGATGCAGGTGACTGCATGTCTGTGAATTATTAGCAAATGGACTGGTGTAAATGAACAGCTAATGGAGCTGATGCTAGGCACTGCTGCAGCTGTGAAGACTCTCAGTGCAGAAGGGAATAATATGATGACTATATTTGGTTTTATGTTCATTTCGGGTTTGTCTTGGGAGTGCTATTCGGTTTGTAAGGAAAACTTTCAAGAGAACTGCTAAGTTTGCTTTTTAAGTATTTGTTAAACCTGATAAAAATAGACTAACATAGAGTAAATCCTGCATACAGAGCAGTTACATGAAACATTTATATCATTTGCCAGTTTTGCTCAACTAACAACCTAAATTTCCATCTTTTTGTTCTCTTTCTGCTTACAGAGGCAAAGATGGTTTGTATTTTGAGACAATTTGAATTTTTTTGTCAGATGATATATATATTGTAGCTTAGGTCTAACCTGTTTTATAGGGATAATTCGTCCAAAAATGAACATTCTGTCTCTCAATTTTGCCTTTTCTTCTTGTTTTCACTCTTATATGGATACATTGACAGTACTTGGTGACTGGTTTTAAACAGTAGTTTAATCTGAGGTACAAACTAAATTATTGAATCAGTTGTTATGCAAATAGTAATATGTTCAATTTTGAGAGCTGTGAAAAGTGATTTGGGTTCCGCTTCAATCTGTTATCTCATAAAATCTGGAATATTATGCACAAATATTTTATGCTTTGTGGCCCCTGGTCACCGTTCGCTTTTATTGTATGGCCAAAAAAGTAGTATGCTAAATGTCTCAATTTGAGGGCGATTTAAATGAAGTTTTTGTTTTTAGGTGAACTATCCCTTTAAATGTCTGTAAATTATTATACTCTTTAATTCCTTTAGTCATTTGCTCATGTCCTGCTTAAAAAAGCCTTTTTGCTTATTTAACAGATGTATATATACATGCATAATGCAGTTGCATGTTTTAAAGAAATGTACATGTATGTCCCTGTTTAAATGGTTAATTCTAATAGTGTTTTTATTTCTTTTTTTTTTCCCTCTCCAGGAGGGGTTCAAAATGGGACTAACAGTAGAGGGCACTGTCTTTTCCCTTGATCCACTATAAGGTCGCTGCTGATGCCAAGAAGAAAGTTTTGTCACTTTCATGTTAAACCATTTGTATTAAAGTGCCAAACTCGGGTTTACAGTCAAGATGTCAATGTCTTACCTTACGTTTTTTATGTATTTGCATTTTGAATTTGGTTTACAAAAAGTATATTGAGAAATCAGAAGCAGTAGATCACTATTTTTGTAAGAACTAAAAAACGAAATAAACTAGATATGTAGTTTTAACACCCCTTGCTTGTACAGGTAATGAAGGATGTAGAAAGTATGTCCAATTGCACAGTCTGTGTCAAGGTTTCATTACTATTATCAAACGCAAATTCTTTAAGCTTGTGTTACACATACAAGCTGCTGTTTTTAAATCTGTGTGGCATATTACAATACGTTATCATTATGGAGAGTTCCCTTTTTTTACTTTATTTTTAACATTTAATATGTTACCATACATCATAACCACATTACTTTTGTATCAGATCACATGTAAAATGATTTATATTGTTTTTGTTAATAGCAGTGGATCCATTAAAATACAGTATTTTTGAACTGAGCAGCAGTGCCATAAATTGCAGGACTGGACTATTTCCACATTAACATGTACTTGCATTGCAGTTTAATTTTATATTATATATTTTAGTATACTCTTGCACAAGGAAGCACTTTGAAAGAGCTCTGTTCATGTATTATTGTTATTCGGTTTATAAGCATTATTTTAGCATTTGCTGTTGTAGTCATTAAAAGAAAATGGTACATATTCTCTGTTCTCTGTGTAAGTTATGTTTCCTAACATGTTTTTCTTAGACCTTTACTTGCATTGTTTAGTTTAGTTTTTTTTTTTTTTGGCTCAACAAATTTTCACCCACATTTAGTGTTTAAGTAATTTATTTCAAGTTGCAGATAATGTATTGAAAATACAGTGTAAAGAAATAGTAATAGTACAGTAAACTGATCATTATGTACTTGAGTACCATTCATTTACCATTAAATTTAAAGCACTTTAAATCTCCTGTCTTAAAGTTAGTATGAAAGAAATATAATGTTAGTTTTTCACGCTGTAATTAATGCTGATTGTTCAGAATGTAATTTGGCTCAATCATGTAATCTGTGTACTGTTCATAAGTGTGTCTTTCTGAAGAGCACCACATCTTGGAGTGTGTTACTTCATTCTTCTCATTTCGTTGCTCTGGTAAGCTTCTCTTTCCCATCCTTTGTATGCAACAAAAGTGTTTTTCTGTTCATAGTACTGCACCAAGATTCACCATATTTTAATCAGTGCAATTGTTGTAGAAAGCCTGTCTGAGGAACATGTATCAAAGGCATCGTAATATAACGTTCAAATATTTCCTGTTCCGTAAAAGTACCCATATTTATGCTCCCCCATACTGCTAATATAACAAGCAGTCCTCGCTGTAGGCATTTACAGTTCTGATTTGACAATTATTTTAGCCAAATATGTTTAACATACACGACAGGACAATATTTAACAATATTCTTTTAAAAGTAATATCAAAAATATGTTAAACTAGTATCCCTGCCATTTCCTGCTATTTATTCAAATCACAGATATTAAATTACATGAAAATAACAACATTCTGACAAAAATTGACAAAATTGCATGTCACTCCAGCAACTTGGATATAATGAAGCAAAGCAATATCTTACAATTTTATTAGTTAAAAATATATATTTTCATGCTTAAAAGATGAGGAAAGAGACAAGCATCTTTAAAAGTCAAGAAAAAAAGGAAGAAATATTGTTTTGATTGATTCAATAAAATGATAACTGGTACCGAGCATATGTTTAATTTGCAAAGCAAATACATGAGATTAGCTTCAAATCCATATACCAAATGGCTTTAAAAAGTCCTAAAATTGAATAAAATAAAAAAAGAAGAAAAGTGCAAGAATGATAGCTATACCTGCATGCTTTAGGAAATATGACATATTTTTAATATTGCGTCTAATTTAATTGCACCAGCATTTTACTACATTGTGCCTTATAGCTTTACAAAAGCATTTAAAGTATAAAACTAATGGGTTAAAATATATTTTGCATTGCACTTGTTACGGGTGTACTTTGTTTTCAATAGGCTACGGCAAAGAGAAATAATAATGCACCTTTTAGTGATTAGAGAGATGCATTTCATTTTATTTGCATTTCCTTGCCCTGTATTGTACCTTTTGATAAGAGAAATACAACCAGTTGTACAAAAATAATGTAAAGCAATGTGGTCATCTTTTTCCGGTTTATAGAAACGAGGTAGCTTGCACTAATGAATCACCGTTTTCATCTTTAATTGTTAGTTGGTTTTGAAAGTAATTACAAAGTAAATGTACAAAAGTACAGTTTTACGAGTCAAAATACACTCAGCTGAATGCAAACTTCCTCTATAGCACCATTTTTATGTAAAAAGAATAATACAAAAAAACTAATGAAAAGGCAAATCCAAATGGTTTTAATTGGTACAGTGTGTAGCATCATTACTGTGTTATTTGCAATGGAAATCTCAATTTAAAACAGCAGTTGATGATAGTCTTGTTGTATAAAAATTAATTTGAATGTCTAATTTCAAGGGAACGATGTGTAAAAACCTTATGGAGCGGTTGTGTTCTTGAAACGCTTGGAAGGCACAATAAATATCTCGCTACAGGGCCTGAAAAGTCCAATGCTCTGTATGTACAAGGCTGATCTTGTCAGCAGTCACTTTAAGAGTCCCAGGAATCTCTTCAATGCATCTCTACTCCTTGGTTCACAAGAAGCACACAGGCCCAATATCAATTCCAAACTCCTGGTCTGAACCTCCAATGTCCATAGGTGCAATATCCACAATAGGTAGTCTTGCAGTTTTTTGGGTCCTGTATTCAAACACCGTCTTGCCCCACTTACCATTTGCTTGCTGTGAAGAAAAAGACATTAACTTCGATTTGTATGTAGGCAGGTGTGATGTCTTATGGACTATCGATACTGTATGTGTATGTTTGTTGTATCTAACTCATATCCCCCCCTTTTGACTCTGTTTTAAAACGGTCTGGATAGACTGCTTCAAATGTGCACTCCCAATATAAAGGTTGTTCCAGAAGCTAAGCTGCATCACTCTGAGATACCACTAATGCATAGATAATAAATATAATTTAATAAATCACAAAAGTATGAACTCTGTATTATACTAATCATAATAATGTTTTGTTAGCTTAGCAACATGCTAAAATAAACGAATGTTGTTTGTACTGATGCAGTGTTCCAAATGTGTTCCAAGGCTGTTTTATTAAATGTTGGCAGTAGTAGAAAGCAAAACTTATCACTAGATTCTCAAACAAGGCTTGTGCCTTTATATAAATAATGTTCTGCAGGGTACTTACTGAGCAGCTGTCCTCAAGGACAGTGTATCTAAAGCGGTTATTTCCCTCAGCTTTGAGCTCTAGATCATTTGAAGCTTTGAGGAGGACTGCTTTCTTGAGGTTTCCAGTTGATTCATCCTTATAGCCCACAGTGTTCTTGCAGTGGTAAGTGATGGTTTGTGATGCCTCTTTGGAGAGCAGACGGATGAAAGTCATCTGAACTGTGACAGTGTTGGCCGGCTGGTCTTTATTCCCGTAAGTGAACTACATAAAGATAAAAAGAGATAAATAATAGGCACATACAGTTTTATGTAATAGATAAGTCTATTACTCAATACCATACTCATTTATTTAGTATTGCACACACAATTTACACAATCATTTTCATCAGAGTGGCTCAACATGCTTACATATGTTCCTCCATTCATATTGGCTCCAAACCAAACAGGTTTAGATCCTGGGGAACTCCACCATGACTTCTTGGGGATGCTGGCTGGTATTGCAGAAATGCATGTTTCTCCGGTGTCCATATTGCAATGAACGCTTATGGCATCCTCTGCACTACCCTGGTTTGGATCCACCCAGTATTCACCTACGATGCAGTATATATATAATTCAATGTCACTGAAAAATCATGCCTCTACCCAGATAGTAAAGACTTATGTGATTTCTTGCACAATGTTACAGTATGCTATGGCTTTTCTAATGAAGTAGACTTGCTTGGTAGCTCACCAGGTATATTGCACTTGCAATACAGTTGCAAAACTATTGCTTAATTTTAGGGTAAGAGTTAAAGAAGTGGTATGTTATTTTATTAAAGGAATAGTTCTGTCATCATTTTCCCGTTAAGTAGTTCCAAAGCTGTATGAATTTCTTTGTTCTGTCGAACACAAAGGAACATAATTTGAAGAGAGGTTGTGACCAGACAGTTCTGGGTCACCATTGACTTCCATAGTATTTTTTTTCTCCTACTGTGGAAGTCGGTGACCCAAAACAGCCTGATTACAAACTTTAAAATATCTTCCTTTGCATTTGGCAGAACAAAGAAATTCATACAGATTTGGAACTACAGTACTCAAGGATAAGTAAATGATAACAGAATTTTCATTTTTGGATGAACTATTCCTTTAACCTTTTAGAGCCAGTTAGTACTGTATATGTATTGTAGGATATGGACATAGCAAGTCAGTGGCCTAATTAGTACAGTTGGTTATAATGATTTACCTGCTTGTTGAATAGCCCAAAATTAACTTACCACTCTTTTTTTGAGGGTAGCATTGTTTCAAGTCCTCACAAGTTCTGGCAGGATGCTTTCTGCTACCATCAGGGCTACGCATGCTATCAATCTGGCTGCTTAGAGCTTTCAACGTTGCCTGAACTCCAGGATCAGCCTGGAACACGCTTGTTGAGTTACTCTTTGGAAGAGCCTCATCGTCAGTGAAATCTGGGGGAAGAGGACCAGCATCATAATCTTGAGGTCGATCAAAAAGATCTTCCATAGCTGCAGTGGGAGGTCCAGGAGATCCAGGAGGGCCAGGTGGGCCAGGTTCTCCAGGAGGTCCCTAATCATGATGAGACAAAAATTAGAGGGTGTCTTAAGTTGTAGTGCTATGTGAAGTGGCAGGATAATTTAACTTGCCTCTGGTCCAATATCGCCACCAACTCCTCTTGACCCAGGAGGACCCATAGGTCCAGGCTGTCCAATGTACCCTTCCTTACCCAGTGGCCCAATGGGCCCTGGAGGTCCCTGTGAGACAAATTATTTGTTTCATGTCAGTCAGCATTTGACTAGTTGTAAATCATTAACATTTAACAAGTGAAGTGCATACCCTTTGTCCACTTGGACCAATGATGCCTGGAGCTCCCTGTTCTCCAGTTGTGCCCTAAAAGTCGAAGATCGAAATGCTTCACTGATTATATTGCTTTGTTATCTAAATTTAATTAATAATGTGACTCAAATAAATTATGTAGGATTTGGAGTAACATTTCTTTTTGAATCAAGAAAGGATCTTTGTTATAACTTACAGGTGGTCCAGGAAGACCTTGTAAGCCTGCAAATCCTCTATGACCCTTCTGCCCTCTCTCTCCATGGTCACCCAAATCTCCCTTATCTCCTCTTGGTCCTTGTGGTCCCTTAAATAGATAATTAGAAATTAAACAGTTGTATAGTTATATTTATTTGCATTCTTAATGTAATTGGAGCCATATTCTAATAATGCCATATTGTGTTATGCCATAGGTTTCCTACTATGAGTCCTCGTTTTCCAGCAGGACCTGGAGGGCCAGAAGGTCCTTTTGAACCCTGTCAAGATAGTGTAAGGAAAAAGTGAGCCCAAATGCCTTAGAAATGTCATTCTAGTATATATTAAACTGTAAGAAAATGTGAGACGTACAGGCTCTCCTCTCTTTCCAATTCCTCCAGTTGCACCGACAGGACCAGGGGAACCAGGTTGTCCTGTAGATCCAGCTGCACCCTCTGGGCCTGGATCCCCTCGATCACCCTTTAAAAATGAAACAGCTTTATAAGATTGACATCTTGAAATTATGATTTGAACATTTATGGATTTGGTCATTTAATGCTTGTGGGTCTCACCTGGGCTCCTATGACACCTTCCTTTCCTGGTGAACCATCAGATCCAGCAGGTCCCTAAAAATCAAAACCAAAAATGATATAATTATTTATGTGACAAGTAACTGTAGGCAGTACAAATTTAATGAAACAATTATATTAACTATATTTTACATCAGGTCCAGGATCCCCCCGAGGCCCATTAGCACCAGGCATCCCAACTGGGCCAGGAGGTCCTTTGTCTCCTGATGCTCCTGATGTACCTTGTTTTCCTGGAGGACCCTACATGAGACAGTCACAAAGAAGTACATTAGTTGAGGACTTATAAAAAGTGGTCTTAGACTCCATTTTAAAATTTCAGCATGTAACAACAATACTAACAGCTGGCCCAGGGAGTCCTGGCATTCCACGTTCTCCTCTTTGACCAGGAAGGCCTACAATTCCTCTTTGCCCCGTGGTTCCAGCAGGACCTGGTGGACCATCAGGTCCCTAGTGGAAATGAACAGGTAAGATTCTGTTTTTAAGCTTGGTGTTCCACTGAGAAACATCTGGGGCACTTACTGGTGGTCCATCTTCTCCAGAATCTCCTTTGTCTCCAGGACTTCCAGCAGGCCCAGGATGACCTCTCTCTCCCTGTCGCCCTGGTGGTCCATGATCTCCACGAAGACCAGGAGGACCCTCTTTCCCAGGAAGACCAATTGGACCTGGCTCACCAATAGGACCCTATAAGAAAATAAATTCCTACAGGTTTAAAAAAAATGTTTTAAATTGTCAAAATTTCTGATTGTGAACCTCTGTGGTCCATGCAACATACCGTTGGACCAGGTGGACCAACTCTTCCAGCAGATCCAGGGAAACCTGTTGGGCCCTAAACATTGAGGTATGTTAGGTGACTAGCCATTCAAACGGCATGATACAGTATTTGCGATCACATCTATACTTACAGGGGCCCCCTGTGTTCCTCTACCACCCTTTGGTCCAGCCACACCAATATTACCCTGTAGTCACACATATTAAGAAGGGAATAATTAATTCATTAGAATCTTCACAGGACCTTCTGAAATAAATTTTCATGCAAATGTGTATTATCACCTGTGGCCCTGGAGGACCAGCCAACCCTTGAGGGCCAGGAGATCCAGCATCACCCTTTTGTCCAGGCTCTCCTGGTGGTCCTTTTACACCAGGCTGACCATCAACACCCTGTGATTTTGAAAACGTCCCAGATTCAGAACTGCTTTACTTAATGACCTGACAAAAACTTTGCATAGAGTATCAAACAATCATGAGTTTTTAAAATGTATACTTAGATTTCAAAAGGAATACTTACAGCCGGTCCAACAAATCCTACAGCACCTATTGGCCCAGGTTCACCACGGGATCCCTTAGTTTTATCACAAATATTTGTTATTAAATAAAATTTTGAAATATGGCTGCCTTTTGTATTTGAGTGTGAAATATCAACTCACTGGCATTGCTCTTGATCCTGGAGGTCCAGGTGGTCCTTTAGGCCCTGGTTCTCCCTGTTAAAAGACTATGTTAGATGTATGTCCTAAAAGAAAACAGTAGTAAAATATAGTAAATAATATGTTACGTGGGTGTACCTTTTCACCACTTGGACCTCCAGGTCCTGCAGGACCAATTGGGCCTGTCAATCCCTACGTGTGAAAGACAACACGTCAGCATGACATTATTCTTCCATGCATATTAATCATCATCTACTGAGAATTCTGTGCACATCTATGGGCCTGTTTGAGCAAGTCTTGTATAGTTCACCTATTGTTTGATTACTAACATGTCTGTTACATTTGTTTCTCGATAGTGAGGTTGCTTTCTCTCAATGTGGTTTTTTTTTTGCAATTGGCACTATCAGAATGATTTGCAACCCACCAGTTGATAACCACAAAATACAAACAATTACCCTTGCACCATCACTTCCAGGAGTGCCCTCTGACCCCTTCTCACCAAGTGCTCCCTAAATGTGAGATAAAGTTAATTAGAGAACTACAAATACACAAATATCTATGCGCATACTGTAAATCCAATTGCATGGCTACTCACTCTCTCTCCTTTTGGACCAGGGGGGCCAGAGATCCCTCTTTCACCTGGCATTCCCTGCAGACCGGGAGGTCCTAAATCACCTACCGTACCAGGAGGCCCAGGGCTACCCTACAAATAATTTAGTACAATAATAAATTAACATTTTAAAAGCATTATTTAAAACACTGAACAAAATATGTCAGGAAGTAGCTGCATGAGTTTGCTCATTCTACAGTACAACAAGATTGTATTCAGAAATATTTTAAAATGTTATTCCTGTACTAATACTTAATTTTACCTTTGGACCATCGGGACCAGGTGCTCCTGGGATACCTTTGGCTCCAGGCAATCCATGGGGTCCCAGCTCTCCTCTTTCTCCCGGAATTCCACGTTCACCCTGTGAAATGAAATAACTGACCAATAAGGAAATGTCTTGACCTCAACAATGTGTGTTTACAGAATAATTCTAGGGTTAAACTAGAACTCACCCTTGGTCCGGTTTGGCCTATTGGGCCACCTTCTCCATGAATACCCTTAAGAGAGAGACAAATGTCTGATCAGCATTGTTTTCTGCCATTTGTCCCTTCTGTTTCATCTATTTTTTCAGGAACTAGCGATGTACTGTATGTTGAGTTAAAGTAACTGTACCTGATCACCAGGTTTTCCTGCCTCTCCAGGAGCACCTGCTGGTCCTGGCAAACCCTGAGAAACAGGCAAGGATATTGATCTTATTTTAAGAGAACAGATTACAAGATACAAAAATAATTTTGAGTTATTACATAGTCATTAATTAAGCACCTGGAAGCCATGCATGCCAGGAGGTCCCTGTTCACCTCTCTCTCCTGCTGGACCCTGAAAATCAAGAAAATTAAATCATAGATTGTACTGTAATTGCACTTGTCTAATTGAAAGGTTAATAGCTATACAACACAATAACAAAAGCAGATGGTTGTGTTATGCAAAGACAAAATAGTACACTTACATGTGGACCTGGTGGACCAGCTGGGCCTACTTCTCCATCTTTGCCTGGTGGGCCCTATGAGAAAGTCAAAGTTGAAGGTTACAGGTGATTTTCTTTTAGAACAAGATTTATATTCTGTAAAGAAAATGTTAATTGAGGTTGAACATAAAAACCAAGTGCCATGATGCTGAAATGTTTACATCAGGGCATTACAATGCAGCTGCTTGGAAGTTCAATGTTTTATCAAAGGTAGTACATTTAACTGCTGTTACTCACTCTTTGCCCAGGAACTCCTGCTGATCCCTGCTCACCTGCCTTTCCTGGATCCCCCTAAATTATTGTTTAAGTGATAAGTCACGTATTTTAAAGAAAATAAATGAATGAATAAACAAAAATTCTACTCACACTAAAACCCTTTGGGCCTATTGATCCCATAGTTCCAGGAGGACCTTTTGTTCCAGTTGACCCCGCAGGTCCTGGGCGCCCGTCCTCACCTGGAGCACCCTGTAAAAGGTGAATAGTGACATTTCCTAAATTTCTTTTTAAAAATGTGGATATTTTATTCCAGTGTTGAATGGAAAACATCAAATAAATGTACCAGCGGTCCTAGCTTTCCTTCAGCACCCTGAACTCCAGGTGTACCTGTCAAACCCTAATAAAAAAGGAAGCAAAAAATAATAAGTGATGCAAATGAGTACTCAGACGTTTCTTTTATAAAGACACAACACATTAATTGTACTTACCCTTGCGCCTGGTAGACCTGGTTCCCCTGTTCTCCCTGGATCTCCAGTCGAGCCTTTTGGACCAGAAGTTCCTGTAATTCCACGGTCACCTTGTGCACCCTTGGATAATTATGAACAAAAGTTTTATTTCAGTATTAAGCTAATCATATTCAACTGATTAATTATTTTATTACCTTTGGACCCGGTAAACCATCTTGACCCGGGAAGCCTCGGTTTCCAGGTGCCCCCTATATCAGACAATAAAAACCCCATGAAAATTGAGTTGGTTTTTATAATTACATTCCTGCCAGTCTGCTTTTTTAAAGGCAATGAAAGGAAAACTAGACTCACTCTCTCACCAACAGGTCCAGGTGGCCCAACAGAACCTGGATCTCCTCTGGACCCGCGTTTTCCCTCTTCTCCCTGAGGTCCAATTACTCCCTGTGATCCTTGTGGACCCTATGACAAAGAAATACATTACACTTAAAGGTAATTTGTGTGTTCTTTGTCTTGTCCTAGTTTTTTTGTGTGTGTTTATTCGCTACCTGATGATGTCTGATGACATAGTACAGAAATCGCATTCTTCATCTCTGAGAAACAAACTAACAAAAAAATAGGTTCACAGTATTATTTAATGAAAACTTACAGGTTCTCCTTTAGGTCCAGCCTCTCCTTTAAATCCAGCAACACCTAAATCTCCCTAAACACAACACAAAACACAAGACACACTGAGATTCAGTGTTCTTAATTGTTCTTCATTATATACATTTTCAGGCACAAATGACACATATATTGTACGCTATTTTACATTATATGAACACAACAAATCTTCAGTCCATAAATGCATATGCCATAATGAGCAACGGATTCCTTACCAGTTGACCTTTGATTCCAGGCTGTCCAGTGCTTCCCTGAGGCCCTGGTGGGCCAGTTGGGCCCAGCAGACCAACAGGACCCTGAGGACCAGCAACTCCCTGGAGAAAATTAGGTTGTGTTAGTTGGCAATATCTGCATAATGAAAACTGCGAGGGAAAAAAAAGTATTTTTTCTTTAACATACCACTGGGCCTTTAGAACCTGGACCACCATCAGTGCCCATAGGTCCCTGAAAAGTTATTAATCACAGATTAATAAACAATTGATTAGTATTTGCAATCATGTTCTGATATACAAAATGACAATCAGAAACACACTTGTTGTCCTTGTGGTCCAGTTCTCCCTTGATGTCCTGTCTCTCCTCTTTGTCCCTGTGGTCCCTCTGGACCCCTCACACCTGTAGGTCCTGGTTGACCCTGTAAAGTAAAATTACTATTTATTCCTTTTCCTAGCTATAATAACGATTTAAGGTAGTAAAGGATCAGCTGAAATATTACGATATATAGAATTAATAGCTATATAACGAAAAATTATACAACACATATTTATACATTCTTATTATCATTACCCACCTTCATGCCTGGGCCTCCTGGATACCCTGGGGCACCGTTAATTCCCAAAGGACCCTTAAAACAATTAAACCATTAGAGATTGGCGCCATGATATTTGTGACATGACATTAATGTTAAATAACGTGGTTGCTTTGTATGTTACATATTATCCTTTGGTTTATTAAAATTCCTTACCATTGGACCTGGTTTTCCAACATTTCCTTGAGCACCGCGCATACCCTGAAATACAAAATGAATAAATGTATCTTTTTATACTCAAAAGCTCTTATTAAAGTTATCAGAACAATGCTATCCCTCTTATTTGTTTTTGCTCTCACCGCTGTGCCACCTGGCCCTGGGCGTCCTCTTTCTCCTGGCATTCCCCTGGGACCCTGCATTTAGCAACAGGCCAATTTAATTTAATTGGAAATAAAGCTAGAAGAATTTGTGGCAGTGTAAGCATGACAAACGTCTGTTTTTGTTTATGGAATTCACATTAGTAATACTACTTTAATCAAAGTTTGCAATATATTGCAATATATCCTCTTACCATAGGACCAGGGGCCCCCATTGCACCAGATCCACCAGATTCACCCTAAAATAATATATGATGAAAATATACTTAGAAACACATAAAATTGTTCATGCAATCATCTTTAATATATATGTATATACAACCAGCTGTTTTAAAGCTTTGTCAATATTAATAGTAATAGGGTTTGAAGTTAATTTGCAAAAGCTGAACCTTTGATCCTAAAGCTCCTCGTTCTCCTTTAAGACCACCTGGACCTTGGTGACCCTGAATCATAAAAGGACATAACAAAATTATTATATTGTTAGACTCCATCTAGAAACCTAAACATATTCATAGGAATTATATTTTCAACCAAAGGAACTTTGGTTGAAAACCTGAATAGCTGCTTGAGCAAAATGTTCTGCAATTACTTATTGTCAAACATTGTACATTTTGTTCTGTCATACTGTATTTTGTGTGTGAAGACTTGACTTCTTCTCTGGCTTACAGGTATTTTAAATGATGCACTCAAGACAAAACTAGTGGTCTGGTGGATGATCTGTAAGTAATTCACAATGGTGCTTCGAAAATTGAAGTGCACTCAATACCAGGAAAACAACACATTGCAAAGATCCCCAGACCAGGAGGATAAAATTCTTCTGAACACTGAAAAAGCATATAAAACAGTGGGGTTTAAAAATCTTAGACAACGCTTCTGCTTTGTATTATTGTAATTTATTAGTGCACAATGAGTTTACGTGGTCAGTGTCACAAAGTAACTTGTTTGTTTACCTGACCTGCAGAATCTTAAATATTTTATTTTATATAATCTAAGACTTTTGAAAAACACTATATGCATGTCACAGACGTAAATCTTAAATGAGGCTTAGAGATTCAGCATTTACTCACTCTGTGGCCCTTTAAGCCCGGTGGCCCTGGCGTCCCTGGAAATCCTCTTGCTCCCTGAGCATAAAAGTTATTCAAACATAAATCTAAATTCAAGCAAATAACAGCCAATGATAAAACCTGCAAATAATGAATGGCAATTATTACCGCAGATCCTGGAAATCCCATTTCTCCTGCACTTCCTGAAGTCCCTGGTTCTCCCTATGACAGCAAAAAAATTCCATTTCAGATCCTGTTTAATATTTCCGCTTTGTTATGAGAATGCACATGATGACAGCGTAGAGTACTCACATCTTCACCGGGCTTTCCTGAAGGACCCTCTGGTCCTCTTTGGCCAGCACCTCCCTATACAATGCAGAACAGTTGATAAAGAATCAGTTTGCTGTATTGGACATTGTTTTCATGTTAACTATTGTAGTTAACAACTGTTGTAAACCTTATTGTAAAATGTACCATGTTTCCTAAAGGTAACAGTTTCAAGTTGCTTATGATTACCAGATAAATTTCAGCAATAAATGGTGGAAAACGAAGGCTAAGTACATGTATAAAACCACTGCAACAATTACTTTTCTTTCAGAATGTGAATAGCCAAAGTTGTGGTTCCTTTTAATAAATGAGCCATAAAAATCGCCTGCGATATGCAAACAGCACGCACATTTTGAGTTTATCCTGGCTGATGTTTGCTTTGAAAAGAGTGTGGGGCAGACTTCCCCAGTAAATGAAGTCTTCAGAGATGATAGACACTTAATCACGTTTCCTTACCATTGGCCCTGGATCTCCTACATCACCATGAGGTCCTTGTGGTCCTGGCGCCCCCTAAAGGAAATTAAAAAAAACATGCTACTGCTAGAAGCCATATTTTTTTCCCCTGATATGTGTAACAAGATTTCTTATCACATAAATACTTACTGGGGATCCATTTGGCCCAGGCGGTCCCCTTGTTCCTGCCTCTCCCTATTGAAAATTAGCTTTGTTACTGCAATATTCACAGAGGGCTTATGAAACAACACTATTTTAAACACTGTGGCATAACACTGCACCCAAATCAAATGATGCAATTGTCTCATTTTGCACCAGCTCATTTTTTAAACACAGCATTACATTCATGTATGATATATTTCTTGTAATGTTCCACATAAATGTGTGGCTTATATAAAATTAAGTTTTGTTTGTTTAAATATACAGAATCTCCACTTACTCGAACTCCAGGCATCATGGCATGCTGGGCTCCTGTTTTGTCAGCAAATCCTCCCGCCATATGTGAAGACAACTCACCCTAAGTACAGTAAGTAAGAATATAGGGCTTTATTAATTGAAACTATATATATTATAAATGCTGTGTTTTTTTTTTTTTTTCTTCTTCAACCCTCTGAATTATGTTTTGTAGCCCTATTTTCAAAGGGCCTGTTATGATTCCTGAACAAACTCTAAACTCACTCCTGGGGTATGTCCTGGGGGCCCTGGCTCTCCTGGCTGTCCTGGAACACCGGGCTCTCCGTCATATCCTGGGGAACCCCTGAAACCCTACCAGAGACATTAAAATCAGATAAAAATAACATAACATTACAATAGCATTACACAATATTTAACATTTTAATCACATTTTGAAATGAATTTGCTGTTTCTTACAGGTCTGCCTTTGGGTCCACTGTCTCCTCTGTACCCTGGAGCTCCTGGAGGCCCCTGGATAATACGCATAAAATTACATCAAACATAATTAAGGTAAATAAAAATAGCATTAAAGCTGTTTGAATGGCCAGTGTAGAAAGTTTCAAAATATTTTACTAGCATACTTACATGAAAAGTTCTAATAAAGACCAAACT
>JAUMHR010000056.1:16718455-16797884 GCA_032361145.1 Enteromius fasciolatus
ATTTATATTTATTATACTTTTTTTTTAATAAAAACTCTTACTAAAATTTAAAAAAACTTACTTTTCCATCCTTCATCCAAGAGATTGATGGTTTGGGCTCACCAGAAATTTTTACTGTAAGCTTTATAATAGTATCTGCAGAGGCTGAGAGGTCTTTGAGTTCAGCTGAAAAGGTTGGTTTGGATGTTTTTTCTTTTGGAGTAGGTGATTTTACCATGGGTGGGGACTTAACTCTTGGTGGAGATTTAATTGGTTCAGGTGATTTAATTCTCTGTGGAGACCTAATTCCAAATGGTGACTTTATACGGGGAGACTCTGGAGATTTCACTCTTGGAGGAGAAGCAACAACTTTCTGTACAGGTGTTGGTTTACGAACAGTTAGGCTAAACTGTGCCTCCTGTTTACCTTCAGAGTTCTCTACCACTACAGTGTAATTACCTCCATCTGACGTTTCAACTTGGGTAATCTCAAAAGTAGATTTAAATTCAGTTGAGGTAATATGGTGACGATGAGATGACACAATTACTTGTGCCTCTCGCATCCATGTTATAGTGGGTGCAGGATCTCCATCAACATCACATGTGAATTTAACTGATTCTCCCTCAGACACTGTTAGTGACTGTGGTTTAGTCAGAATCGTGGCTGGGAGAGTTGGCTTCTTTACCTCAACCACTGTTTTCACTTCTGTAGCTTCAAGTTTAGTTTCAGAAATGTTTTCAACCACAACTTCCTCAACTGCTGTCACTTCCATAGTTTCCAGCTTGATTTCAGATGTTACTTGTTTCTCCTGAACAACACTCTTAATTGTCTCCTTTATTTTGTCGGTTTTAGTTTCAGATACTTCCATTTGTGTTTCTGATACAGATGCTGCTTTTGTTGATGAAACATGATAAACATCTGTTTTTGTAATATCAGGGACAAAGGAAGTTGGTGGCTCTTCATCTTTACGTTGTGAGGCATATGCAGAAAATCCACCACCAGCAACATCTAGAGTGGCATAATCAGAAGCCTCTCCCTTTGCATTTGTGCAGATGACACGGTAGGTGCCACTGTCCTCTTCCTGGCAATCAATGATTTGAAGAGACAAAACACCACTCAAGTTAAACATACGGTATTTTCTGCTTTCTTCAATCTGCACTCCATTGTGATACCATTTAATCTGTGCTTCTGGCTTAGATTGGACATTCAGTGTGAACTTAGTGTTTTGACCAACTGGCACACGGTGAGAACGCATTCTTACAGTCACTCTTGGAGCATGGTCAAGGGTAAAAGGCTCCTGTGTCACAATTTCAAACTTTCTCTCTGTTTTCAAGGCCTTCTTCCTGGACTCATACCTTGACATATAATCAATTTTTGTTGATAAGTCTGGTGTAGTGGCTGCTTTCTCAAGGCTGGGGGAACGTGGGCGTGTCTTTTCAGGTGAAGCTGTTCTAACCACTTCTTTTTCTGCCAGAGCTGCAGAAGGTTTCTTAGGACGAGTTGCTGTAGCGAATGATGTTGTAGGTATATCAGTAAAAACTGCAGCCTCGGTTAAAGCTGACACAGAAACTCTGGTTTTCTCCTTTCTTTTGACCTTTGTTTTCTCCTCAAACTCAATGTGCTGCAACTTGGTCTTGTAGGACGTTAACTTTGTTGTTGTCGATACAGACCTAAGCAGTTCCTGATCCTCCTTTTCCTCATATAATTTTTGCTTTTGTCTTGGAGGTCTGTATGTTGCCCTATCGTGACGCTGACGTAAGTCAATATAGCTTGGACCAGCCTCATACTTAGATGGAATACGGTAGGAGTCGTATGTTGGAACTTCTTCCCCTTCCTCCTCCTCATATGCAGCTCTCTTAGGTGATGGGTGATGCAGTGCAGAGAGTTCAAAGCGTACAGGGCTAAGACTTGGTGGAGAAGCAGAATAGCCTAACTCAAGTTCATCCTCGAGTTTAAGTCTTTCTTCCTCTGTTCTCTTCATTGACAAGTATTCTCTAACAGGCAGAAGCAGTTCCTCATCAGAAAGATCACCAAGAGAGCGTCTCCTGATTCTGTAATAAGCCTCCATCTCTGGAGAAGGTGTGCGGTGTCTTGCTGGCCTTACAGTCTCAAGGTCATCCTGTGAAACCGGAATATGCCATTTTGGCTTGTATTGTTCTTTAATTCTTGGCAGGGGTACTTCATAGAACTGATCCCACCTTGATAAACGGATGCGCTTAAGCCTTTTCTGGGGGAATTTTTCCATTGGCTCTGGGAACTCATACTGATCACGGAGTTTCTTGTACCACTTCATATCAGAGAAAGGCACAAAGTGTTTGATTTCCATATCCTCCTCAAGAGCAGTAGGAGCAACAACACGAGGTGGAGGAATAACATATGGCATTCTTAGCCTCTTTTCTTCTGCTCTCTTCTTTTTCTCCTCCTTTTCTTTGGCTTCCTCAGCTTCGCTCTTGACTTTCTTGGTAGTGATTGCTGGCTTGTACATGGTTGCAGCTTCTCTTAGTGCTTGCTGTGCGACAGGAGTAAGTGGGGTAACATCTGCACCTGCTAATATCTGAGTTAGTCTTACTTTCTTGTCCATCTCTTGCTGATCAAGATCATGTTTCTTCTTCTTTTCTTCCTCACTGTCCTCTTTCTTGATGTGTGCCACACGTTCAACCTTAAGTACGGCTTGGCAACTTGCAGACCCAGCTGAGTTAGTTGCAATGACTCTGTATGTGCCAGAATCCTCTGGAAGAGTATCTCTTACATGTAAGACATAGTAATCTAAGCCTTCATGCACAACTTCAATTTGTGGACCAAATGCCAAAGGCATGCCATCTTTCTCCCATTTCAATGAAGGATGCCCTGACACTCTCATTTCAAAACGTGCACTCTGGCCTTCTCTGCATTCCAAGTTAGCAAGAACACGTTTGAACATAGGTCTCAAGGTGTTATCAGCAGGAGCAGGACGAGGAATCACTGTGAGACGAGCCTTGCAACTGTCATCACCAAATCGGTTTCGTGCCACAACAGTGTATTCTGCATCATCATCTGGGTCAAGATGGTGAATAACTAACTGATAAAGGCCCTTATCACTAATAAAAGTGTATTTCTTGTCATCATCTCCTGGCATAATCTTTTGACCAGTTTTCAACCACATTACACGTGGTTCAGGATGCACTGTGATTGTGACACCAAAGCGCACATCCTCTCCAATGTAAGCAGTGCGGTTACACAATGGCAAAGTAAATTCAGGAGGTCTTTGGAGTAGTCTTGCTGTGTCAACTCTGCGTTTTACTTTCTTTACAACACGTGAAGTGTAGAACTCGCGATAGGATCTTACTCCTTTGACAAAGAGCTCAGAATAGGCACTGTCCTCACCATACTCATTGACAACCTTACATCTGTATGTTCCATCATCAGCTCTTGTGATTCCCTTGATGGTTATGGTAGCAAGCCCATCTTCATAAGTAATTTCGTATTTAGCACCTTCTTCTAGTTGTCTTACTCCACAGTACCATGTAACTTCGGTGCTGCTATCGTAGTTATCAATGTTGCAAATGAGCTTGATATCATCACCTTCATCAGCAACACTGTGTTTAATTTGTCCTGCAACTGGTCCATGTTCAAATGGTGCAATCTTGACTTTAGAGAGTGTTACTCCCCGCTGACTTCTGATAGCACCACCACTGGCAACACGAGCAGATGAGACAACAGTGTTCCATTCTTTCTTAACCATGGCTTGGTAATATCTCTTGTGGCGAGTAATCTTGATGGACTTAGTGCTTAGCTGCTCTGAGTTCATTGTCAGCCAAGGATGATTCAAAGCCTCAGTAGCAGTCATACGATGTTTACGCTCTTTGGTTAGTAGGCGGTCCACAAAGTCTAATGCCTCGACATTTACATGCTTAAAGGCTTCATCATCGAAACTGTACTCAGCATTTGAAATGCTCTCAATCATTTGCTGATTAGTTTCAGCAGCAAATGGATTAAGTCCACTGAGAAGAACATACACAAGGACACCGACAGACCACATATCTGTCACAGTGCTAACCATCTCATTTTGATGAATTTCTGGTGCCGCAAACTCAGCTGTCGTGTACTGAATCTTAATTTGGTCACCAGGTGTAAGGTGTCTAGACTGTCCAAGCTCAGTGATCTTGACATTGACACCCTTTCTTGTGGTGTACACTATATTTTCAGGCCTGATATCAAAGTGACCATAACTCTTGCTGTGAAGGAATTCAAGAGCTTCACATACTTGTCTGATATAGTTAACAATTTCACGCTCATTGAGCTCAAAATTGGCTGTACCAAGGCGCTCAAATATGTCCACACCGGAAATGAACTCATAAATCATGACTAGTTCTTCAGGGCAGTCAAATGACTCATGCAGTAGCAGGAAGTTCTTGTGGCGTGCCACATTCAGTGTTGCAATTTCTTTCTTCACTAGTGCCTGATCTGCACCTCTAACTTTGACAAATTTAGCCATGTAAGTTTTCTCAGAGCTGGTTTCAATGCATCGGTGAACAATACCAAACTGTCCACGCCCAAGCTCTTCAGCAATCATGTACTTGTTGTGCACATTCTTGGCATCTGAATGAGGAGCTTTGGTTTTGGAAACTGGCCTGGTGTCATCAACCTCTTCATCATAGTTTAGAACTCTTGATTTGTCTTCCTTTGTTACAACAGGTCCGCTTCCCTCAGACGGTGCACTCTGACCAAATTTATTTTCAGCTATGACACGGAATTGGTAACTTGTCTTTCCAAATAGATTGACAACAGTATAGTGGGTGTCACGAGACTGGCCAACACGAATCCATCTTTCTGCTGTGGTGGCACACTTTTCTATGATATAGTTGGTGACTCTACTTCCACCATCATTGGCAGGTGCTACCCAGTGGAGTGTTACAGAATCCCTTGAAACATCACTGGCTTTGATGCCACGTGGTGGATCAGGGACATCCGCAACATCAAGCTCTACTGTTTGCTGGTCAATTCCAAACCTGTTTTTGGCACATACAATATAGAAACCAGCGTCATTCCTTTCTACTCCATTCTGGAATACAAGAGATGTGAAGGAGCGTGTGACAATGACTTGATAGTGTCCATTATTATCCAGAAGGTCTTGTCCCTTCTGCCAAGTGATAACTGGATCTGGTTTTCCACTGAATGGAATTTTGATGTTGACCACTTCACCACGAAGGGCAGGGATAGCTTCCTTTCCTTGCAGATTCTTAGGCAGGTGAATCTTAGCAGGGACTGAAAAAAATAATAAAAACAATAATGCATTACTTTTTCCTACAGATAGAATTTTATGTATAGCCAGGTAATGCATATAAGAATATTTTAAGCTTACTTTCAACATCTAGAGAAACAGTAGCAGAAATGGATCCACCCTGGTTTGTTGCTCTGATCTGATATACAGTTGAGTCTTCAGCATCACAATCAGCAATAACAAGTTGATGGTAGCCTCCCTTAAATTCTTGGATCTTGATTTTGGTGCCATCAGCTTGAATTTCCTTTCCACGCTTGAACCATTTTATTACAGGCTTGGGCTGTCCTGTTATCTTGCAGACAAATGTTGCATTGCTATTGAATTTTACACTCATGTTTCTGAGGTCTTCTTTGAAGGCAGGAGCACGCACGTCAACATCAGTCTTTGGAACTGCAGGGTCAGATACTTCACTGTAATCACTTTCTCCTCCAAGGTTTTCACATTTCACCCGGAATTCATACTCCACACCTTCTGTCAGGCCCTTGACAGAATAAACAGTCTGGTGGATTTCATCTGTTGTAACTGTAACCCATTCACCCTTCTTCTTGTCTTGCTTTTCAAGACAATAGTTCTTAATTTTAGAGCCTCCATCACTGAGAGGTGGCTTCCAAGACACAACACAGGAGTTTTTGGTAATTGCAGAAACAAGTGGTTTTAATGGTGGTCCTGGCCTCTCTGTAAAACAGAAATTGTAATTTGAGTAACAATAAAAAAAAATAACATATAAATGTTACTTTTTTCTTTCACCCAGCTTCTTCATTACTTACCTAGCTGACTCTTAATTAGGATAGCAGAAGGAGTCTCCAGTGATTCACTATTGCCGTAACGATTTTGTGCTGAAACACGGAAGTAGTATCCCTCATTTTCAACAAGGTTAGGAATTCTACATGAAGTTCCAGTGATAGAAGAAGATACAAGATCCCATTCTGCTCCTTCCTTGTCTTCACGCTTTTCTACAATATAATTTGTGATCATAGATCCTCCATCATCTTTGGGTGCTTTCCAGCTAATAATCACAGAATTCTTCAATAGTGCATCAAGAACAAGAGGACCTTCAGGCATAGCAGGTTTATCTGAAAACCAAAGAATATGTTAGTTGGTCTTGCTTTCATTAATTCCGAGAAAAAAAAAAGAATTAAGGATTATTAAGTATATACCTAAGATTTCAACATGAGTGACAGTATCAGCAGCCCCGAAATGGTTGTTGATCCTGATTCTGTATTTTCCTCCATTTTCTCTGCGCTGTACGTTTTTGAGAATCAAATGAGTATAGTGCTCTGTATTTTCAATTATTACATTCTCAGAGGGCTCCAAAGCCTTGGCTCCATAAAGCCACATGATCTTAGGCTGGGGTCGACCAATGTAAACAACATGTATGCGCACTGTGCTACCACATGTTGCAAAGAATTTGTCTTTCAGTGGCACTGGGAACTGTGGTGCTGCTTCAAGGACCAGAGATCCACTGGTCTCACACTCTCCAGCTTCATTCACAGCCTTGCACGTGTACAGGCCCTCATCTTCCTGTTGATCGGTTGAAATGGTCAGTGTATGATTGCGGCCATCAGAGGTCGCTGCATATTTACGGCCTTCTTGGATTTCCTTTCCACCCTTGTACCATTTAATTTCTGGAACAGGTCTTCCAATAATTTGACATTTGAGAGTTGCAGTTTGTCCTAGTTTGGCACTGACTTCATCCATCTCTTTCCTGAGAGCTGGTTTATTTCCAACTAAAATAAAAAAAGACATTTATTTTTAGTCAAATATTTTCTCTTAAAATGCATAAATAAATATTTGATAATTAATCATAATACAAACAACAATACTTGTTATAACATTGTTATTTTAAACCATACTTACCACCCAGTTTAGTTTTGATGCCAGTTGCTGTTCTGCGTGGTCTGCTAATTCCGGTTTCATTTTCTGCAAATACTCTGAACTCATATTCAATTGCTTCTTGTAGACCACCCTGAGTGTACTGTTTGTCCTTTGTGCGCTCCTTATTGCATTTCTTCCAAGCACTCTCTCCAGATTTTCGGTATTCAATCCAGTAGCCAAGGACTGGTTTGCCACCATCACATGCTGGAGCCTCCCATTTAATTGTAATATAGTCTTTGGTAACAGTCATTGTGTCAATTTCTCCAGGCTGGCTTGGTTTATCTAAATAAAATAAAATATTTTTTTTTTTCAATTAAATCAAGACAATTTTCAATCAATTAATGAACAGAGTACATGTTATGTATAACCAGGCAAATTAAGAATGAGGTCATACCAAATGGATCTTTGCATATCACTGAATCTGATGCAGGTCCTGGTTCACTCTCTCCAATGTCATTGACAGCAGTAACACGGAACTGATACTCGGAATCAGTAGTGAGCTGACTAAGAGTGTACATTGTTGAGGTAATCTTTGTCTCATGACGAATCCACTTATCAGATGACACTTCTTTGTACTCAATGAAGTAACCAGTAATGGGAGATCCACCATCATCTTTGGGTTTAGTCCAAGCCAAAGCAGCAGAATTCTTAGTAACATCCATAATTTCTGGTGGAGTGCCTGAAGCTTCTGGGACACCTAAATATTATAAATAACATAAACAAGATCAAATATTTTAATGTTTTATAACAAATCTGCATTGCATAGAAATAAAATCATTAACAAGCACTTACAAATAGGAGTCTTTGGTACAACAGTTGTCTCTGATTTCAGGGAGTTGCTTATTCCAAACTGGTTCTCTGCTGTCACCTTGAAGTGGTATGCTGCATTTTCTTGTAGTCCCTTAACCACAAGGGATGTGTCAACCACTCGCGAATCAACCGTGTACCAAGCTGCCTTTGTTTCTTCACGTCTCTCCACAATGTAGCCAGCAATTTCAGAACCACCATCTTCTGTTGGTGGTTTCCAGCTAACTTTTACAGAATGTGCTTGTATATCATGAAATCTTAGAGGGCCTTCAGGTGCAGATGGGCGGCCAATAACTTTGACCTTGATAGGAAGCATCTTTTTGCCACACTTGTTTTCCAGATGTAGATAGTAAACGCCAGAATCAGACATTTCAGCTAGTTTGATTACAAGCTCTGATACGTCTTCACTGCAGGCAATCATTGCACGGTTGGTGACCTCTGATCCATCCTTGGTCCATTTGCAGGTAGGAGTAGGTTTTCCTTTGATGGGCACTGAAAGTCTGATTACTCCTCCGGATCTGACTACAAGGACATCTTTGTATTTTGCCTCAAGATCATAACTTGGAGGATCTGAAAGAAGCACATTTCAAATGATTTTATCATTCTGGACATACACCATTTTACACATATAACTACAGTGCCCCTATTATGCCTTTTTAATAGTTGCTAATATTGCTTTATGAGTCTCTTAAAACAGGTTTATATGTATGCAAGGTCAAAAAAACACTTTAGTTTTCTCCAAAAATAAATACATTTTATCCCATTTCTAAACGATTCGTAAATGACTTGTGTGAAGCAGTCTAAAAGTCTGTCTAAACCCCTCCTTTCTCTGAGCCCTCACTGCTGTGATTGGTCAGATGGAGCAGTCCTTTATGATTGGTCTACCGCTATAGCATGTTCAGAAAACAAAACACCCATTGCCATAACTGAATGACTACACAGGATACAGCGTCTTCTTGACATTATATAATCCATATGGAAATTGTACTGCTTGTGCATGGGCAAGTTATTCGCGATGTAGAACGTGGACGGACATTAAGCAAATATGTTATTCGTGACGTGTGGCCATAACAGAAAAAAGATTTAAGTTGCTTGTTTAGGTGTATGTGAGCAGACTGTGAGTTTTTTTTTTTTTTTTTTTATCGTGCACTGTCGGCATCACATACAGAACGATCATATTTGAAAAGGCATAATAGAGGCACTTTAATGACAGGGTTATAAGATCTTACCAAGCATCTCTGTTATAGTCACAACTCCTGGTACTTCAGCTGGTTCACCTGGTCCACCAGCATTGCAAGCCAAAATACGGAATTTGAATTCTTCTCCTTGTGGCATTTGTGTCAAAGTATATTCACAGATCAGTGAAGGTGTAGCATTACACTTCATCCAGGTTACTGAACCAGTCTTCTGCATTTCAATTAGATAGCCTGTAACCTTAGCACCACCCTCCTCATCTGGAGGACTCCATGCCAAAGAGACTGAAGATTTTGTGGTATCTGTGACTCGTGGGTTTTGAGGTGACCCAGGTGGATCTGTAAGTATGTAATTGTTTAATAAGTGATAATAATTGAATTTACCAAAATTCTGTGTCAGTTTGTAAGCACACAAATGCATTAATAGTGACATTTTGCTTACCAACAGGATCAGTTGCTACTGCTGGTTTAGAAAGAAGGCTAGGTTTGCCAACACCACGAGCATTGATTGCCGTCACTCTGTGTTCATATTCCAGGCCTTCAATTAAGCCAGTGGATCTGTATCTTGTCATTGTCACTGGATTTTTATTAGCACGGATCCATCTATCTGACCTGACCTCCTTGCGTTCAATAATGTAGCCGGACACCTCCAAGCCTCCATCCTCATCTGGTGGCTCCCATGCAACAGTCATGCCATCACGTGATACATCAAATACAATAGGTCTTCCAGGTGGCCCAGGAATGGCTACAACAACAATAGGAAATTGTGATCAAGTAGGTCTATAATATATCATAATAAACATCATACAGTATATATGGTATTTTTTAAAACATGGTTTTCTTACATTTGGAGCTCTTGCACATTACAATTTCTGACTGTAAGTAATCTCCAGTGCCATAGCGATTGGTTGCTGCAACACGGAACACATATTCATCGCCCTCTGTCAATCTGTCAAATTTGAATGTTGGTCTAGAAACTGATTCTGACACAGGCATCCATCCTGGGCGATGAGCATCACGTTGTTCAACCACATAATTGCTAATTGGTGCACCACCATCTCTCGCAGGTGAATCCCAGCTTATTGTGACTGATGTTGCATCAATTTCATCAAATCGGATGGGTCCTTGAGGCTCATCAGGTTTGGCTACAGAGAGAGAAGAGGTTTAGGGTTAATACTGAAACTCATTTTAAGATATCTATTTTCATGCAGGGGGCCGGTACTTACAAAGAATGATGACTTTGATGTTTTCAGTCGTTACTCCAGTTATATTTTTCACCTCAAGTGTATACACACCACTGTCATCAATGGTTGTGTCAAGAATAGTTAATTTAGAGAATTTTCCAGTTGACTTCATCTTTACACGTTCCACAATCTTTAACCTATTGTCATTAAAGAACCAAGAACAAACTGGTGGTGGTCGTCCTATAATTGGTAAGTCAAGGTCAAGGGGTTTGCCTGCCAAAACGCTTATTGCCTTCTGTGGAATAGTTGATAGATCAACCTTTGGCAAAACTGAAAAATGAAAAAAAAGGTATGAACAGTGAGACATGACAAACAAATGATAGCCTCTTGTTATTTTTGATATTATTCTAATGCATACCTCTTTGTTCTTGAACTGTCACAGCTGTTACAATTTCTTTTGGCTCACCAGCTCCTCTGCTGTTGACGGCACGTACCCTGAAGAGGTACTGCTCACTCTCATTAAGTGATGTGATTGTGAACTCAAAGTCTGTAAGTTTCAAAGTTGCCACCTTCATCCACTTGTCAGTACCAGCTTTACAAGCTTCAACAATGTAGCCAGTGATTCTGCTGCCTCCATCATGTAAAGGTTTCTCCCAGGCAAGTGATACACTGGATTTGGTTACATCTACAACTTCAAGCTTGGCTGGTGGCAGTGGAACTTCACACACCAAGACAACATCACCTGTCTCACAGGGTTCACCAACACCATAGATATTCTCTGGTAAGACTCTGAAATAATACAGCATTCCTTCTGTCAGACCAGTTATCTTGTATGATGTCTTGCTACACTTGGATGTGACAGTTTTGTATGCTCTCATTGATGCCTCTCGTCTTTCAATTATGTAATTATTGACAGGTGCTCCACCATCAACCTCAGGAGTGTCCCAAGTAATATGAGCAGAATCTTTTGTAAGCTCTTTCATCTTAATTGGACCAGTTGGACCAGGTGTATCTAGGAAAAATTTCACAAACATGCTAGTTAGATATAATTTTACGGTATGTTAATATATGCACTATAAATCATTTCCATAATGTAATATGAAAAAATAAATAAATAAATAAATAAAACAAATATACCATAGATTTTCACAAGAATGCTTGCATCTTTCTTTCCAGCTGAATTTGAAGCTTCAATTGTATATCTACCAGCATCATAGCGGTGCACCTTGTCAATAATGAGAGTTGTAGCAGTATTGGTTACTTCAATAAAGCCACGATTTTGGAGGTCTACACCAGGTTTGGTCCATGTTACAGTTGGTATTGGTCTACCAGTGACAGTAATATGGAGGCGAAGAGAACTTCCTGCTCTTAGACAAATTGTCTTTGTCAGCTCATCAGGCAGCTCAAGGTCAGGAATTTCTGGGATAACGAATAAAAAAAAACAAGGGAGTTTAGAATTAGCAATATTTTTACAAAGATATTGCACATATTTCTTTCATTTGTATGTGTCAAACATTAACAACATAGAAAAATGTAAAATTTGTGTGAACATACCAATTCTTTCCACAGGCTCAGTTTCTGCACAAGGATCACTGAAGTCACCTGTTCCATTTACATTGATCGCTGCAACTCTGAAACAGTATTTTTTGCCAGCAGAAAGACCTGTGACTGTGTGTTCTGTCATCCTAAGATTCTTTTCATGCACCTTTGTCCATTCTTCTGCCCCTGCTTCTTGCATCTCAAGAATGTAACCAATAACATCTGCACCTCCATCTTCAACTGGTCGTGTCCAAGCTAGATTAATACTATCTTTGTGTGTGTCTGTAACCCGTGGAATTGAAGGTGGATCTGGAGTGCCTAAATAGGGGAATCAGCATAATAATTGTTACAATAGTAATATACACATTTAAATGTAATTAGGTTGTTTCAGAAAAAAACACACCTGTTGGTACTCTACATACTGCATACATTGACACTTCACTAGGTTCACTATCACCAGCTGCATTCATGGCTGTAATGCGGAACTGGTAAATGTTGCCTTCGTGGAGGCCAGTGACTTTGAAGGATGTGTCCTTGAGAATAGAATCTCTGTTAACTTTAATCCATCGTACACTCTTTCTTTCACGGAACTCAATCAAGTAGTTTGTGACTTCACTGCCACCATCGCTCTCAGGCTTCAGCCACTCGATTGTTGCAAAGTCTTTTCCAACTGCAAGGATTTCTGGAGCTCCAGGTGGTGACGGAACAGCTGTATTTGGAAATAAATGTGGAATATTTTGACATACAATGCTACAAATTATAGAAGCCAATGTTTTTAATATTAATTAACACTTACTGAAGGAGTTTCGGGCAAAGATGGGGGTAGACTGAACTGTCACACCAGATCCATACTTGTTCACACCTCTCACACGGAAGATATATTCGTTGTTCTTAAAAAGTCTTTTAATTTCACATGTTAGGGCTTTGCATTCAGCCTCCATGATAACCCAGTTAAGTCTGTTGGTATCCCTTCTTTCAACAGTGTAATATGTGATTGGGTCACCACCATCCTCCAGTGGCTCTTTCCAAGACACTGTGCATTTTTCCTCAGATACATTGCTGACTGTAATCTCCTGACAGGGACCAGGTGTATCTTGGAAAAGAAAGATTATCGTATAAATGAACTGACAACATATTTGGGATTTGAGATACCATTTATTTGGGACTTAAAGGTACCAATCATTAGTGTTATTGTTGTATGTTTAGAATACTTACCTAGCACTTTAACATTGACCTCAGCGGTTTTTGTTCCACTTGCATTTTTAACAGTCAGAACATACTTTCCGGTGTCATCTCTGTCACAGAACTTGATGATTGCCAGAGCACGTGTACTTGAATACTGGAGAGCATATTTTTCACAAAGCTCTAGCTCTCTTGTACCCTTGGACCAGCTGACTTTTGGCTCAGGTTTACCACCAACAGCAGCATCCAGCACCAGATCAGATCCAGCTCTAATTACAACTGTGTCCACAAGGAGTTTGCTGTCCAGCTCTGCTTTAGGAGGAACTGCAAAATAATGTGTCATGAGTATCTAGGTTTTCATTCTTAAAAAATATTAGTGTTCGTGTTACATGTTTAGTGAAAGAACCATGTGTAATACATACTGTATTCTGCTTTGCAAGTCACTGGTCCTGTTGAAACTGATGGCAGGCTCAACACTCCATTTGCATTTTTGGCAATTACACGGAATTCATATTCTTCTCCTTCTCCCAGTGCAGTAATAGTGAAATTTGTTTCAGTAACATTAGTGTAGTTACATTTAAGCCAGCGACCTTCTCCAGTAACAGTATATGGCTTGCGCTCAACAATGTAGCCTGTGATTGGGCTTCCACCATCGTTTAGGGGCACAGACCATTTGATTGAGACTGTTGACCTTGATACATTTGTAACATCTGGTTTTCCTGGAGGATCTATAAATTTGTATCATCAAAAAATATATGTAATTATTGTTTTTGCTGATCTAGACCTAGATCTTATTAATTACTTTTTGATTGTGTTGTACTTACCAACTGGATTTTGTGCCACAGCTCTCTTTGATGCTTCACTTGCTTTGCTGAGGCCAGCGCTATTCATTGCATATAATCTGAACTGGTACTCAAGACCCTCAACAAGGCCTTCCACCTTGTAGTAGCATTCAAAGCAGGGAATCTTGTTTTCTCTCACCCAGAGGATTGTGTTACGCTCCTTCTTTTCAATCCAGTATCCAGAGACTTTGCTGCCACCATCATGGTATGGTTCCTCCCAGCGAATGCTCATGCTGTTGGCAGTTACAGCGAACACTTCTGGCCTTGTTGGAGAGCTTGGAGGAACTGTGAAAATGAAAAAATGTAATTAAACATTTGATATTTGATAATGTATACAGTATCTCAAAAATGCTAATTTCATATTAGCAATTACATACCAAATGGATGTTCAGCAACAATCGTCTCAGATTCTGTTGGTTTGCTCACACCAAAACGGTTTTCAGCACAGATACGGAATGTATACTGCATGTATTTAGTTAGATGTGAAACATGCAAAGAAGTATGTTTTACACTTGAATTAATTAGCTGCCAAGCAGTGGAGCCAGATTCACGCTTCTCAACAATGTAGTTTGTGATGTCTGTTCCACCGTCATCCTCTGGTGTATTCCATGACAGTACACATGACTCTGATGTAATTGAGGAAATCTCAATTTGGCCCTCTGGGGGACTTGGTCTGCCAATAACATTGACAGTGACAGTAAAAGTCTTTGACCCAGTGACATTCTCAAGGGTGAGGAAATATCTGCCTCCATCACCTCTCATACAGTCTTTAACAGTGAGAGTGGTCCTGTTTTTGGTAGTCTTAATTGAAACCCTGTCAGTTTCTTTCAGCCTCATTTCCTCAAGCTTCCAGGATATCTTCGGAGCTGGTCTTCCACTGATTGGAACATCAATCTCAAAAGATTCACCAATCCTGCTAGTAATGAGTTGGTTTGTGATACCACTGAGATCGGCAGTAGGTTCAATTCGTGGCTCTTTAATGATGACTGAGGAGAAAGCTTCTCTTGGCAAACTGAACCCAGAATCATTCTTTGCCTTGACACGGAACTCATACTCACTGTTCTCTGTAAGTCTTTCAATTACAAGGCTTAGGGTTTTTGTTGTACCACAAACAACCCATTTATCTCCATCTTTCGCCTTGGCTTCCACACAGTAGCCTGTTATACGACTTCCTCCATCATGCTCTGGCTTGAGCCAAGCAAGGGTTGCTGATGTGTCAGTTGTATCAATGATATCAACTCTCTTTGGTGGAGCAGGCTCAGCTGTGGCAATAACTGGATCAGGCATTTCATAGGCTTCACCAAGACCATACTGATTCTCAGCCATGACTCTAAAGAAATAAGGTACACCTTCCAGGAGATCAGAAACTCTCAAGCTTGTTTGAGTGGTCTTGGGTGCTGCCTCTGTCCACGTACGACGGCTTGCCTCACGCTTCTCAACAACAAAATGATGAACACGTGCACCACCATCATTGCTAGGAGGTTCCCAAACAATTGTGAGAGCTCCTCTTGTGACTTCCTTGATGGAGAAACCCCCTGGTACACCAGGTGTGTCCAACACTTTGACTGCAACAGTGATAGATTTATTTCCACTACTGTTTTCAAGAGTGAGAGTGTATTTTCCAGTATCATTTCTAGTACAGTTTTCCAGTGTCAAGGCTGTGAATGTCTCAGTGGTGGTGATGTCTGTCATAACACCAAGTTCTCCATCTACTTTTGTCCAGGAAGCTGTAGGTGTTGGCTTTCCCCTAAAAGAAATACGGATACATACACTTCCACCACTTTTCACAATATGTGTCTGTTTAAAGGATGCATCTATGTCAATTTCTGGTGCCAAGAGTCTGTCTACTGCTTGTACAGACTCAGGTATTTCTTTGGCTTTGCCCTTTCCAACTGAATTTACTGCACAAACACGGAACTTATACTCTGCACCAGTTTCCAAACCAGTGATATTGTATTTTGTGATCCCACAAAGATCCTCATTGACTCTGTGCCATTCAGTTTCAGATCCCTTGCACATCTCAATAATGTAGCCATGGATTTCCATACCACCATCATAGGCAGGTGTAGTCCATTCCAGGCTGACAGATGTATTGGTAGTGTCGTTCACATTGACAATAGATGGGGCATCAGGTTCTTCAGTTGGCTCTGCACATTTAATTGGCATTGAAATGTTGCTTGGTGCTCCAATTCCAGCATCATTTACAGCATACACACGGAACTCATACTCCACATTCTCAGTGAGATGAGTTACTCTGTGTGCAGCCTCAACAATGGGTTTCCTTGTTAGTACTTTCAGCCAGCGACCAGTCTTCTTTTCACGTCTTTCCACAATGTAATATTTTATTGGATTTCCACCATCATGTGTTGGTGGAGCCCAGTTGATAGTGATACTCTCTCCATCAACATCTGTTGCATCTGGAGTTCCAGGATAATCTGGAACAGCTGCAGGAATAAAAAAAAGAAGAATTAAAAAGATTTTACAGTGTTTTACAAGAAAAAAATATTTTAGTATGAGCTTTTTGTTATCTTACTGTATTGCATCTGTGCAATCACCGGGGATGAATCCAGTGATCTGCTAACACCAAACCTATTGACTGCAGAAACACGGAACTGATACTCATTTGTCTTGATCAGTTTGGTGGCAGTGTATGTGCTTGCCAAGCACTCATCGGTAACTAGTGTCCATGAAATTTTAGAGGTTTCACGCTTCTCAACAATGTAATGAGTGACCTCAGAACAACCATCATTCTCAGGTGGATTCCATGAAAGTGTTACCCTGCCCTCAGAGATATCTGAAAATGTAATTGGTCCAACGGGTTCACCGGGCGTATCTATAAGATAGAAATATAAGAAGAATATGTTAAACATGTGGCTCTTAAGAAAATGTAGTGATTAAAGGGTGTAATAAATATATAAGAGGAATGAGGTAAAAATGATTCATACCAAAGACTTCAACTTTCACTGATTCCTTTTTAGATCCAGAAGGATTTATGGCTTCCACAGCATAAACACCGCGATGATTACGGTCAGCATCTCTAATAAAGAGGGTACTTGATCCAGAAATTGTTGTGATATCAACCATTTTCTTGGTTAACTCCATATCATCTCTGTACCAAGTAACTTTTGGTGTTGGTCTTCCTCTGATTGTCACTTTTAGCCTAATGTTTTCTCCAGCTTTAATAGAGACTCCCTCAAAGTATTCCTGTCCAAACTCAATGTTTGGAGAAACTGAAAGAGATAAGATTATGAATTCAACATATGCAGACCAGCATAAAATTGCATCTAAAAATGTTGACCCCTGAACAATGATATAACGAGATGTACTTACAGCTCTCGTCTCTGATTAAGACATATCCAGAAGACTGAGAGGGTGGGCTCACTGTGCCAATAGCATTTCTTGCTATGATTCTAAATTCATAGCGTTCACCACAAGCAAGACCAGTCACTGTAAATTCTGTGTCAGTCACATTTGAAAAGTTGGATTTTAACCACCGTCCTTTGCCCTGTCGTTTCTCTACATTATATGCAACAATTTTGCTTCCACCATCACGTTTGGGTGCTTCCCATTTCAGTTTAACTGAATCACTTGTTACGTCAATGTAGTCAGGGGTACCAGGAGGATCTGAAATTAAAATACATCTTACTTTTTAGACACTATCAACTGTTATATTTATAACATGAAATATCTATGTGAAGAAAAAGCTTTAAAGTTGAACTTACCAACTGGAGAAACAGCCATAACAGGTTTGCTTTCATCACTCATGCGACTATATCCAGCATCATTCTGGGCGTAAACTCTGAACTGATATTCCAAGCCTTCAATAAGACCAAGAATCCTGTACTCCATTTCTTTGACCAAGACTATGTTCACCTTTTGCCACATTATGCTGTTCTTCTCTTTCTTTTCAACATGGAACCCAAGGACTGGACAACCTCCATCAAAAATAGGTTCATCCCACTGAATAGTCATGCCATCATTTGTAACATTGTAAACCACTGGCATGCCTGGTGGGCCAGGTGGTCTGAACTCATGCTTGGCAATGACATTTTGTGAAACTAAAGGTTCACTTGCACCATATCTATTCTCTGCACAGACTCTGAACTGATATTGAATTCCCTTGATCAGATTGGGCACCTTAAATGAAGTTCCAATCACACTTGAACAAGCCATCTTCCAGTCTGTCTGAGAGGTGTCACGTTTCTCAACAGTGTAACAAGTAATTTCTCCTCCACCGTTATCATTTGGCTCATCCCAAGATATAGCAATACTTTCTGCTCTGACCTCATCCAAGCGAATGGGTCCAACAGGTTTAGAGGGTGGTCCAAGGGTAATAACCTGTATATGAAAAGATTTTCTGAAGAATGTGTTGTCAAGAGTAAGTGTGTATTTGCCTTCATTCTCCTTCTCTACATTTTTTATCATAAGAGTGACTTTGTTTTCGGTCTTCTTGAAGCGGATTTTTTCACTCTCTTTCAGTGGTAAATTATCCTTTAACCAAAGAATGGTTGGTCTTGGTTTACCCTTGTATGGCAATTCTATGTGGACATTGTGTCCCAAACGTACACTGATTTGTCCATCAGGATACTCTTCAAGGTTTGCTTCTGGTGGGATAATGTAGTCCTTTACTTTAATGGGACCGATTTCAACAAAGTCACTTGTACCTTTTTCATTCTTGGAGCAGACTCTGAAAAACATTTCAGTGAGTTCCTTAAGCTTTGTAACTTCATGTTCACAGTGCTTGTTTGTGCCAGCAGGGGCCCATTCATCTTGACCTTGGAGTTTCTTTTCAATTATGTAGTCTGTAATAATGCTACCACCATCATAATCTGGTTTGCTCCATTGTAGTGCAACTGAAGTCTTTGTGGAGTCTTTCATAGAAAGTTCTTTGACTGGTCCTGGAGTCTCTGTGGCTTTAACTGGCTCTGCTGTTTCACATGGATCTCCAACTCCATTTTCATTTTCTGCTAATACACGGAAGAAGAAGGATGCCTTCTCAGAGAGTTCTTCAATTATACATGTGGTTTCCTTGCACTTATTTGTTACACAGGCATATGTACGCTTAGAAGAGTCTCTTTTCTCAATAACATAGTTGGTAATTTCAGCACCCCCATCCAGCAGAGGAGGCTCCCAGCAAAGTGTAACTTTTCCTCGAGTGACATCTTTCAAAATCAGATTCCTACAAGCAGCTGGAGTGTCCTGTACTTTAACAGACACAGTTAAGGACTTTGGTTCTCCCACACCATTTGATATATTAATGGTGTATTTACCAGTGTCGTTTCGAGTTACTTGTGTAATTATGAGACACGATGATGTGTCTGTGTTGTGAATGTCATATTTAGGATCATTGTCAATGTTTTGGTCTTCCTTCTTCCAAGAGACACTTGGAACAGGTCTGCCTTTCAGGGGCACCATGATTTCAACATCTTTACCAGCTTTCACTATGTAGTGAGTTCTCATTGCAACATCTGTATCAACCTGGGCTTCCTCTGCAAAATAACAATTTAAAATTATTTACACTGTTGTTCCAAGCAGTAAAATGCACAAAGATATTACAAGCATTTAAACATAAGTACATACCAAGAATGTCTTTGGCTTGTACTGGCTCTTCCATTTCTATTGGGTCTCCACGTCCAGCACAATTAACAGCAGATACACGGAAGTAGTAGTCAATATCTGGTTTAAGATCCGAGGCAACATACTCTGTGGTTCTCACTTCTCCTTTTCGGCTAATCACGGTCCATTCCCCTTCCTCACCAACTCTTTTTTCTACAACATAGCTGGTGATTTCACTGCCTCCATCATACTCTGGCTTTGACCATCCAAGTGTGATTGATGTTTTAGTTGAGTCCACTACCTTGAGCTTAGTTGGTTCACATGGTGGGTCTTAGGAGAATTTTCAAAATTGGTTAGAACTTTGTCAAGGAACTTTGACAAAATATTATTAAATATTATTATAGTAAAATGAAAATTTCAGTAAAATGATACAGTAATACGTACCAACTGGATCAGCAGCTTTGTAGAATTCAGAAACATCTGAGTATGGACCTTCCCCTGCTTTATTGATTGCACACACACGATACTGATATTCATTTCCTTCGGTGAGATGATGGACCTTTGCTTTGGTGTCACTAATAGGATCCTTGTATATTTTTACCCAGCGCAGACTCCTCTTGTCACGTCTCTCCAGATAGTATCCTGTAACCATGCTACCACCATCCAGACCAGGTTTATCCCAAACAATCTGCATTGATGTTTTGGTGATATCTGTTGCTTCAGGTGTAGAAGGTTGTCCGGGAGTAACTTTAAAAAAAATAATTCACATAAATAGTGTACTTCTTATGTTATATTATCTGGCTTACCAAAACAATAAAATATGTAATTTAATGACTCTTCCTTACCGAATGCATTTTTGGCAAGTACAGGCTCAGACTCCAAAGGATCTCCAGCTCCAAATTTATTAACGCCTCTGACACGGAATACATATTCATTTCCTCTGGCCAACTTTTGGACAGTGACAGTACGTGCTTCCATTGCTTCAGAAATTGGGGACCACACTACTCTACTTGTCTCTCGTTTTTCTACAATGTAATGAGTAACTTTGGCACCTCCTTCATCAGCCACTGGTTCCCATGCAATTGTTATCTTGTCAGCAGAGACTGATTTGAATTCAATGTGTCCAGCTGGAGGTCCAGGCTTGTCTATTTACAGAATGAAAATTATTTAAAATTTACAATAAGGACATGAAAAGGTGAAACAATTACATTTATTTATTTTTTGACACAAAAGATTACATACCTAAAATCTGTATTCTGATAGAAGCAGACGCTGTGCCAAACACATTCTTGATTTTGAGTTCATAGGTTCCAGTATTAAGACGAGTTACATCCTTAAACAGGATGGCAGACGAGTCAGTTGTGTTCTCAATTGACAGCTGTGCACTTGACACTAGCTCCTTTTCGTCTTTAAGCCATTCAATAGTTGGCAAGGGTTTAGCAAATATTCCCACTTTGATTTTGAATGATGTACCAGCTTTGTATTGGACAACATCTAAATACTCTGGGGGCAGGTCAATTACCGGCGCACCTAAGGAAAAACAGAAAGGTGTGTAATGAAGTGGGAATAGTATTTCTGGGGACTAACACAAGGTAACCAGCAAAGTATCAGTATTAAATTTACCTGAAATGTCGACACAAGTTACTGGGCCTGCAATTAAAGATGGATTGCTGATTGAGCCAACTGCATTCTTGGCGAAAATTCTGAATTCATACGCCTGATCCTGAGTCAAGCCTGACACAGTGAAGTTAGTTTCAATGACGTTGGTAAAGTTTGCCTTTGTCCATCTCCCATTTGGAGCATCTCTTCGCTCAACCATGTAGCCAGTGATTTTGCTTCCACCATCAAATGGAGGCTTCTGCCATACAAGGCTAATTGAATTTTTTGTGATTTCAGAAATTCTAACATTTGCCGGTGGATCTAAAACAAAACAATTATTTGTTATTTGCCAATGAAATTCAGAGAAACTTGACAACGTATCAACTTAGTACATTTTAATTAAGCTTACCACAAGCATCAATTGCTAACACTTCTTCTGATGTCTTGCTAAACTTTCCAATACCAGCAGCATTTTCTGCAGCTACCTTGAATTCATAAATCATTCCAGGGCATATATTTGTCACTCTAATTTGAGTTGCAGGTATTGCCGTTTTGTTCACTGTCTGCCAAAGAATGCTGCTTCTTTCTTTCATTTGGACATGGTATCCAACCACTGCATTTCCTCCATCTGTTACTGGCTCATTCCAGCAAACAGTAAGGCTCTCCCTTGACACATAACCCAGCCATGGTGTTGATGGTGGTCCAGGTATAGCTAAAAAATAAAATATACCAGCAGGGGTTTAATAGATATTCAGATATAACTAAAAACAACTGCAAATGTACATTATCTAGGTACTTACTGTATGGAAGCTTCACTGTAACTGACTGAGAATCAATGTGATCACTGATGCCAAAGCGATTCTCAGCTTTAACCCTGAACTGGTATTCTTCTCCCTTAGTAAGTTTGGTGACTTTAACAATGCTTCTTGCAATATTAGATGACACTTCTGTCCAAGCTGGAGTACTTGTTTCACGTTTAAGAACAACATAGTTTGTAACAGGACTGCCACCATCATAAACAGGTGGGAGCCATTTGAGACACAAGCTTGTCTCTCTCACATCACTAACTTCAACAGGACCAACTGGAGGACCCGGTCTATCCAGGACCAGTATGTTCATAAACATCTTGGTGGTTCCACTTGTGTTTGAGGCAACAATATCATATCTTCCAGCATCACTTGCAATACTTTCCTTAAGGTTGATATTAAGACTTTCAGGTGTTACTTCAAAGCTAAATCTCTTGCCACACTTAACTGGAGCACTGCCTCTTGACATTGTGACTTTTGGCATTGGTTTACCAGAGAGAGGAAGCTCAAATTTAAGATTAGATCCTGCTCTCACATAAACAGTGTTGTGTGGGAAATTCTTCATATCAAACTCAGGAGCATCTGTAAAGAATAGATAAAGGAAATGGATGTACAACATTAATAGATTATTAAAATATGATAAACATGTAATGATTTAAACGAATTAAGACTCACCCAGTTGATCTTTCACAACCACAGGAATTATCATTTCTTTTGGTTCACTAAGTCCAGCATGATTCTCAGCCCGAACTCTGAAAAAGTATTCTGCATTTTCCCTTAGGTTCTTGATAATGTGGGTGTTGGCTTTAACAGTGGCACATTTAACCCACTTCTGTTGTCCCTTTTCAATGGCATCAATGAGATAGCTGGTAATTCGGCTTCCACCATCATACTCTGGTTTTGACCATGCAATGGTGACGCTATTCTTTGTTACTGCAGTAACGCCAAGCCTAGCAGGTGGACTTGGTTTTTCTGTTGGTGCAAAGTAAAAATATTGAAAACACAAAACTAATAATGTATAATAATAATAACTTTTAGACACATAAACATGGAATTTATTGTACCTGTTATCTTGGTTCCATCTTTAGTTTCAGAAGGTACACCTGTTCCAAACTCATTTTCTCCAGTGACTCTAAAGTAGTAGATTGCACCTTCTTGCAAGTCTTCAACCTTGTATGTCAGACTGTGACAGTTGCTTGTTACACATACCCAGGCCTTTTTGCTTGCTTCACGTTTCTCAACATGATAAGCCTTAACAGCATCTCCTCCGTCATTCTCTGGAGGTTCCCAAGTAACTTTAGCAGAATCTTTTGTGACTTCTGTAATTTTCACATTAGTTGGTGGTCCTGGGGAATCAAGGACTTTGACTATCATTGGCAGTGATGCTGTTCCAACACCATTGTCCAAAGTAACAATGTATTGTCCAGAATCATTTCTTGTTGCTTTCTCAATAGTAATAGAAGTGCATTTTTCTGTTGTTTCTATGCTTGCCCTTGCTTTAAGATCGACCTCCTCTTTACTCCATATAACTGAAGGCACTGGCTTTCCTTTAAATGGAGCTGTCAATGTAAATGAATTACCATGCTTGACAATTAAAGTTTTTCGCATCTCAATGTCAATGTCAAATACAGGTTCCTCCTTTCTCTCCATTGCTAACTGTAGCTCAGAGATAGGTGACTGTTCACTGACACCAACTTTGTTGATTGCTTTTACAACAAATACATACTCTACATCAGTTGTAAGACCAGAAACTGTGAATTCGTTGCTTTTTGTCATCTGAATAGCCACAATCCATTCCTCATCATCAGATTTTTTATATTCTACACTGTATCCAAGGATCTGTGCACCACCATCAGAGAATGGCTTTTTCCAGGCAATAGTAATAGAATTCTTGGTATGATCCAGAATCTTAGGTTTAGATGGTGGGGATGGTACCAAAAGTTCATCCTCTGCCCTAGCTGAAGGAGATGGGTCACTGGCTGGACTCAATCCTGCTGCATTTTCAGCATAAACTCTAAAATCATACTCGCATCCTCTTCTTATTTTTGATATCACAGCTGTTAGATCTTTCACAAGTTCCCTGTTCACACGGACCCAGTGAAGACCAGATTTCTCTCGCCTTTCAATTATATATCCAAGTATCTCGCTGCCTCCATCAGATGCAGGCTTTGCCCAAGTTAGGCTCATTTCCTCACTGGTCACACTTGTAATTTCAACATTTGTTGGAGCCCCTGGGATAGTGTATGGTTCAGTGACCTTGACCATTTCACTTTCAAGGGCTTCACCAAGTCCAAACTTGTTGACAGCTAATACTCTGAATATGTACTCATTTCCTTTAAGGAGCTTAGTGACCTTGAATATTGTTCTTTTGACTTCTCCGTGTACTAGTGTCCATGCTAATCGACTGGTCTCTCGTTTCTGAACAACATAATGTGTTATTTCAGAGCCACCAATTTCTTGTGGTGGTCCCCATGACAATGTGCACTCCTCTGCTGTGAGGCTTGTAACTAATAGTGGTCCTGCTGAAGGTCCTGGTTTATCTAGAATAACACAGTTTACTGGTGTTGTGACGCTTCCTGCAACATTCTTTAAAGTCAGAGCATATTGTCCAGAATCACTCCTTTTGCAGTCTTTAACTACTATTATAGTACTAGTATCTGTTCCAGTAATCTGAATTCTTGCTTTCTGTTCAATTTCATGTCCATCCTTTGACCAAGATGCAACTGGAAGGGGGCGCCCTGCAATGTCAGCATTAATCTTCAGGGTTTCCCCAGCTTTTACTACCACAACATCCTTGAACTTGACATCCATCATAATGCGTGGTGGATCTACATTATCTTTAACTGTAATAGGACCAGTGTTGTCAGATGGCTCACTGAATAGTCCAGCAGCATTCTTTGCAATGACACGGAAATCATACTTCTCATCCAATGTTAGGCCAGTAACATCAAAATAAGTCTCTACAACATTAGTAAAATTGCATCTTATCCAGCGCCCCTCTGGGAGATCTCTACGTTCAATTATATAGCCAGTTATTTTGGCTCCACCATCATACTCCGGTTTGGTCCAAGAAAGAGATACAGAGGATTTGGTAATGCTAGTTACCGCAGGCTGACCAGGAGGATCACAGGGATCCCGTGCAGCTATGGGCTCACTGGCTTTGCTTGCTTTGCCAATTCCAGCAATATTTTCAGCATAGGTACGGAATTCATACATCATACCTGCCTCAATGCCAGTTACTTTAAATTCAGTATCCTTGATTATTGTCCTGTTCACCTTCGTCCAAAGAATACTGCTTCTCTCCTTGCGTTCTAAATGATATCCAAGGACTGTGCTACCACCATCATTAACAGGTTCATTCCAAGTGACAAGCATGAAGGCCTTGGTGGCATGAGCAACACGGGGTGTAGAAGGTGGGCCAGGCTGTTTAAATGTGTATTCTGCAGTAATTCCTGGAGAGTCAATTTGCTTACCCTTTCCATAGCGATTCACTGCATAAATGCGGAACTGGTACTCAGAACCTTGTGTCAATCTAGGTACTTTGACTGAGGTTCTGGCAACATTTGTTGAAACAATCTGCCACTCTGTTGTGTTAGTATCTCTCTTCTCAACAATGTAATTGTTGATGGAGCATCCACCATCATATTCTGGAGGGGCCCATGACAGTGTAATACTGTCAGAAGTCACAGCATCAACCTTCACTAAAGCTGGTGGTCCAGGTTTATCAAGAACAACAATGCCAATGTCTGTGGACTTGGTGCCTGCTGTATTAGCAAGAGTGATTTCATATTTACCAACATGTTCAATAGCAGCTTCTTTGATGATGATTTTGCTTGATACCATCGTGTTGACAATTGAAAGAGAGGAGGTTTGCCTTAAAGGAAGGCCATCCTTCTTCCAAGAGACAACAGGCTTAGGCCTGCCTCTCACAGGAACTTCCACAGTAAGATCATCTCCAGCCTTAACACTGTAGGTATTGAACAGCAGATGAACAGAGGGTTCAATCTCAATATCTTTAGCCACCACAGGTACACCAAGTTCTTGGGGCTCACTCTTGCCCTTTTCATTCAATGCAATAACCCTGAAAGAATATGTTTCAGCAGGCGTGAGGTTGCCCACAATAGCCTCTGGAACCTTAGCTGTGCAGCATACACCCCATTTGTCACTACTCTTGGGTTGCATCTCTACATTGTAGCAGATGATTTTGCTTCCTCCGTCATGGACAGGCTTAATCCAAGTAAGCGTGACACTATTTTTTGTGACATCCACAAGAGTTACTTTTACTGGAGGCATAGGTACCTGTGCAACCTTAATAGGATTCTTTGTTTCTGCCATCACACCAAAGCCATACTCATTAACAGCACATACACGGAAGTAGAAAATGCCTCCTTCCTGAAGTTCATCAATTTTAAAGGAAGTCTGTGTGCAGTTGCTTGTGACAGTTGTATAAGCTTTTCTTGTAGATTCTCGCTTCTCAACCACATAATTGGTTATTTTAGCCCCACCATCTGTAAGTGGTGGGTCCCAGCAGACAGTTACTGAATCTTTCTTTACATCTTTCACTTCAAACTTTTGTGGAGAACTTGGTGTATCAAGCACCCTGACATTCACAAATGCAGACTTTGTGCCGCTCTTGTTCTCAAGAGTCAAGTTATATTTTCCACTGTCAAATCTGTTGACATTGTCAATTACAAGCATGGTATAAGAACTGGTGGACTCAATCTGAGCACGGTCAGTTAGAGTCCCATCCTCCTTTTCCCATTTGATGGATGGCTCAGGTCGACCTCTAATTGTAATGAAAAGACGAAGAGATCCTCCTGCACGAACAGAGACAACTTTTCTGAGGTCAGCATCAAGTTCAATCTCAGGTGTTTCAATCTTTTCAGATGCAGTCACTGAACCATGAACATCAGCAGGCTCACCAACTCCTTCAGAATTAATTGCACAAACACGGAAATTATATTCAGCATTTTCCTTCAGCTTTTCAACTGTCAGGCGTGTTGCTTGAATACCAGCTGGAGGTGTGCATATGATCCATTCCTCTGAAGAAACTTCTTTCATCTCAACAATATAACCTTTGATATATGCACCACCATCAGTAGCAGGTTTTCCCCAAGACAGAGAGACAGATGAGTTTGTGTAATCTGTCACTTTAGGATGATGAGGGGGACCTGGGGGAGTTGTGGCATTTATAGCTCTATAAAACAAAGATAGGTCACTAAATTCTCCCACGCCAGCTTCATTTTCAGCAGACACACGGAACTCATAGAAATGTCCCTCTGACAGACCAGTTACTTTGAAATGCATATCGGTCAGCTTTTGACGGTTACATATTGTCCACCTCACACCATCTTTGTCACGCTTCTCTAAGTGATAACACTTAATTTCTGCTCCACCATCGCTCTCGGGGGCATGCCATGATAGACATATTGAATCCTTTGTTATCTCACTTGCTTCTGGTGGTGATGGCGCACTTGGTGGCTTGTATGGATTGCGTGCAATAATTGCCTCAGATTCTAGTGGTTCACCAATTCCATATTTGTTGACAGCCATAACTCTAAAGATATACTCATCACCCGGCAGGAGCTTGGTCACTTTATAATTTACGCTAGAAATGTTAGAATCAACAACAGTCCATGATAGTCTGCTAGTTTCCCTTTTCTCAAGGATATAATGAGAAATATTAGCTCCACCATTCTGCAAGGGCTCAGACCAGGACAGATGACATCTGTCAGACATGATGCCAGTCACTCGTAGTGGTCCGGTTGGTGGACCTGGTCTGTCAAGAACTTTTACTGTTATTGGAATTGTTTTTGTTCCACCACTGTTACGTAATACAAGGTCATAGTGTCCACCATCCAATCTTGTACAATCTTTTATTGTAATAGAAGCATATTTATGTGTACTTCTTACTTCAATACGCAATGTCTTATCCATTTTCTTTCCTTCTTTTAGCCACTGAATATCTGGTGTGGGTTTACCATGTATATCTGCATCCAAAACTATGTTGTCTCCAGCATTGACAACAATGACGTCCTTGTACTTAGGATCCATTGAAACACTAGGAGGTTCAATTTCATCTGTAGCAGTAATTGGTCCAGTGCTGTCTGAAGGCTCACTGAAGACACCTACTGCATTTCTTGCAATTACTCTAAATTCATATTGATTGTTTACCGTTAAGCCTGTCATTGTAAATTCAGTCTCAATTACATTTGTAAAATTTGCCCTCATCCATCGGCCTTCAGGCAAATCTCTTCTCTCAACAATATATCCAGTAACTTTGCTGCCACCATCATATTGAGGCTTTGTCCATTGAATCTTAATGTAGTCCTTTGATACTGCAACAGCCTCAGGTGTTCCAGGTGGATCACATGGGTCACGGGCGACAAAGCTCTCTGAAACCTTGCTTGCTCTGCCAATACCAACAATGTTTTCAGCATATACCCTGAATTCATATCCAATGCCTTCTTCAAGATTGCATATTTTGAAAACAGTGTCAGTAATAAGTGTTTTGTTTAGCTTTGTCCATAGAATACTTGTTCTTTCTTTACTCTCAAGATGGTATCCAATCACTGAACTACCACCATCACTGACTGGCTCATTCCACTCAATTATCATTTGATCCTTGGTTGCAGCTTTCACATATGGAGTACCAGGTGGCCCAGGTGGCTTGTAAGGATACTGCACAACAATGGACTTTGAATCCAAAGCAGCACCCTTTCCATATCTGTTCTCAGCAATTACTCTAAACTGGTACTCGGCACCTGTTTTCAGCTTGGTAATTTTGAGGGATGTCCTGGCAACTGATCCAGCAACAACTTGCCAAGTAGTTTCAGTGGTGTCTCGCTTTTCAACAATATAATGCTTTACTTGGCAGCCTCCTGTATACTCTGGAGGTTCCCATGAGATGGAAACAGAATTGTTGCTCACCTCATTCACTTTTATTGGTCCTGTGGGTGGACCAGGTTTATCCAGGATTATGATACCGATATCTTCTGTAACTGCACAAACACTGTTCGTTGCGGAAACTGTATACTTTCCAAGGTCATCTTTACAGGCTTCAGTAATCTGCAGGATTGTGGCTGTTGGTGTAAAGGAAGTAGAAACTCTGGATGTTACTTTAAGTGACTGTCCATCCTTTGACCAAGCAATCTTTGGTTTTGGACGTCCAAAAACAGGTATTTCAAGTTTGAAATCCTTTCCAGATTTGACACTGTATGTAGTGAATTGCAACTTTATGCTTGGTTCAATTGTGAGGTCATTTGCAATAACTGGAGCAGCAAGGGGCTTTGGCTCACTTTTACCTTTCTCATTATATGCCAAAACACGGAACAGATATTCCTGACCACCAGTCAGTCCAGTCACTGTTCCTTCACATGTTTTTACATTTGTTGCTACACCCCATTTGTCAGTTCCTTTCGGCTGCATTTCAATCAAGTATCCTGCAATCCTACTACCTCCATCATACTCTGGCTTTTCCCAGGCCAGAGATGCACTTACTTTTGTCACATCAGTCAGCATCACCTTTCCAACTGGCTGAGGTACTTCAGATACCTTTGAAGCAGTTTTTGTTTCGACCGGCAAACCAACACCATATTCATTTTCAGCCATAACTCTGAAATAATACATGGCCCCCTCTGCAAGATTTTCCACCTTATATGTTGTTTTGCTGCACTTGGTTGTTATATTCGCATAGGCTTTTCTTGTGGATTCACGCTTGTCAACAATATAATTCTTGATCTTTGCACCTCCATCAATAAGTGGTGGCTCCCAAAAAAGTGTAACAGAGTCCTTCTTGATATCCTTAACTACAAGTTTTAGTGGTGCTCCAGGTGTATCTAGCACTTTAACTGCCACAAATTCAGATACAGAGCCACTGCTGTTCTGTAGAGTCACAGTGTATTTTCCAGAGTCCCTTCTATCACAGGAGTCAATTGAAAGCTGTGTGAAGTTAAGACTCTTTTCAAGCAATGTCTTTTCTGAAAGTTCACCTTCGTCTTTAGTCCATTTTATATCTGGTACTGGTCTACCTTTGAATGGTACATTGATTCTTACTGATCCTCCTGCACGAACAACAATTCCTTTCCTTAGCTCTGAATCAAGCTGAATTTCGGGGGTCTCCAGCTTGTCCTCAGGCTTGGCAGTTCCTGGAATAACTGCAGGTTCTCCGACACCTAATTTATTGATGGCACATATTTGAATCTTGTATTCTTGTTGTTCTGTTAGCTTAGTGATTTCAAATTTGTTTACACGTAAGCCAGTAGGGGGAGTGCACATAGTCCATTCTTCCTCTTCAGCTTTACAGATCTCTACAATATATCCTTGAATTGCACATCCTCCGTCATTAAGGGGTTTCCCCCATGCCACTGTTATTGAAGTCTTGGTGGTATCAACAACATGTGCATGCATGGGTGGACCAGGTTTGTATTTGGGATCACAAGCCTTGTAGTATGAAGTTGGCAAGCTTGGTTCTCCAATTCCAGCTGCATTTTCAGCTGACACTCTGAATTCATACTCATGATCTTCAATTAGGCCATGCACCCTAAAGCATACATCAGTTACTTTTTGTCTGTTGCACCTTGTCCATCTTATTCCAGACCTGTCTCTCTTCTCGATGATGTACCCAAGAATTTCACTTCCACCATCTGTATCTGGTGCACTCCAGCAAATAGTCATAGAGTCCTTTGCAATATTTGTTACCTCAATAATATGTGGTGATCCAGGGTGACTAAATGGGTCTTTCATTATTACGGATGGTGCTTCAATTGACTCACCAACACCATAACAGTTTGCAGCCATGACACGGAATATATATTCATTACCTTCCAGGAGCTTTGACACCTTGTATGTTGTAGTTTTGCAATCATTACTAACCACAGTCCAAGCAAGCCGACTTGTTTCACGTCTCTCAATAATGTAATGAGTGATAGTGTTCCCTCCATCATCTAGTGGAGCATGCCATATCAGTGTGCATTTATCACTGGACACGCCTGTGACATAAAGAGGCCCGTCTGGTGGACCTGGTTTATCAAGTACTTTTACTTGGAATTGAACAGTCTGAGATCCAGCAACATTAGTAAGCTGAAGAGTGTAGTTTCCACCATCTTGTCTGACTGCATCTTTTACGATAATCAAAGCTCTGTTGTCAGTATTCTTGATGTCACATCTAATTGTGTTTTCAAGCTGCTTGTCATTCTTAAACCACTGGATTGAAGGAAGTGGCTTGCCATGAACATCAGCATCAAGTTTGAATGTATGCCCTGCATTCACAATTAGAGTCTGAGTGTATTCTGGGTCAATAGAGAACTTTGGTGGCTCTACCTCATCCAATGCAGCAATAGGTCCACTGTTGTATGATGGTTTACTGATAGTGCCAACTGCATTCTTTGCAATTACCCTGAAGTCGTATTTGGCACCTTCCGTCAGCCCAGTGGCAGTAAAATTGGTTTCAATAACATTAGTGAAACTTGCTTTCATCCATCGTCCTTCAGGAAGATCACGTTTTTCAACAGTATAACCAGTGATAACACTTCCACCATCATACTCTGGCTTTGACCATTGGATAGTTATTGAATTTTTAGCCACATGGATGGCTTCCGGGGTTCCAGGAGGATCACATTGATCACGAGCAACAAAGCCCTCTGAGATTTTGCTGCATCTGCCAATACCAACAATATTTTCAGCATATACTCTGAACTCATATTCAACACTTTCCTCTAAAGGACCTGTTTTGAATCTTGTTTCTTGAATCAGTGACTTGTTTATCTTTGTCCAAAGAATGCTGTTTCTCTCCTTCCTTTCAAGATGATATCCAATAATGGTGCTGCCTCCATCTGAAACTGGCTCATTCCACTCAACAACCATATGGTCCTTTGATAGGCATGACACAAATGGAGTTCCTGGTGGTCCTGGTTCTCTATATGGATACTGAGCAACTACATTTGAAGAGTCCAGAGCATAGCTCTTGCCATACCTGTTCTGAGCAATGATTCTGAATTGATACTCAGCACCAGTCTTCAGTCGTATGACTTTAATTGTTGTTCTTGCTAATGAAATTGCAACGTTCTCCCATGTTGTAGAAGTTGTATCTCTCTTTTGCACAATATAATTTGAAATTGAGCAACCACCAGTATACTTTGGAGGATCCCATGACAATGTAACACTTGAAACAGTTATCTCATCAAATCGTACAGGGCCAGTTGGTGGGCCAGGTTTATCAAGAGTGATGATTTCAATGGTTGCATCCTTTTGTCCTACAACATTGGACACATTTATTCCATACAATCCACCATCTTCTCTTGCTGCTTCTTTGATGTTCAGAATAGTGCTGTATGCAGTATTAGAAATGTTAACCCTTGTTGTGAATTTGAGGGCTGCACCATCCTTTGTCCATGTGACCTTTGGCTTTGGACGACCAGAAACTGGGATTTCAACTTCAAGGTCTTTTCCAACAAGAACACTGTAGTTGCTAAATGCAGGTCTTGCATCAGGCCCAAAGACGAGGTCCTTTGCTTGGACAGGGACAGCAAGTGTTCTTGGGTCACTCTTTCCCTTTTCATTAATGGCAATTACTCTGAAAATGTACTCTTCTCCAGGGTTCAAATTACGGATTACAGCTTCCAGTGTTTTTATATTGGCACATCCGGACCATTTATCATTACCCTTGACCTGCATTTCAACAAGGTATTGAATAATTCTACTCCCACCATCATGAATTGGTTTTTCCCAAGAAAGTGACACACTTGATTTAGTGACATCTACAACACTTAATTTTCCAGGACACTGTGGCACCTCTGAAACCTTCAAAGGATCTGTGATATCAGCAGGTAGCCCTATACCATGTTCATTTTCTGCAAGCACTCTGAAATAGTAACTGCAGCCTTCTTGAAGTAGTTCAACTTTCCAAAAGAGTTTGTGGCAGTTTGTAACAACAGCAGAGAATGTTTTTCTTGTACTCTCACGCTTTTCAACAATGTAATTTTTGATTTTTGCTCCACCATCTAAAATTGGAGGCTCCCATGAAAGAGTAATAGATTCTTTTGTAATTTCTTCAACTTTGAAGTTTAGAGGAGCACTTGGTGTGTCAAGGATTTTCACAAGAATTGTTTCAGATTTTGCACCAACAGAGTTTTCTGCAGTAACAGTATATTTACCACTGTCTGCCCTGTTGACTTTATCAATCACAAGAGAAGTGAGACTACTGGTGTTCTCAGTCTGTGCTGTTTCCTTAATCTGCCCACCATCTTTTTCCCATTTTATTTGTGGTATTGGTCTTCCTTTGAAAGGGATAAACATTCTAAGAGAACCTCCAGCTTTAATACGTACAAGCTTTCTAAACTCAGCATCAATATCAAGATCTGGTTCCTCGGTTTTGTCCTCTGGCAGTATGGGCCCTGCAACATCAGCATGCTCTCCAACACCAACCTTGTTAACTGCACAGACCCTGAATTTATATTCCTGCTTTTCCTTCAGTGTTTCCACATTGAAGCGTGTCAGTTTAACACCTGTTGGTGGAGTGCACATTGTCCATTCATCTGCAGCTGCCTTTTCTCCTTCTGGAGTCTCCTCTATGGCTGCTTTTACTTCACATGCTTCAACAATATATCCCTGGATTTCACAGCCACCATCATAAATAGGCTTTCCCCATGCAAGTAAAACAGATGATTTGGTTATGTCTAACACTTTTGGATTATGTGGTGGACCTGGTTTGAATACAGGATCTAGGGCTTTATAGAATACAGTTGCAGAACTTGCCTCACTTACTCCAGCAGCATTCTCAGCAGAAACTCTGAATTCGTAGAGGTGGTTCTCCAGGAGTCCAGTAACTTTAAATGTGAGATAAGTAACTGTTTTCATGTTGCATCTGGTCCATCTAATGCCTTCCTTGTCATGTTTCTCAATGATGTAACCAGTGATAGGAGTACCTCCATCATTTGTTGGGGCCTCCCAGGTTATGACCATTGAATCTTTCTTGACATTAGAGACTTCCACTCCTTTTGGTGCATCTGGAGGTGTAAACGGATTCTTGATAACAACTGCACTTGATTGGAGAGGCTCACCAACACCAAATCTGTTTACTGGTAAAACTCTAAATGTATATTCATTTCCTTCTAGAAGCTTAATTATTTTAAGGTTTAGAGCTTGGGCTTTGGGTTCAACAACTGTCCAAAGTAGTCTGCTAGTTTCTCTTTTTTCAACAACATAATGAGTGATCTTGCTGCCACCATCTTGTTTAGGTGGTTTCCAAGAAAGACAGCATTGTTCGCTGGTTACACCAGTAATAGAGATGGGTCCCTCTGGTGGCCCAGGCTTATCTAGGACACAAATATTGACTTGTACAGTCTTCTCTCCTCCTGGATTTCGCAGCAGTAGAGTATATTGGCCACCATCAGCAAGTTTGGCCTCCTTTACAGTCAAACAGGTATAGCTATCTGTGCTTTTAATTTCACGATATATGGTGTTTCCAAGTCCTTGCTCATTCTTCATCCAACAGATTGATGGTGTTGGTTTTCCATGAATATCTGCATCAATCTTGAAGTTGTCCCCCGCATTAACAACAATAGTTTGAGTGTACTCTGGATCTATGCTGATACGTGGTGGTTCAATCTCATCCTTTGCCATGATGGGTCCAGTACTATATGAAGGATCACTGAAAACTCCAGCAGCATTTCTTGCAATAACACGGAACTCATATTTCTCATCTTCTGTAAGACCTGTTGCAAAATACTCAGTTTCTATTATATTGGTGAAGTTTGCTTTCATCCAGCGTCCTGCAGGTAATTCCTTCTTTTCTACGATATATCCAGTGACTTTGCTTCCACCGTCATACTCTGGCTTGGTCCATGCAATTGCGATTGAATTTTTTGTGATTCTAACCACTTCCGGTGTTCCAGGAGGATCACAAGGATCTCTGGCAATATAGCCCTCTGAGATCTTACTAGCCTTCCCAGTGCCAACAATGTTTTCAGCATAAACTCTGAACTCATATTCCATGCCTTCTTCAAGACCTGTTGTCTTGAAAGTTGTGTCTTGGATTATGCTTTTGTTTAATTTGATCCAAAGAATGCTATTTCTCTCTTTTCGCTCAAGATGATATCCTAAGATTGTGCTTCCACCATCGATGACAGGTTCATTCCACACTATCACCATACTATCTTTTGTGGAAGACTGCAAGAAAGGTGTTCCAGGAGGGCCTGGTAGTTTGTATGGATACTGTGCAACCACACATTCAGACACAAGCAGAGGGCTTTTGCCATATCTGTTCTCTGCTGTAATTCTGAATTGATATTCAGAGCCTGTCTTCAGTCTTCCTGCCTTAATTTGAGTTCTTGCTAGATTTCCTGCTACAATCTGCCAATTAGTTGTGGATGTGTCCCTCTTTTCTACTATGTAGTTATTAATGGTGCAGCCTCCATCATACTCTGGTGGCTTCCAAGAAATGGTAACACTGTCAGATGTTACTTCATCAACTTTAACAGGGCCTGTTGGTGGACCAGGTTTGTCAAGAACAACAATGCTAATGTCTACTTTTGTTTCCCCAGCTGTATTGGATAGTTTAATACCATACTGGCCAACGTCATCTCTACAGGCCTCTTTGATTACTAAATTCAGCTGTGTATCAGTAGAGGAAAAGTTAACTCTGGTTGTTCGTTTAAGTGGAACTGCTTCCTTTAACCATGAAATGGAAGCTTTGGGTCGAGCATTATATGGAATATCAATGGTCAAATCTTCTCCTGCCAGGACACTGAATGTTGAGAACAACATCTTAGCAGATGGAGCAATTACAAGGTCCTTGGCAATCACAGGCACACCAATTTGACGAGGATCACTGGTTCCCTTTTCATTCCTTGCAGAAACACGGAACATATACTCTTCACCAGGTGCAAGCCCAGTAATAGATGCTTCAGGTACTTTGACAATTACAGCTTGTGTCCATTTTTCACTCCCTTTGCTCTGCATCTCTACAACATATGCAACCACTCTGCTTCCTCCATCATGTTCAGGCTTTTCCCATGATAATGTTACACTTGTCTTTGTGACATCCTGAAGTATAATCTTGCCAGGAGGAAGTGGCTTCTCAGACACCTTAACAGATTCACCAGTCTCCATAGGAAGACCAATGCCATATTCATTTTCTGCCAGAACTCTAAAATAGTAGTTGCATCCTTCTTGGAGCTGGTCGACTGTGTAAGTAGTTTTGTGACAAAGGGCATTTACTGTAGCATATGCCTTTCTTGTTGCCTCACGTTTCTCAACAACGTAATTTTTAATTTTTGTGCCACCATCATTAATTGGAGGATCCCAAACAAGTGAAACAGATTCTTTAGTAACCTGGCTTATTTTTAAGTTTTGTGGAGCTGCAGGTGTATCTAGAACTCTAACTATTACAGCAACCGTCTTTGTTCCAGAACTGTTTTCTACAGTCAAACTGTATTTGCCACTGTCAAATCTGTTCACATTGGCAATAACCAGTGATGTAAAAGATGAAGTTGTTTCAATTGTAGCTCTGTCTAAAGGTTCATCATTCTCTCTTGACCATTTGGCCTCTGGTGTTGGTCTACCTCTAATTGGCACAAAAAGTCTTAGTGTATTGCATGCTCTGATGTTCACAATCTTACGAAGTTCAGCATCAAGGTCAGCCTCTGGTGGTACGACTCGTTCCTCTGCTTTAGGTGAACCTGGTACAGAGGCTGCTTCTCCAATACCCTCACTGTTTAGAGCCGACACATTAATGTTATACTCCTGATTTTCTTTAAGATTTGTAATTGTAAATGATGTCCCCTTCACACCATCTTTAGGGGACACAATTGTCCATTCTTCCATTCCAGGGAGACAAGTCTCAAGAATATATCCAGTAATTTCAGAACCGCCATCATACACTGGTTTGTTCCATGCTAGTGTGATTGAAGAACTTGTTGTGTCTAGGATTCTTGGGTTGCTAGGGGGGCCTGGTGTGAAAAGGGTATCTGTGGCCTTAACAAATGGTGATGAAGGACTTGGTTCACTTGTACCTGCTGCATTTTCAGCAAAAACTCTAAACTCATATTCATGACCTGGAACAAGAGCAGCAACCTTGAAATGCAGTTCAGTAACATTCCTCTTGTTGCATTTTATCCAACGCAGACTAATCCTGTCTCTTCTCTCAATACGATAGTTGGTGATTTCACTTCCACCATTATTAGCAGGTGCACCCCAACAGAGAACTGCTGAATCCTTAGTGACTGCTGTTATTTCAGGTGTTTGTGGAGGATCTGGTCGTACATATGGATTTTCTGCAATTATTGCTTCAGACTCAAGAGGTTCTCCAACACCATACTTGTTAACAGCCATAACTCTGAAAATGTATTCATTTCCTTTGAGCAACTTTGTCGCTTGGTACTGATTAACCTGCAGTTCTGATGCCACATTTGTCCAAGCAAGTCTGCTTGACTCACGTTTTTCAATAACATAATGTTCAATGTTTGCACCTCCATCATCTGCAGGTGGATTCCATGTTAGCACACATTTTTCAGCTGTTATATCCGAAACTGCTAGAGGTCCCTTAGGTGGTCCTGGTCGATCAAGAACCTTTACATTAAAAACATGCTTAGCAAAGCCACCAACATTTGTTGCTGTCAAAATAAATTCACCACCATCCCTTCTGACAGAATCCTTGTTGATTAAGACGGTTGCAAGTTCTGTCATTTTGATCTGTAGTTTGGATGTGTTTTCAACATCTTTTCCATCTTTTGTCCAAACCATAGATGGCAATGGCTGGCCTGCAACATCAGCTTCAAGTTTGAAGATCTCTCCGGCTTTGACAAGGACAGTATCTTTAAATTTAGCATCAACCATAATCCTTGGTTCTTCAATGTCATCTTTGCAAATAATTGGATCAGATGGGTCAGATGGGTTACTTACAGCACCAGCTGAATTTCTTGCAAATACACGGAATTCATAAGATTCATTTTGTGTTAGACCACTTATAGTGAAAGTGGTTTCAATGATATTTGTAAAGTTCGCTCTCATCCAGCGTCCAGCTGGAAGATCTTTCTTTTCCACAGTATAGCCAGTAATCTTGAATCCACCATCATACTCTGGCTTTGTCCACTGAATAGTGATGGCATTTTTGGACACATGGATTGGGACAGGTTGACCAGGTGGATCCACTGGGTCAAGAGCAAGCATTGGTTCAGAAGCTTTGCTTGGTTTTCCAATTCCAGCTATGTTTTCAGCAATCGCACGGAATTCATATGCCACACCATCCTCTAGTCCTGTGGATTTGAACAGATTTCCAATCACAAGTGCCTTGCTAATTCTGTGCCAAACAATACTGCTCCTCTCTTTCCTTTCTACATGGTAACCAATGACCTCGCTTCCACCATCAGAAACAGGCTCATTCCAACCAATTGTCATTGTGTCCTTAGTGAAAGCGACAACTTTAGGAGTTCCAGGTGGCCCAGGTACCTTAAATGGATATGCAGCAACCACTGCCTCTGATGTTAATGGAGGCCCTGTACCATATCTGTTTTTAGCCTTGACACGGAATTGATATTCAGTTCCTGTTGTTAAACGATTTGCTTTAAATGTTGTACGAATAATCAATGAAGAGAGTTCTACCCATGTTTGGCTAGTAGTTTCCCTTATTTCTACTATATAGTTATTGATTGGTACACCTCCATCATTTTCAGGAGATTCCCATGAGAACTCAATTAGAGTACGAGATATTTTGTCCAGTTTAATTGGTCCCTTGGGTGGTCCAGGCACATCATGCACTTTTACTGTGATGTTATCTGTAACTGAGCCCACAATGTTCTTTCCTGTCATTGAGTATACTCCACTGTCACCCCTTAAACATTCATTTATGATCAAGATAGTTGAGGTAGAAGTATTTTCAATCATTGTCCTTTGTGTTAATTTGAGAGCTTGATTGTCTTTCTGCCAAGAAACTGTAGGCTTAGGACGTCCAGAAACGGGCACCTCAACCTTTATATTATCGCCAGCCTTGGCAATAACTGTCTTCTGACACACCCCACGGAGATCAAATTCTGGTTCTGAATTTTGTTCTTTGATAACTACAGGCTTGCTTACACGAGGACCACTTCGCCCAGAACTATTCACTGCCATTACACGGAATAAGTACTCTTCACTTTCATTAAGATTTTTTACAGTAAAGTCCAAAGTTTTCACAGTTGTCATATGGGCCCACTGGTCTGTTCCTTTCTTTTGTGCTTCAATTACATATCCAGTAACCCTACTTCCACCATCATGCTTTGGTTTAGTCCATGCAAGACCAACTGAGTTCTTCGTGACATCAGTAAAAGTGACATTTTCTGGTGGAGTTGGTGCTTGAGATGCTCTGATTGGGTCTGGGGTTTCAACTGCTTCACCAATGCCATACTCATTTTCAGCAGAAACTCTGAAATAATACTCCAAACCTTCTCCTAGATCAGGAACTCTAATGGAGCATTTTGCACATTGCGTGATCACAGCAGCATATGCCTTGCGAGTAGACTCTCTCTTCTCAATTATGTAATTAGTAATTTTAGCACCTCCATCGATAAGAGGCATTTCCCATTCCAATGAAATGCTTTCTTTGTCAATTGCTCTTGGTTTCAGATTAAGAGGAGGACCGGGGGAGTCCAAAACCCTTACAACCACAGAAGCAGTCTTCTTTCCAGCAGCATTCTCTAATGTTAAATCATATTTCCCAGCATCACGTCTATTACAGTCGGGAATGACTAACAGAGTATAGGACTCTGTATTGTCAATGATTGCGCGAGTTTTCAATGGTGAGTCCTCTTTTGTCCAAGTCACTGTAGGGGTTGGGCGTCCTTTAATAGGAACAAATATACGAATAGAGGCACCTGCCTTAACAACTAATGTTCTTCTAAGTTCTACATCTAGTTCTAAGTCAGGGATTTCTTCACGTTCAACAATTTCAACAAGATCCTCTGTTTGTGCTGGTTCACTAACACCCATTGTATTCATTGCAGAAATTCTGAAATGATACTTTGCTCCAGCTTGCAAACTGGGCACAACAAACTCAGTGATCCTCAAGGGCGTAGCTGTATCTTTCATCCATTCTTCTTCTCCTTCCTTTTTGTGCTCAACAAGGTATCCTGTGACTTCCATGCCACCATCAGTAAGTGGTTTGCCCCAGTGCAATTCAGCTGTGGTTTTTGTTGTGTCTGTGACTCTTGGGTTGACTGGAGGACCAGGTACATCTGGAAAGTTATATTATATATGTTAACACCCTCTTTGCTATTATATAACATATTAAATATTCACTTTTCTTACCTGCAACAAGCTTTGTCCTTACTGGCAATGAAGGTTCACTTGGCTCACCAAAACCAGCCCTATTTTCAGCAGTTACTCTGAATTCATATTCAACTCCCTCTTTTAGCCCTTTCACTTCAAAGTGGAGGTCAGTAATTATTTTCTTTGATGACCGTGTCCATCTCATGCCCTTCTTTTCTTTCCTCTCAACCATGTAGCCTATTATATCACTTCCACCATCATCAGCTGGTCTTTTCCAGGCAATGGTAACAGAATTTCCTCCAACATTTTCAACTTCTGGTTTAGCTGGTGGACCAGGGGGACCTGAAATAAGTAATATGTCTGTTGAGAATCCTATTTTTCACACATACAGTGTCTAGCTGTGTAGCATCACACAAAGGAACAGTATGGAAATAGTATAGAGTGAGTTTTTTTTAAAAAACATACCATAGCTATCCACCATTTTCACTGGTTCAGAATGGGAAACATCACCAGCTCCAAAACTGTTGACAGCAGAAACTCGGAAGATGTACTCATTTCCCTGAATAAGTTTATTGGCAACAAAGTGGCAGTCGATAACATTTTCAGCAAGGATGGTCCAAAGGAGACGACTTGTTTCTCTTTTCTCCAAAGTATAGTATTTAATTGTAGATCCCCCATCCTCATGAGGTGGTGTCCATGTCAAAGTGACCTTTTCAGATGAAATGCCACTTGCTTCAACTGGCCCTGGTGGACCAGGAACATCTAAAATTGTTACTTTCACATTTTCTTCTTTCACACCAAATGGGTTACTTGCTGTAATTGTGTACTCTCCTGAATCCTTTCTACTTGCATACTTGATATAAAGAGTAGAAGAAGAAGGTGTAGTTTCTATTTGGCACACATCTGATGGCTTGAAATACTTTCCACCCTTTGACCACACAGAGGTTGGCTGAGGTTTGCCCAGAATGCTTGTTGCAGTAATTACAATAGTATCACCAGCTCTGACAGTTAGGCCCTCTTTTACTGTTGGATCAATTATAATAGTGGGTGCAGCTGCAAAATAATAAAAAAAGCTAGTAAGCACAACTGTTTCTTAGGTTAGATGGAATGTAATATACTCAAGATGTATGAAGCAGAAAGCGTAATTGAGTCTTACCATATTCATCCGTGCACACAAGCGTATCAGTTTGTTCAGAGGGGGGACTTATTGCTCCAGCTGCATTCTTTGCTCTGATTCTAAATTCATACTTGCAACCTTCTTGCAAGTCTGCTACCGTATATGCACAGTCCACAACATTTACTGTATTAGCCTTCACCCAGACCTTGGCTGGGAGATCGCGTCTCTCAACAATGTAGCCTGTAAGCCTGTGTCCACCATCATACTGAGGTTCACTCCACTGAAGTGTTACAGTGCTTCTAGTAATGCTAATCACATCAGGTTTGCCAGGTGCATCTAGAATGAAATATGTTAAATTATTAAAAAATGTACCGTACTCAAAGTGGGGGTGTGTAATGGGGGATTATATAACACTCAAGCATTTGAAATAAGCTTTACTTACCAATTGCATCCAAGGCAACCATTGGGTCAGTGGCAGGACTTGGTCTACCAACACCAGCCAGATTAATAGCCATAACTCTGAACTCATATTCTAGACCCTCTGTTAAGCCTGTTACTTTGTAATCTCTCATCTTCAAAGCAGTTGGGTTTGCTCTTTTCCATAACATGCTGTTTCTTTCCTTGAATTCGACATGGTAACCTATACACAAAAAATAAATAAATAAATAAATAAATAAGAAAAAAAAATACTTTTGATACCAATTTGCAGTTGTATTTCAGTTTTTACTATAAATAAAAACATTGCCTTAATGAAATGGTTATTGGTCTTTTATTTATATATATATAAATAAATAAATGTATAATATATACTTTTATATATATTTTATATATTTATTATTTATGTACCTATGATTGGTGAGCCTCCAGTTTTCCTTGGATCAAACCATGTAAGAGTTGCTGAATCATGGCCCATATTCATGACTTGAGGGGGTGGAGGGGAATCTGGAACATCTGAAAATATAATAAGAAAGAAGGTTAGATTTTCACACCTTGATTTTTACCTATAATATCTCAACCGTATTAATAATAAATTATTAAAATTCAACTCACTGAATGGATGTTTGGCAACCATAGGGTCTGATTTGAGGCCCTCACCAATTCCATATTTGTTTTCTGCACTAACCCTAAAGATGTACTCAGTTCCTTCATGGAGACCAGTCACTCTGAAAGTGTTTGTTTCCACAGATGAAGACACGGTAACCCACATGTTAGTAATGGAATCACGTTTCTCAAGAATGTAGTTGGTAATTTCTGATCCCCCATCATCTTTAGGAACACCCCATTTTAAGGTTGCACCATCAGCAGTCACTTCCTTGAACTTTATTGGTGCAGTTGGAATTCCTGGTTTGCCAACAACTCTGACAAAAATTGTAGACTCTTTTGTTCCAGCAGTATTGCGAAGAGTGATGGTATATTTTGATGCATCTGTCCTTTGGCAGTCACGTATCAGAAGAGTTGTGTTTACTGCCGTTGATTCTACACACACTCTTCCTGTGTCTGTGAGATTTTCATCCTCTCCCTTCTTCCATGTGACAACAGGGACAGGCTTTCCACTAACAGGAATCTTGAGACGAATGGTGCTTGCTTCTTTTGCAATATAATTCAGGTTAGGCAACTCTCGCAAGTCACAGCTCGGAGGAACTGTAATAATATAAAAAAACAATTGAAAAGGACCAGATTTAATACCAGATAGAGCTTAAGGGCTTTTTTTTTATACTAATGAAAATCTTACCATTGACATCTTTTGCAATCACAGAAAGTTCTTTTACAGGACCATCACCAGAATCATTTGTTGCTTTAACTCTGTATTTGTATTCCCTTCCTTCGACAAGGTCCTTTGCACTATATTGCATGTTCTTTGATCTAAGAAGCTCCTTCCATTTGTCTTCGCCATTAAGGACCTCTAGCACATATGCAATGATACGGCTTCCTCCATCACTGATGGGCTTTTTCCAGGAAAGAGTACAAGAGTCCTTGGTAACCAGCAATGTCTTGAAGTCCATAACTGGTCCAGGTTGTTCTGGAATGTATTACGTTTATTTAATAATACATATTAGCATTGCCATTATAAAAAACATACATTGAAACTATTTATGCAATTGAAAATAATAATCAAAAATGATCTTCACTCACCAGAAGCTCTCACAGAATCCACAGTTTCACATGGCTCACCAATGCCATATTGATTTTGAGCCAGAACCCTGAAACAATAAGATCTACCCGCCTCTAAACCATCAATCTTGAAAGATGTTTTAGTGCAGTCGGTTGAAACGTGTGACCATGCTTTCCTTTCTGCATCTCTTTTGTCAACGATGTAACCTGTAATCTCACTTCCACCATCAATTAGAGGTTCGTCCCACAGGATGGAGGCACTGTCCTTCGATGCCTCTTTTATCATCAGATTCAGTGGAGGTCCAGGAGTATCTGTTCAGTGTTAAAAGACATATAATTACTGTACTAAATACAAAATATTATTACTATAAACTATAGTATATAAATATTAAACTATAAACTACATATAAATATAAAAGACCTCTTCAGACTCACCAAGGACCTTGACAATAACTGTGTACATCTTCATTCCGCTTACACTGTCAAGATTAAGGATGTATTTTCCTGCATCATATCTATTGACTTTATCAACGTAAACCAATGTATCAGTGGCTGTTGTCTTGATTAATATTCCATGTCTGTCCTTTATGTTAGTATTCATCTTGGCCCAGGTCACCCTGGGGATGGGTCGACCCTTAATTGTGGCATGAAGTTTCATTTTACTGCCAGCTGTCAGGACCACAGTGTCCTTCAGCTCTGCATCTAGCTCAGCCTCAGGAGCAGCTAGAATAACAGAAAAATATATTTATTTATTTATATATGTATATATATATATAAATCTCAGGCATTAGTTAAACAATATTTTTATTGTGTGTTTTGGCCAGAATTAAAGGAGAATTAACAAAACATTTAATTAATGATTTTAAAGTTATTAAATTATGTGTACCAAAAACATCCTTGGCAACATGTTTTTCAGGAACTTCACAAGGCTGGCTGAATCCAACTTTATTTACAGCAGTAACACGAAGTTGGTACTCTGAGTTCTCCAAGAGTCCAGTCACAACATAATTTGTATCCTGAAGGTTCTTGGGTACATTGCATCTTATCCAGTCTGTTGTATTAGTTCTCTTGCATTCGACAAGGTATCCCAAAATATCACTACCACCATCATTTGCAGGCTTAGACCAAGTTAGTCTAATGGTGCTGTTGGTGGTGTCTATAACTTTGGGAGAAACTGGTGGGCCTGGAGGATCTGTAAATAAGCAAGTAAATGTTAATAAATGCTTGTACATATTCCTAGATATACAAGATGTTGTATCTTAATAAATAACTTCTGATACTCACACAAAGGATCAAGAGCAGAGGTGGCATTTGATGGTTCACTAGGTTTGCCGAGGCCAGCTTTATTAACAGCAATGACTCTAAACTCATACTGAGCTCCCTCAGAGAGACCTCCAACCTCAAGTGTTCTCTCCAGCAAGGGTTTTCTGTTCAGTTTGGTCCAGTTAATTTCCTTAGTCTCACGTTTCTCAACTATGTATCCAAGGATAGGGGATTTTCCATCATCAGATGGTTCCTTCCAGCTTACAGTAATACGCTCCTTTGTGACGTTTGTAAGGACCGGTGGGTCACATGCTCCAGGAACAGCTGTTAATGACAAGCATTACATTACAGCACAGGAATTGTATATATACACACACACACAAAATAAAATGCATAGGCCATTAGTAAGATCTTACTGAAGGGATTCCTTGCAAAAACAGGTTCCGATATGATGCCATCACCAGTACCATAGCGGTTCTCAGCACGGATCCGGAACTGATATTCATGTCCCTCAATCAGTCTCTCCACTAAACATTCTTTTGTATCACCACTAATTTTAGCAGAAACTTGGGCCCAGTTAGCCCTACTTGTCTCACGTTTATCAACAACATAATTTGTGATTGGAGAACCACCATCTGCAAGTGGTGCTTCCCAGCTCAACTTGATCTGCTCTGAAAGTACCTCATCAAATTTGATAGAGGCTGGTGGACCTGGTATATCTGTATAAGGGAAATATATGATTATTATTTTTCCCAAAGGAGACACAAATATGCTACATCTCATTTTGTAATAGTAATTAAATTATATAAATTAATATTTTAACTCACCTAAAACTTTGAGTTGTATTTCTGCAGTTGTAGAACCACTTGGATTTACTGCAAGAATTCCATAATTTCCAGCATGGAGTTTAGTAACTGCATCAAGGCTCAGAGAAAAGAGGTGTCTCCTTTGAGATATCTTGAATTCTTTGTCAGCTTTCAGCGCTTCCCCATTCTTGCTCCATGTAACCTTGGGCATTGGTTTGCCAAATATCTCAGCTTCAAGGCAAACATCTGATCCAGCCTTTACTGGCAACATCTTTTTCATTTGTATAGAAAGCTCTATTCTTGGAGGTACTATAGATAAGCAAACATGAGAGAAAATCATTAAGACAAATAGCAATCAACAGCCATTTAGAAAACATTTTAAAGACGTAAACGAAACATAAAAATGCTTACCGTTTTCTGCAGATACCAGAATGGGGTCAGTGATTTCAGATGGCCTGCTAATGTTAACTGCAGTCTTGGCAATTACCCTAAACTGGTATTTAGCACCCTCATCTAACCCAGTTGCTGTGTACTCCTCACGAGGCACATTTTGACTACTTGTGTTGCAACGAACCCAAGTGTCTCCTGGAAGTCTCATCGCTTCAACATAGTATCCAATTATCTTGCTACCACCATCATTCTTTGGTTTGGTCCAAACCAATGTAACGGAGTTCTTAGTCACATCAAGCACCTCTGGTTTTCCAGGAGCATCTACAATTAAAAAACAGTTTAACAAATTCAGAAACATTTAACAGAATCATCTAATATACAGACATTTATACCTAAGAATTCATTTTATTTTAAATGCACCTACCAACAGGTGTTCTTGCTGTGATAAACTCAGTTTTCTTGCTTGGCTTGCCCTGTCCAGCTCTGTTTATAGCAGACACTCTGAAAGTGTATTCCAGACCCTCAATTAGGCCAGCACAAGGATATTCAGTTGTCCGAACAACAGAATCATTAGCCTTGACCCAAAGGAGACTGTTCCTCTCTTTGCGTTCAATGTAGTATCCAGTAACTGGACTGCCACCATCAGACTCAGGCTTATCCCATGCCACAAACATGCAGTCCTTGTTAACCTTGTTGATGCGGCAGTTCAAGGGTTCACCAGGAACATCTAAAAAAATATAAAATTATTAAATACTAACAAACAGGCCACACAATTTTTTTGTATCAGCCATTGCATGTTGATAGAGGATGCTGAAGCTTGTATTTCAACTCACTGAAGGGGAACTTAGCAACCATCCTTTCAGATGCAAGTGGGTCTGAAATACCAAATCTGTTCTCAGCACGGACACGGAAAACATATTCTTTTCCAGGAATAAGCTTTCCGATTCTGCAGCCAGCTTTGCCACAGCTGGAAAGAGCAGTAACCCAGTCACCTCTGCTTACATCACACTTCTCAATCACATAATTTGTGATATTGCTACCACCATCTTCTGTAGGTTTGTTCCATGAGAGTGTGCAGGCATCAGAATCTATATCACTGATTTCAAATGGTGGCTCAGGTGGTCCAGGAATATCTAAGACATAAGAATGTTTTTTTTAAACATTAACTGCACGTTTACATAGCACAATATTGTTGAAGGTGGTCCTAGTGAAAATTTCTGAAAAGTTCTAACCTCTGATGATGATTTTCAATGTCTGTTCAACTTTTCCAGTGCTGTTCTCAGCAACAAGGCTGTATTCACCACTGTCTTGTCTTGAAACATCCTTAATGATGAGCACACACATGTTCTGAGATTTGTGCACAGCAAGACGGCTTGATGGGACCACATTATTTTCTCCCCGTTTCCACTGGCATGTTGGTACTGGCTTTCCGGATACCAGAGCCTCAACCCTCAGTTTTGCTCCTGCCTTTGCAGTGACAAGCTCAGGCATGATCATTTTGGGCTCCACTGGGAAGAGATCACAAGATCGGACAGGTTTTTAGTGGAAGTGTAGTTTAAAATATATTTGAGTAATTGATTTAATAACTTACACATCTGCTCCTTGATCTCATAAGCTTCTCTGGTTTCTGTGGGAAGACTGGATCCCATGGTATTTCTTGCTGCCACTCTGAAGCGATATTTTCTTCCCTCCTTTAATCCAGCAATAGAGATGCTCAAATCCTTTACGACTGTGTACGGCGTCCATTCCTCCTTTTTCTCATCCTTCTCTTCCTCCACCACAGGTTCAGGCGGGGGTGGAGCCACTGGCTCCACACCAGGCTCAGCCTCACCTTCACCTTCAACAGCCACTGGTGTCTTCGGAGGTTTAGGCATTGGAAGCTCAAGGTAGTCAATAATGTAGCCATCAATTTTAGCTCCACCATCACGCATTGGTTTCACCCATCCCACAGTTGCACTGTTCTTTGTAATCTCTAGAACATCGACCTTCTGTGGTGGGTCAGGCTTGCCTTAAGGGAAAATACACAGTTGTTGTAGTAATTACTTTTTTTAATAAGAATTTTAAAAGCCTTAAAATTGTGGGAAAACGAAGAATAGACTTACTAATAGGATCAGAGGCCAGATAAGATTTTGCTGTAACCCTTGGGACTCCAGAGCCATACTCATTTACAGCCATGACCCTGAAGTAATACTCTGTTCCTGGGACAAGATTGGTAACTTTAAATGTGGTGTTATCAACATTAGCTTTCACTGTTGCCCAAGTCTTGCGATCTATTTGTCGTTTTTCAACAATGTAATGAGTGATGTTACTGCCACCATCGATTTCAGGTGGAGACCATGTGAGGTTGCAAGATGACATTGTGATGTCAGCAACTTCGAGACCAACAACAGGTCCAGGTGTATCTGTTTAAAAAAATCAAAATATTATTTATTATTTTTTGAGTATTTTAATACTTTTTTATTTATTTTTATCTGTTTCAGTCATATGATTTTTTTTCATTCACTCACCATATTTAAAAATATGGCAGATGAGCAGTAAAAGTCATGTGACTGAAACAAAAATTATTATTATTATTATTTTATTTATTTATTTATTTTTTACTTACCAAGTACTTTGACATTTACAAACACTGCCTTCTCTCCAGCTGGACTGGATACAGTCAATGAATATTTGCCTGAATCATCACGAGTGGTTTCAGAGATAACAAGGAATGTCATTGTATCAATGAGATCAACATGGCCCTTCTGAACAACATTATCTTTGCCCATCCTTCTCCATAAGACCTTGGGAGCGGGTCTGCCTCTGATTGTTGCAACTAATCTAATTGGGCAGCCGGCTCTAATAGTCACACCTTTCTTCAGTTCTGCATCCAATTCAATCTCAGGGGCCTCTAAAAATTGTGAAAAAATATAAAAACACAGATTTAGAAAGGAAGATTGCTGATAGTTTAAGAGCTGCTGAAAGTTTAAGAGTAGTCTATGAAAACTCACCCAAGACTTCTCTTGGTGTCACAACGTCACCAAGATTTGTTGGCTGACTCAAGCCAACCTGGTTTTGGGCAGAAACACGAAACTCATATTCAAGCTTCTCATCCAAGCTTGAGACCGTGAATTCTGTTCCGATCAACTGGGCAGCAACATTGCACCTTTTCCAGCCTTCATCTCCCTTTTTGCCTGTTCCCTTGACTCTTAGCTCAACAACATATCCAATAAGAGAAGCACCTCCATCATATGAAGGCTTTGTCCATGCAAGAGTAATTGATGTCTTTGAGCTGTCAGCCACCTTTAAGTTACTAACAGGACCAGGAGGCTCTGCAAATTGGAAAAAACAAATGCATTTTGCTATAAATCATTGATTGAATGCTTGTTTCATTCCGTAATTACATGCTTCTACTTTCTTTCTTTTCACTTTTCAGAACCACTTGCACAAATAATTATATTATTGTATTTTATCTTACCTATTTGCACTATTCTACTGTTTTTATTATTATCTTAAATACATCAACAAACATTTTTCTGTAATTTAACATACCAACTGGATCTCTTGCTGTTAGCGATCTGGATGGCTTGCTTGCATCTCCAACTCCAATTTCATTTTCAGCCTTGACACGGAACTGGTATTCATGATTAGGCAGTAAACCTGTAACAGTCATCTGTGTCCCTGAAATTGGGGACTTAACAACAGGGGCCCACCGAATGGCATGCTCTTCTTTTTTCTCAAGAATATAACCAGTTATAGGTTTTCCGCCATCGTTATCAGGAGAGCACCACATAACAACCATTTCATCTTTTGTAATTTTGGTAACTTCTGGAGCATCAGGTGCACCTGGTCTGCTGAACTGCGTCCTTGCAACAATGGACTCAGTTTCGACAGCAGGGCCAGCACCCATCTTGTTCTCAGCTCTCACCCTGAAGATGTATTCATTTCCTTCAATAAGGCGGGTGACTTTAGCGGAATTGGTAATAATAGCTGCTGAATGAATTGACCATACACCTCTCTTTGTCTCACATTTTTCTATGATGTAGTTATAGATCTCACAACCCCCATCATCTGCTGGTATCTCCCATGTAAGCTTGCATCTGTCTACAGAAATGTCTGACACTTTCAGGTCTCTAATAGGACCTGGTCTGTCAAGAACATTCACCTTGGCCTCAGCGGAGCAGGTTCCAGCAGCATTTGTTGCAGTAATAATGTATTTTCCAGTATCTCCACGTCTTGAATTTGTTAACAGGAATTTTGTGAAATTGGTGCCAGTTTCAACTTGTACTCTTGGGTTTTTCATGGTATCTGCAGTGTCTCCCTCTTTAGACCATTTTATATCAGGCTGAGGTTTACCTATAAGCTCTGCCTCAATTGGAACAGCATCTCCAGCTTTAACAACAAGAACACCCACCAGTTTGACTTTGAGCTCTGGCTGTACAAGTTCCTCTTTTACAAGAACTTCAGCTGTTGTCACCCAGTTACTCTCTCCTCCCTCATTCTTTGTTTGAACTCTAAATTGATAAATTTGGTTCTCAATGCATCTGTCAGCCATGAAATAGGTTTCCTTTATAGCACCTTTGTGTAATCTTTCCCATTCATCTGCTTCTTTAGGCTTCTTTTCAATATGGTAAGCAAGGTTGCGACTACCACCATCATATTCTGGTTTCTTCCACTTGAGAAAGACAAATGTCTTGCCGATTTCAGCGATTTGGAAGTTCTCTGGCTCTCCGGGTTTCTCAACTGGATCAACAGCAAGGACTGGTGCTTTTGTTTCTGTTGGTGGACCAGCTCCAATTTTATTCTCTGCACTCACACGGAAGAAATATTCACAATTCTGGACAAGTGGAGCTTTGAGAAGTCGTTTGGTGCAGTCTGAAGAAACAACAGTCCATCCTCTTTGACTTGGTTGTCTGCACTCAATTATATAATTAGTAATTTCAGTGCCACCGTTATCCTCTGGATTTTCCCAAGAAACCATACACGAGTCTTTAGTCACATAAGCAACCTTCAAATTCTGACAGGGTCCTGGAATATCAAGTACATTGACAATAATTGTAGCTTGTGCTTGACCACTGCTATTCTTTGCTTGAATTGCATATTTTCCATAATCAGCTCTAACAGCTTCCTGAATTACCAGCTCAACAAGAGGGAAGTTATTGTTCATCTCAGTGCGTTTATCTCTCCCTAAAACTCTTGCATCTTTAGTCCAAGTGATTTCAGGGTCAGGTCTGCCCTTAACACGGGTTACAAGGTTGATGATTTGCCCTGCTCTAACTGTTAGTAGGTCACGACAAGCAACATCAACAGTTACATCAGGGGGAACCAGAATGTCTTTGGCAAGCACAGTTTCTGTGAGTTCTCTTGGCTCACCATCTCCAACCTTGTTTGAGGCTTTAATACGAAATTTGTACTCTGTACCTTCACTAAGTCCAGGCACTCTAAATACACAAAACTTAATTAGATCCTTGTTTATTCTATCCCACTGTGCAGAACCTGATTTCTGGCATTCAACAACATAGCCTAGGATGGGGCTGCCACCATCTCTGGAAGGTTTGGTCCATACCAAATCTGCATATGACTTGCTCCAGTCCTTGAGCTTAATGTTACTTGGAGGCCCTGGAGGAGTAATTGGACGTTTAGCTTTAATTGGGTCTGATGGATATGAAGGCTCACTAACACCAGCAACATTTTCTGCAAAGATTCTGAATTCATAGGTATTGCCCTCAAACAAACCACAGACCCTGTATCTTACATCCAAGACTGGTGTTTTATTGACACGAATCCATTTACCAGTCATCTCCCTGCGCTCAACAATGTAGCCACTCACAGGGCTTCCACCATCAGTTTCTGGTTCAGTCCATGAGACTGTTACTGCATTTTCTGTTATGTCAGAACATGTTGGTTGGCCAGGAGGACTTGGTGGATTAAACATATGCTTGGCAATAGTGGGAGGACTTTCAAGACCAGCACCAAAGCCAATTTTATTCTCAGCACGTACACGTACAATATATTCACGTCCCTTCTCCAAACGTGGGACTTTGGCCTTCATGCTAGCGCTTCCAGAACTCACAACTGACCATGGTTCCCAAGGCTTCTTGACATCCTTCTTCTCTACCACATAGTTCATCAAAGGTGTGCCACCATCATCTTTTGGTGCTCTCCACTGGATTATCATATGATCAGGGGTCACCTCAAGGATATTTATGGGACCAAGTGGAGCAGATGGAACATCAAGAACTGTAACATGTAGAGCAACAGACTTGCTTCCAGCAGGGTTTGCCACAGTTAGACCATATTCTCCGCTGTCAGTTCTGACACATTCAGTAATAGTCAAGACAGTCGAATTTCCTTCTGTAACAATCTTAAATTTGCCCTCAGTTTTAAGCTCATTTCCTTCACTTTGCCACTTGGCTGTTGGAGTTGGAATTCCTTGCATGACCGCTGGGAGGACGATTGTACTTCCAGCTTTCACAACAATACCCTCAATAAGCTTCACATCAACTTCAATAGTTGGAGCCACTGAAAAAGAAAATTTTTATTACCATTGAGACCATTACCATAATAAAATGTAATATGTTGTCAGTAAATTTTATATATAATATAATATTATTGTGTAAGCTTACAGGTTTTTTCCTGGCATGTAATTGGCACACTTGTGTCTGGTCGGCTTATACCAATTGCATTTTGTGATTTTACACGGAATCTGTATGTTTTGCCCTCCACAAGTCCAGTAACATGGCATTGAGGATTGCTGACAGTCTTGAAGGTCACCCAGTCAGTAGAACCTTCTTCTTGATGCTCAACAATGAATCCGGTGATCTCACTTCCACCTGTTCGATCAGGCCACTCCCACTGAAGCCATACTTCAGTTTTGTCTGCATCCACATGATGCAGATTTTTGGGTGGACCAGGAGGATCTTTAGGTAAAAATATACAAATTAATTAACAAACTGGTATAAAATAGTCAAGCTTTTAAAAGAAACATTACATTTAATACTTACAAAGTGGATCAAATGCCTTGATAGGTTTGGTGGTCTCAACAAATGCACTCCTGCCAAACTGATTCTCAGCTGCAACTCTGAAGAGGTACTGAATTCCCTCCATCAGATATTGAGCCATAAGGCTAAGCTTTTTAGATGCAGCACAAACTGGAACCCAGTTCTCAGCTGCTACATCTTTCTTTTGCACAATATAGTGGGAGATCACGGCACCACCATCATCTTCTGGCTTTTGCCATGTCAGGTAAGCTGATTCACTTGTGACTTCAGAGATTTTCAAATTCTTTGGTGGTCCAGGTTTATCTAAATAAAAAAATATATTTATACATTTATCTATCTAGATAACAAGTTGATCATTAGACGTCATTGATCATTGTTTATTGTTAAGTGTTGTTCTTAAAACATTCATACCAAGAGCAAGAACAGTGCAAGTAGCAGACTTTGTTCCAGCTGCATTTTGAACAGTGATGGTATAATTGCCACAGTCAGCACGGGTACACTTCTTAATGTGAAGTTTGCTTCCACTTGCTGTGACCTCAGTAAGACAATGAGCAGGAACTTCACCATCATTCTTTTTCCAAGAGACAGTGGGAATTGGCATGCCCTTAAATTTGGCACTGAGTGTGATGTCTGTCCCAACCATGGCAAGGTGGTCACGTGCCATATTGGCATCTAACAGCAACTCTGGCTCCTCTGCATGAGAATTAAGATTAAAATAATAGGATTTTATTATTATTTTATCTTCCAATAAGTCAGTAACATACAATCAGTTAAATAAGTTAAATTATAAAACAACAGCTGCCTTTTAACACTACTGTTTTCTGAATATGAAAGAAAAAGGAGGAAATTACCAAGTCTATCATGAACCTTTACTGGGTCCTTGACAAAAGCAGGCTCTGATTTTCCAGCTGCATTCACAGCCATAATTCTGAATAGAAACTCTCCACCATCTGGTAGATTTGTCACAACAAACTTGGTGTCTGGGCATGATTCAGGAGTTTCATTTGCCTGGATCCATTCAATTGCACCGGGTTTCTGGTACTCAATCAAGTAACCGAATATTTTTCCTTTACCATCATGGCGAGGAACACGCCATGACAGACTTACAGAATCTTTAGTCTTGTCAACAGCTTCAGGCAAAACAGGTGGGCTTGGCTTAACTATTAAAGAGTAAGTGAATAAAGAATTATCAAATGTACTATTTCTTGATATTCATTAAGATAAAGAAACCATTAAATCATTAATGCTTACCAATGGGATCCTTAGCAAGAATAGGTTTACTGGGAAGGCTAGGATCTCCAATGCCAATTTCATTCTCTGCCATTACACGGAATTCATATTCACAGCCTTCAACGAGGTCTTGTACCCTATACTGTGTAGCAGGGTAGATTGGATCTCTGGTTGCACGAGACCATCTCTTAGCTGAGGGCTCCTTCCTCTCCAATATATAGTTTGTGATGGGCTTCCCGCCATCACGAGGACGGTTCCAAATTACCAATGCTGAATCATGGAAGACGTCTTTTAAGGTGGGTGTCTCAGGAGCCTCAGGTACCCCTGTAATCAGATGAATGATATCAGGCACAAAACATAACATTTTTACAGCTTTAATGGACAAGTTGTATGTTTTTACATACTGAACAGATCTTTAGCTTTCATCTCTTCTGATTCCAGTGGGTCGCTTATGCCATACATGTTCTCAGCACTAATTCTCATGATGTATTCACGACCCTCTACAAGTTTAGGAACTTTGCAGTGGGTTTTTGTGGTGGCAGATGTTACAGTTGTCCACATATCCCTATTTACATCTCTCTTCTCAATGATGTAGTTAGAAATTTCACATCCACCATCATCAAGAGGAGGCTTCCAGGAAATAACCATATGATCTCTGTGAACTTCCTCAAATACAACTGGGCCCTCTGGAGGCGTTGGACGATCTAAAAGCGCACAATAGATTGGTATAAAATATATTTTTTATTTTATTCTACAGTATATTCATATTTCTATTCAAATATTAATTAATATTTGGTAAACTTGTTTCATGAGACTTACCTGCAACTGTGACATTACAGATGCCTTTACGAGCACCAGTACAGTTTTCAACTGTCACACAGTATTTGCCACTGTGTCCACGCTGAGCTTTAATAATACCCAGGCACATTGTATTAGTAGTGTTTTTGAACTTGATGTGGTCATCTGCTTTTAGTTCCTTGTCATCTTTTGACCAGGTGACAGATGGTGCTGGTTTTCCAGTATACCGTCCTTGGAGTGCACAGCTTTCACCAACACGAACGACAACCTTATCACGGAAGTCCAGCTCAATTGTAGGGGGCTCTAAATTGGGAAAAGGGGAAAAAGCACATCATTAACCGTTAATGTTAATGTTTGTGTAATGTTGTGTACCAAATGAAGAACAGTTGGAGAGCTAAAAAAAAAAAAAAAAAAAACACTCACCCAGTTCATCTTTACATGTAATTGCCTTAGTGGAGAAGGATGGTTTGCCTGGACCAACTTCATTCACTGCACTGACACGGAACTCATATGTGTCGCCTTCACGAAGACCGTCATAAGTGTATTTCCTATCCATCAATGTCTCCTTGGTCAGTCTGACAAACTTGTCTTTGCCAATCATGCGAGCCTCAATAATGTAGGATATCACTTCAGACCCTCCATCATATTTAGGTGGCTTCCATGTCACACTGATATAGTCTTTTGTGACGGCAGTCACTACAAGATCTTCTGGCCGGTCTGGAACATCTAGTCAAAGAGGTCAAATGATGATTAGCTCAATGTAGAATTTTATTTTACAGTTGCATTTAATAGAGTTTCAAGCTACTGTATTTTTAAAGCAGGAAGAAAAGAAAAACAAAGAAGAATACTTACTAATACGATCCCTAATCACAATTTCACATGGTGTTTGGCAGAAAGGACCTACTCCAATTGCATTTTCAGGTGCAACTCTGAAAAAATATTCCTTTTTAAGCACAAGATTATTTACTATAGCATTTTGTCTGCCAGCTGTATAGGAGCAAGCTGTCCAAGCCTTGCGATCAGCTTCACGTTTCTCAATTTTGTAGTTGGAAATGGCAGATCCACCATCATCATCAGGGAAAAACCAGTTTAGTTTGCATGAATCACTTGTAAGGTTTTCTGCTGTAAATGGTGCCCCCACTGGACCAGGAATATCTGAAGCAACAAAATGAGATAAGAAACTGTACTTTCCCTAATGTAGCTATTTCACAGTGATGTGTATATTATTTGTGCCTGACAATTCTCACTTACCAACAACATCAACAATAACATTCTTCTTCACTTCTCCTCCATCATTTTTGGCTGTTATTGTATAAACACCTCTCTGTGCCCTAGTGCAGTCTTTAATTACCATGGAGCAGCTGATTGATGTGGTTTCAATAACAGCTTCTGATGGGACTGGATACCCATCTCTGCTCCATGTTATTACAGGTGGAGGTTGACCTGACACATATGCGATGATACGAATAACACCTCCAGCATGAATAACCATCTTCTCCTTTACTGAAATGTCCAACTCAAGGACTGGCAAAACTGAAATGACAAAAAAAATGTAATTAACAAAAAACATGCATTTATATGCAATAGAAATATTTCTCCACACAAGCATTAAAATAACACTTAATTTGGAGAATGTTGAATCACTGAGACTCACTTATCCGGTCCTTCATTTCAAGAGCATCAGCAACTTCACCTGGTTCACTCAGACCTGCAGCATTTAATGCCAAAACTCTAAACTTATAAAATGCATTCTCTTTTAGTCCAGTGACCACAAATTTAGTTCCTCTAACTTCCTTGTCTTTAGCCTGGAACAGAAGGAAGATTTATTGTAAAGAATGCATGAACATGTTTTGCTAAAAATAAAATATTTTAAATACATTTAGGTATATATAAATATTTAACAAACCTTGACCCATGCTTCTGTGCCCTCCTCTTTGTATTCAACATGGTAACCCATTATCTTTGAACCTCCATCCTTTAATGGTGGTATCCATTCCAAGTCTGCTGTAGTCTTAGTCCAGTCCGTGACTTTTGGGGTTGGCGGAGAAGGAGGAGCTACGAAAAGTGGATTTGTCATAGTTTGAGTCTCTATTAATAAAATATGATATGAAATTAAATATCACACTGTATTGTTTTCCTACCTATTGGATCTCTAGCAAATGTTGGCTCAGATGGCTCACTTGGAGGTCCACATCCTGCAGCATTTATTGCTGTCACACGGAACAAATACTGAGATCCCTCAATGAGCCCTGTAACTCTGTGTGATATACCAAGTGGCATGGGCCTGACTGGATCACGAGTTACTCTGCTCCATCGTTTAGATGTAGTTTCTTTACGCTCAAGCCAGTAGCCTGTAACTGGAGTGCCTCCATCTGAGTCTGGTTCTTCCCAGTTCACAGTCATGGAGTCTATTGTGATGCTAGAAAGTGTTGGCTTTTCACATTGTCCAGGTGGCACTAAAAACAGACATAAAATAACATCAGTTTTTTTTTTTTTACAGTGAAATAAATGTAATCTAAACATACAGTACAACGTTTCTAATAAGTTAAACTTTAAATATGTGAATGAATACTTACTGAACACATCTCTGGCCACTTCAGGTTCACTATCAAGAGGATCACCAACACCATATTTGTTTTGAGCCCTAATCCTGAAAATGTACTCATGGCCTGGCATAAGATTTTCGACTGTGAATATTCTCTCTTTGGGCTCACTAGTGACAGGTATCCAAGTCTTCCTGTTGGCAACACGTCTCTCAATAGTGTAGTTTGTAATTTTGGAGCCACCATCATCCTTAGGAGGCAACCATGACAGCGTTATCTGTTCAGCATGAATTTCCTCAAATTTGATGGGGGCAGATGGAGCCCCAGGACGCCCTGTTTAAAATAAGAATTATGTTACTTCTAACAACAACACCTACAACTCTTGTCTACAACTCATATGAAAAAAAAATATATATTATTGAAATTTACCTAGAACATTAAGCCTCATTTCCTTGGAATTGGTGCCAAGGCTGTTGCTGGCAGTAAGAGTGTAGAGGCCAGTATCTGAGCGTTTGCCCTGCTGAATCAGCAGTGTGCAGCTATCATCAGAAACAAGTTTGTTGATGTGCTCATCGTACTCAACATCAACCTTGTTTTCACTTTTGTGAGGAGGAGCCTTCTGCCATGTGAGTGTTGGAAATGGACAGCCCTTAATCTTAGCAACAATTTGAATATCTGCACCCTGTTCAACCTCCATGAATTCTGGAAGCTCAATGGAAGGTGCCCCTACAAGTAAAAGAAACAAAAATTAATTTGCACACCGTGGAACCCTTATTTGTTAAATTATTTTATTGTGTGTTGCTTTGTACGCACTGTTCTGGTCCTTAATAATGATGGGTCCTGCTGTAGAGGATGGTCTACTGGCACCAGCCTCATTAACAGCCTTAACACGGAATTCATATTCAGCACCCTGGTGGAGGTCCTCTACTTTGAAGGAGGTGGTGTCAATATCACGGCGGTTACACTGTCTCCATGATTCTTGCTGGTTTCCACTGCTATCCCACCATAGACGCTCAATGTTGTAGTGAGTTACAGGTGCACCACCATCATTCTTTGGTGGCTTCCATTTCAGAGTTACAATGCCCTTGGACATGTCAACGATTTTGAGTCTTGTGGGAGGATCAGGAGGATCTGTAAAAAATGTTGTGTTTTGAATAATCAGGATAAACTGCATTTAAACATTTTAAATGTCAGACTTGTTTGCAAAATATACTTACGAATAGGATCTCTGGTTTTAGTCCCCTGAATGGTTACAATATGAGGTCCCAAACCAAAGCAATTCTCAGCTCTTATACGGAACAAGTATTCTTGTCCTTCAATGAGGTCTGGCACAACTAAGGACTGTGTTGCGCAAGCCGGGTTGACCTTTGTCCAAGCCTTTCCTTCAACAGTCTTTTTCTCAACAAAGTAGCTCTTGATTCTGTCACCTCCATCACAGTCTGGTGGCTTCCAGCTTAGTCTACATGTTCCACGTGTGATGTCACTGATTTTGATATCTTTAGGAGCTCCAGGCAAATCTAGAAAAAAGGAGAAATTATTTAATGAGATACGATTTTAAGTGATAAAATACATACATCTAAATGTATGTGCTTCAGGATGTGATGTTTTGTATTTTAAATATACTGTTGCTTACCAAGTACATTCACGCGCACTTTAACGATTTTGGTGCCAGCCTGGTTGTTGGCAGTGATGATGTATCGCCCAGAGTGGTTTATTTTACATTCAGGGATTGTCACTACTGATGTATTATCGCTGGATGATATCTGCAAAGTTTACATGTAAAATGTGTTATTTGAATGTTAGTTTTGGTAAGTCCAAACAGAGTGTTGTGGGGAAAAAATAAATAATCCTACTTCTGAATCCTCTGGCAAAGTATGACGCTCATTCTTTTTCTCTGTTGGGGCAGTTCCATCAAAGTCCCATGTAACATTCGGAATAGGTCTGCCAGAGATGTTGGCTGGAATCTTGATGGTTGTTCCAGCACGACAATTGAGAAGCTCATTAGCGGTGACCTCCAAGGTAATGATAGGTTCCTCTGTGAACATGTTGAGCAACACATATCTTTAATCATAGATACCTTTCTACATGTATGTATTAATTATTATTCTATATTACTGCAACACAGCTACACAAAATAAGGTTTACCCAGAATATCTTGAACAATGGTATCGGCAGTTCTGGGACTTGGCTCAGATTCACCAGCAGCATTGACAGCAACAATCCTGAACCTGCATTTCTTATTCTCTTTAAGCCCTGACACAGTGTATGAATTGGTTAGGATCGGCTTATCTGGTGTATTAATCCTTCTCCATTCATGTGAACCTTCATCCTGAGCTTCAACAATGTAACCCTTTATTGGACTTCCTCCATCTTTTTCTGGTGGGGTCCAAGAAAGGCTCACGGTACTTGAGGTTTTGTTTGTTACTTCAGGTGCTGGTGGTTGACTTGGTGGTTCTATAATTAACATTCAAGAATGCAAAGTTTTATTAAAACATGGAATTCATAAATCTATTAAAAGAAAAAATATTACTTACTTTTTGGATCAAGCGCAAACACACACTCTGTCGCTTCACTTGGAGGTCCAACACCAGCTGCATTCTGAGCCATCACACGGAACTTGTACTCGGAACCCTCAATAAGGTGGAGCACATTGTATTCCAGGCCCCTGACTGCTGGTTTTGTTACTGGAGCCCTGTTAACACGACTCCAGTATACAGCTCCTCTCTCTCTCTTTTCAAGCCAATAGCCTTGAATGGTTGAGCCACCATTGTCTTTTGGAGGATCCCAAGCGACCAGCATGGATGAGCGAGTGTGACTGATAATCCTTGGCCTCTGGGGTGGCCCAGGAAGACCAAATGGATCCTTGAGTACAACCTTTTCTGATTCACATCCATCACTGACCCCATACTTGTTTTCAGCTTTAATCTGGAACTGGTATGTACCATAGGCCTCCAACTTGTACACCTGCAGAGGGGTGTTAAAACACATTTAGAGCATTTAAAAGCACACACCACAGTCTCAATATAAAAAGAAGTAATATGTATAGTAATGTGTGTTAATAATATATATTAACCCCATAACGTCTGTCTATGATGCAGCATGTCAACTGTTCCCAGTCAGACTTCTTTTTGCTGGCATCTCTCTTCTCAATGATATAGTTAGTGAGGTCATTTCCACCATTGTCCTCTGGAGCGTCCCAGGTAAGGTAGCAGGACTCAGCTTTGATGTCAGACACAACAATGTTTCTTGGTGGCAATGGGCGATCTAGGAAAATAACACCACAGTTAGGACATCCCCAATGTATCAAATGTAATCTTGTAGCAGTATTGCTGAAAATAAGAGGGTTGTGTCGAACATAATTACAAGAAAAAGCACTCTTTAACTTGTAACACCCAATATTACTTCCCATTTGTTGAAAATTCTAAATGTTTAAGTAAAATCAAATACAATTTAAAGTCTTACCCAAGATATCCACTCGGATTGTGCGTTGGCCTACTCCACGGGTATTTGTGGCAGTTAACTTGTAAATGCCTGTGTCTTTTCTTACAGTTTCAGGAATACCAATTTTGGTATTGATAGTTTGCCTGTTAAGCTCCTCTGATTCCAATGTCATTGTCTCAGTAGGCTGGTCGATAACTACTCCATTCTTTGTCCACTCAAATGTAGGCAAGGGTAGGCCAACAATCTCAGCAGGAATTTCAATAGCTGCTCCCTTCTTGACAATAATAGCATCACTCTTAAAGAACTTTAACCACTTTACAGTTGGTATAACTAAAATAGAGGAAAAAAATAAATGGAAATAATAAGGCATCAATTTAATTAAAAACCAAAACGAAATGTGTATAAAAGTTGTCAATGATTTATGTTATGTGGAGTGATACATACGTTCATCATCCTGAATATTCACACTGATTGGTTTGGATGGTTCTCCATCACCAACTTCATTGACAGCTTTGACTCTGAAGTCATACATCATATTCTCAGACAGATTTTCCAGAGTGATGATGAGGTCTTTACAGAGTTGACGATTGGCAACATCATATTCGTTGCTGTCTTGTCTCATCTTTTCAATATAGTAGCCTCTGATTGGAGAACCACCATCGCTACGAGGAGGTTCCCAAGTCAAAGTAATAGTGCTCTTGGTCCTTTCCTTATAATGCAGTTTCTCTGGGGCAGATGGAACTCCTAAAATTTAAATAAAAAGTCAACATTGTTTATTGCTTTTGTATGAAAACAAGTAGTGCAGATTACAAATTAAACATAATTTAAATGTTGTTTCAAGTACGAGATAAAATTTATTGTTGAATTTCATTTTAGTTACCTTTAGGATCCACTGCTAAAACAGGTCCAAGATCAACAGGAGCACCAAGGCCATACTTGTTCCTTGCAACTACACGGAACATATATTCTTCTCCATCAAGAAGACCAACAATGTCACATTTGCAAGCAGCAACCTCTAAGGGTTGCCTGTAAATGTGCATTTTCGCATCTTTTCGTTCAACAACATAGCCCATGATGTCACTTCCACCATTATCCAGAGGATCTGACCAGGTGAGTGAAATCATTTTCTTGGTCACATTAACTGTCTTAAGATCAACCACTGGTCCCGGGACATCTTTTGTATATATATAAAAAAAGAGCAAGAAAACATCCCAATGAGTGGTCACATTTCAGGTTTTATTAGCAAAAAAATGTATTATATAAAATAATTTGACTTACCCATCACATCCACCTTAACAGAGGCAGACTTGGTTCCACTGGGGTTGGTACCTGTGATCTGGTATATGCCGTGGTCAGTTCTCAAAGCATTTTTGATGGTTAAACTGCTGTTTTTTCCTTCGGTCTCAATAACTGTGTGTTCCTTGTCTGGCTCTGCATTATCTTTTGCCCACTTAACTTCTGGTACAGGGCGTCCAGTAACAACAGCAGGGAGACGCAATGTTTCTCCAGCTCTAATGAGGACTCCATTCCTTACAGAGACATCAAACTCAACCCCTGGGGCCTCTGTAAATTCAAGTACAGATTTAAAATTTTATCATAATTTCACTAAAATGGGCAAAGTAATTCTGACATATCTAAAATATCTTTTTTTTTTTAAAGAGTTCGAGATTCTCTGTTCCATTCAATGTTTGTAGAAAGGAGAACATGCCACAAGTTTTTTTTAACATACCTTCTGGCTCTTTGGCCTGAACAGGTTCAGTCATGCCTGGTGCTCCATGACCTGCTTCATTTACAGCATATACACGAAGGTTATAGTCAGCTCCCTCAGTCAGTCCAGTCACTGTGTATTTGCGGTCTTTGCATCTAAACTCAGTACAGCGAACCCAGTCCTTCTCTCCAACTAGACAGCGCTCAACATGATATCCAAGAATTTCTCCACCACCATTGTACAATGGAGGTACCCAACTTATATCGATAGTTGTATTTGTGACATCAACAATTTTTGGTACAGGAGGGCCAGGAGGTACTGCAAAACAATTGTTACATTTAATCAAATTATAAAATCATTTGGATTTAGTTAGTATAACTTCAGTTTGGGGACCATTTCCCACTATTAACTACAACCTCTTTGCCTCAATAAGCTGATAACATAAACCGAAAGTTATAGTATAGAGTTTATACTGATTAAAAAATATATTTAAACCCATATTTTAATGTTTAGTCTTTATTATTCACACTTACAAATTGCATCCATTGCTGTCTGAGGGTCAGTCGGTGGACTGAATTCTCCCGGGCCAGCAAGATTTTCAGCACAGACCCTGAACACATAAACGAGCCCTTCCATAAGACCCTCAGCCTTAACTGACAGTGAATTAAGAAGATTGCTGTTCACTCTGGTCCAATATTTGCTGTTGACTTCACGTCTCTCAATCCAATAGCCCAAGATAGGGCTACCGTTGTCCTTTGGCTCATGCCAGCTGAGAGCAACTGTGCTGGAGGTGACCTCTCCAATTCTTGGCATATTGGGAGCATCGGGTGGTTCTGTAAAGCAACGTTTCCAATATTTTCAATAATACTTTCAAATAATTTCAAATAAACCATAATATAAGACAACTACCAAATAAAGTGTAACTAAAATATAATTTTACCAAATTGATTCTTTGCAATAAGTGGTTCAGAGTAGCATGGATGTCCACAGCCAAACTTGTTTTCAGCTGTGACTCTGAAGATGTACTCTTTTCCTTCAATAAGCTTGGTTACAGGGTAATTGTATCCCTTGTGTGTCGAAGTCACAGTTACCCAACCAATCTCATCAGTAGTGTTGTCTTTCTTTTCCAGTATGTAGTTAATGATCTCACTGCCACCATCATCAAGAGGTGCATCCCACATGCAAACAACAGATGTGTTCCTGATCTCATCAAATGCAAAGTTAACAGGGGGGCCAGGCTTATCTGTAAGTTACAAGAAGCAGAAATGTTAATACATTTTTTCTAAGAACTGTCATTCGATTTAAAATCATAATCTACTAAATTACATTATGTGTTGAATAATTAAATCACAAACACATTTGACTGTGAAATACCAATCTCTAAATGCATTAAATGAAAAAGTAAAGACAAAAACTTATACAGGAGTATTTTTGCCCCAGTATCTTGAATTTTAGGTCATAACAGCATTTATGGAGTTCATCATTCATTCGTCAATAGTCGACTGTATGTTAATACACAGTCAACTGTGTGGACTGTAAGATACAGGTCTAGGGGAAGGGCTAGTGCATTAACTGGGTTAAAATATTTTAATCAAATTTTTTTTCATTAAGTTAATATGTTAAACTGACAGCCCCAATTTTTTCATTAAATAAATGCTTAGGAAGATACTCATTGTAGTTCCAAAAGTAACTCACCAAGAACATTGACTTCGCATGATGCTGTTGCAACACCATGGGGATTTTCAAGTCTAATAGTGAACATTCCATGGTCTGTTCTGACAGCATCACGCACCATCAGAGCTGTTTCATCCCTTTTGGTCTGATCAAATGACAAGCGATCTAAAAGTGGTGGATGAAATTCTTCTTCTGGTTCAGGTTGAACAGATTTCTTTTTCTTCTTTTTCACAATTTCTGGTTTCTGCTTAGCTGGTGGCTGCCTCACATTCTCATCATTTCTGAGCCAAGTAATAGTTGGGTAGGGAGATCCAGATATGTAAGCATCCAATCTAATCTCTTCGCCCTTTTTGATACTGAGGCCAGAGGCAATACGGGCATGGAATGATACCTTTGGTGGGTCTAAATTAAAAAAAAAAAAACACCACCACCATAAAACAGTTATATGTAATGTTTTATGTTGACACATAAGAGATGTGAAATGAAACTGTAATAGATTTAGTTTTTTAACATACCAACAGGATCAGCAGCCTTAATCAATGGTGTACTGCGAGATGGGTCGCTTGGTCCGGCAATGTTTTCTGCACGGACACGGAACTGGTATTCCTTTCCTTCCGTCAAGCCAGTGACAGTGTATGAGAAACCAGGTACCAGATTTGGAACACATCTTTCAAACCTGTCACCATCTTTTTCAATCTTCTCAAGAATGTACCCTGTGATTGGGCAACCACCATCATATGGTGGTGCCATCCAAGTAACAGTGATTGAATTTGAGGTGGGATTATGTCCTTCAACCTCAATTGGTGGGTCTGGATGTTCTGTAATTATTAATAAAAAATAAGATAATGAAATATTAATAAATTATAAATATATATATATATATATATATATAAAAAAACAACAACAAATACTCACGTTTCTGTTCTTCTGTTATGACCGGATTGCGGAGTTCAAGAAACTCACCACTACCGATCTTGTTAACAGCCTTGACTCTAAAGTTATATTCACCATTGAGCATAAGATCTTTGACCACAGAACTTAAAACATTGTCACCAGACATCACAGGCAAAAATGTCTTTTTCTGAGCTTCCCTGCGCTCTAGAACGTAGTGCAAGATTGGGCTACCCCCATCATTTTCTGGAGGCTCCCATGAGATCTTGCAAGAGTTCTTGGTGACCTCACTGGAAGAGATGTCCTTACATTGTCCAGGCAGGCCTTTTAATGGAAAATATGAGGCATTAAGGTATTTTTAAGCAGTAGATTTTGTAAGTGTGACAAATGGAATCAGTATAACTATACAGTTTCTTACCGATCACTTTTGCATTGATTGTGCCAGTTATTGAACCCAGACTGTTCTCAAGAGTAACAGTGTACACACCAGCATCTTCGTGTTTACACTTAAGAAGCTCCAGGTGAACACGATTGAGTTCACATGTCAATGTCAGTCTGTCTTCAGCCTTTAATTCAGTGTCACCCTTTTTCCAGACCATTGTTGGTTTTGGTATTGCTCTGTATGGGATTTTTATATCCATCTTCTCACCTTCAACAATTACAATATCTTGGGTCTGGAGATCCATGGTTGGTGCACCTTTAAAAATTAAAAGATGTATTAAATACCAGTACTAGAGCAATAAAACAATACATATACTGTTATTGTTTATGTATTGTGTGTATATGTGTATTATGTATACACACACACACTTATATACATTCATCCACAATGAATAACTGAATAGTACTTACAGTCAGGGTCTTTGGCAAAGACACCATCTGAAATTTCAGAGGGATCACTGACTCCAACAGCATTGATAGCACGAACTCTAAGAACATATTTTTTCTCAGGAATGATGCCTTCTTCAGCCTTAAACTTGAGCTCTTTGACAGGACGAGCATTAATCCTCATCCATTTCTCAGTTCCAGCTTCTGACAGCTCAACATGGTAGCCTGTGACTGGACTTCCACCATTCTTTTCTGGAGCTTTCCATGTAATGTTGATGTGCTCTCTGCTGGCATCAACAATCTTGACTTCAAGTGGAGGAGAAGGTGAACCTAAAATCCACATGAATCAATTCAGATTATGGTGTGTACATAATCTTATATCACTAGTGTTAGTATTGTAAATTGCATGCTAAGCAAATATGCATTAAGTTAACATACTTATGGGATCCTCAATGGTCATGATAACAGTAGGTTCACTTGGGTCGCCAACTCCAGCTTCATTCTCAGCACGGACCTGGAACTGTACCTCAGAGCCTTCATCGACATCAGTTACCTTGTACTTGCATTCAGGGCCAGATGTCTTTCCAGACTTTACCCAGCGTGTGCCTACCTTCTCTTTCTTTTCAATAACATATCTATGAAAAGAAGATTCATTAGACTTTATTTGCTTGAACACCATAAGCATACACATCATTTTATTTACACAACAAGTGTTTTACACATAAATTTGTTCATACTTGGCTATGGGTCTTCCACCATCATTGCTGGGTGGCTCCCATTTCAGGTCAACATGTCTCTTGGACACCTCAACAACAGTCAAAGCGTACGGTGGTCCAGGGGTTGCTAGAAAGGACCAAACGACTCATTTTAATGAAAGCTCTCTCTCCCTCTCTATATATATCACACACACACACACACAAATATATAAAATAGATACAGATAAAGATATTGTTCAACTTACTGAAAGTGTCCTTGGCCAAAACAGAGTCTTCTAGTTCACAGAACTCGCTTACACCAACTGCATTCTCAGCAGCAACACGGAAAACATAAAGAGAGCCTTCATTCAGTGGAGTGACTTGGTACTTGGTATCTTTCACTGTGGTATCCACAGCCTGCCAGGCCCTGCGTCTGACATCTCTCTTCTCAACAACATAGTTGGTAATTGGAGAGCCACCATCACTATCTGGTTCAGTCCATTTCAGGTCACAGTTGATTTTAGTAACGTTAACCACCTCAAGCCAGCGTGGGCTATTTGGAGGATCTATCAAAATGAGAATAAGAAAATTAATATTATTCTTTACAGTTCATTGCAGGTTAAATATAAGAAACAGAGTTATTAAATTGGTGTTTGATATTATGAAAATATTCTGGTTAAACCATTTAAAAATAAATAAATACACGCTTCAACTTGTATTTATACAATTAAATATCTTTCATTTTGAATCCTACAGTAGAAACTGATATCTAGATACATTCTTCATTCTATTATCTTGATAGTGAATATAATTATTAAACAAATCACTTCTATAAACACTCACAGAGTCTCTCTTTGCAGACAACAGGGTCACTTGGGTCACTGGGTTCACTCTCTCCAGCAATATTGATGGCCTTGACTCTGAAAGAATACTCCTGCTTTTCCATCAGACCCTTCAATAAATGCTCTGTTGTTGGCACATCCTCAGCTACACGAACCCATTCCTCAGATCCGGTCTTTTGAAGCTCAATTATGTAGGACTCAATCTTAGCCCCGCCATCATGCTCAGGCCTGGTCCACTGCAGGTCTGCTGAAGTCTTGGCAATGTCTTTAATGAATGGTTTCCCTGGAGCCCAAGGAGGATCTAAAATAACAACAATTGAGATTTATGACTTAAAATTTGAATTATTTAATTGATTTAACATTGAAAAGTAATATCATAACATACCAATTGGGTCTTTAATCAAAACTGGGTCAGTTTCAGCACTTGGCTTTCCTGGTCCTGCAAGATTCTCAGCCAAAACACGGAATTTGCACTTCTTCTTTGTTGGCAAACCTTTCACCCTGAAAAGGTGACATGAATTTGAGACTTTCTAGAGTTTTGCACTTCCATCACCATTTAAGTTCAGACACAATGAAAGGGAGTATCCTTACCTGTACGATGTGTCCTTTACTGGCAGCTTGTTACACCTGATCCATTTGTCAGTCTCCGGATCAAACCTCTCAACCCAGTAACCAGTGATGGGGCTTCCACCATCTTCATCAGGCTCATACCAAGTCAGAGTTACAGCATCCTTTGTGATATCAGACGGCTGAACCCTGGTTGGTGCCCCAGGGGTATCTGAGTGACACAGAAAGTTAATGAATTTTGTAAATAAAGAAATAAACACATATATCCATGCATAAATGTATTATATATGCATTATATAGTGAGCTGTATGCTTACCAAATGAATACTTTGCAACAATAGGCACATGCTCTGCAGGTGTCCCAATGCCATACTGGTTCTCAGCAGATACTCTAAAGACATACTCCTTCATGGGAATGAGCTTGGAGGCTTTAAAAGTAGTTTGTTTGATTGTAGCAGACAGTTTCTGCCACTCTTCTTTATCTATGGGTCTCATCTCCACAATGTAATTGGTTACTAGTGAGCCACCATCATCTCTGGGGGCATTCCAGGCCAGACAACAGGATTCATTGGTGATTTCAGTGATATCAAAAGCAGCTGGGGGGCCAGGTTTGTCTGTTTTTCAACATAATAACATTAACATTATATTACCACTGATTATAATCACCACTGATTTCTTTATCAAAAATTATGATAAAGAATTGATTATGCTGATTATGTTGATCTGACAGAAAAAAAACGTACCAAGAATGTTGACATCAACAGTTGCAGTGGCACGGCCACTAGTGTTGACTGCCTCAATGATGTAGGTGGCTGTGTCAGATCTGGTTGTTTTTGCGATGGAGAGTGTGGAATGGCCAGGTTTTGTGTCGATGGTAATCTTATCATCTGGTTTCAGGACAAGGTCAGCCTTTGTCCATTTTACTCTCGGATCGGGCTTGCCAAGCACATCAGCAGGTAGGTCAATCTTAGTGCCAGCCCTAGCCGTTAAGCCTGCTAGAAGCTTTACATCCAGCTGGATTTCTGGTGGCTCTGTAATATAATAAAACGTTAATATATAGCCTAGTGAATTCTAAATATTATTTAACTGGTGGACCACGATCACTAACCTTTAGGATCTACAGCCAGGATCTCATCTGTAGCCTTGCATGGTCGGCTGGCCCCAAGTCTGTTCACTGCTCTTACACGGTAGGCATACCACTGACCTTCAGTAAGACCAGTCACCTGGAACCTGGGATATGTGTAAGGATACCAATTAAACATATATCTGAATAATTATTAAACATGTTGTGTTCATTACAGGGATGGTCATGAAGAGTCATCACTCACTTAAGTTCAGGTATGGGATCTCCACAGGCTTCCCATTTGTCAGTGCCACGCTGGCATTTATCAACAATGTAGCCCTTCACAGCAGCACCACCATCATATTTGGGAGGTTCCCAGAGCAGGAAGATGCTCTTTGCTGATTTGTCTCTCCATTTTAGGTTCTCAGGAGGGTCAGGCACAGCTGATTTTCAAAGAGGTTTGGTTCACTGTCAAACTGTTCTTTAATTTATACCCTTCAAACTAAAAGAATTTAACACTTTTTAAGACTTACTGGCTGGGGAGGACACATTCACAGGTTCATCAATGTATGCTGGCTCTCCTGGTCCACATTTGTTGCAAGCAATAACACTGAACAGGTACTCCTTGCCCTCAATGACGTCTGTGACAGTGTACTCGAGGTCCTGTATGCCTGACATCACCTAAGGAGCAGATGTTTTAGATATAAATATTTCAGTATGTAAAATGTACATATTCCGTAAACAAGTTACTGTTTAAAAACAGCTCACCTTAACCCAGGTCTTGCGGGAAACCTCTCTTTTCTCAATATTGTACCCACTTACAGGGCTGCCTCCATCATGATCTGGTGCTTCCCACATTAGATGCACATGCTGTCTGGTCACCTCTGCAACTTTGAAGTCTTTGGGTGCACTTGGACATGCTAAAAGATGCAAAAATTGGATTGTACATTAACTACTGTGCAAAAACAACATTATAGTACGAGAATATAGTTAATATATATATATATATATATATTAATTATAGAAAAATTTGCATACCAATAACATTGACTTCGATCTCTCCAGAGGCAGATGTCACATCATTCTCCAACTGTAATGTGTACGTTCCTTTGTCTGGACGCACACTTGGAGCAACAAACAGTTCGGTGTATGTAGGCTTTGTAACCATGGAAACACGATCACCTGCCGTGAGCTCTTTGTCACCAAATGTCCACTTGGGTTTGGGCACAGGATATCCCGTAATAGGAACTCGAATGACAAGAGCATTGGGAACAATGACCTCCAAACCATTCTTGAACCCACTGAGGTCCATGGTGGGACCCACTAAAGGTGGAAAAGATAATTTGCACATTTAAAAACGTATGTGCATGTATATTTTTACCTGTCTTTAAGGAAAATTTTAAATAGCATACCATGAGGATCATCCGCCAAAAGTGGCCCGATTGCATCAGCTGGATCAGAAACGCCAGCAGCATTTTCTGCACACACTCTGTAGTGATACTTCTGACCAAACTTCAGTCCAGAAACCTTAATGTAGGAAGTAGGATACATAAATAAACTTATATATTCATATAACTATACATTTTGTTAAATTTAAAACACACAATTAAACAATGAGACATACCCTGTAGTAAAGGTCAGGGCAAAGCCTAGCGTTACATCTCAGCCACTTGTCAGAACCATCCTCACACTTCTCAATGATGTAGCCTGTAATCATACTGCCTCCATTGCTGATGGGTGTTTCCCATGACAGCTGAACTGAATCTTTGGTCTGATTTGTGTAGTTGAAGTTTAGAGGTGGACTTGGCCTCTCTGTAATAGGAGACAAAATGTAATATTTCCCACCATCTTTTGCAACAACTCAAGACACAGTGAGCAAAATATAAACCCTACTAACCAATGGGATCCATGATCTTCACTGGATCAGTGGCAGAGCTTGGCTGGCCAATTCCGGCTTTGTTCTCAGCTCTGACCCTAAAGATATACTCCTTGTTTTCAACAACATCATTGAGTGTGGCTGTGCGATCCTCAGCTTTCACCACCATAACAGGCTCCCACTTCACAGAGGTTCTGTCACGCAGTTCAATGATATAAGATGTGATTTCAGATCCTCCATCAAAAAGTGGTGGTTCCCAGGAAACCGTGGCACCAAACCTATTGACAACTCCAACCATAAACTTCTGAGGCGCATCAGGCACATCTGTTAGAAGCAGAAGAATATTTATCAAATATTTTTTTAAGACAATATAAAATTATATATTACATTTTCAACTCCTACCATAAAACGGAGCAATTAATTGAAGCATAGCTCACCAAATTTGTTTTTGGCTTGAACAGCCTCATCAGTAGTAACAGGTTCTCCATTTCCAACTCTATTGCGAGCACATACTCGGAAGAAATACATGTTGTCTTTCTGCAATCCGCCAACACAGTACTCTGGAATGTCGGCACGGTCTGTGGCCATTGTCCAGGTCTTGCGTTTGACATCTCTTCTTTCAACCACATAAGCCAAGATCTTGCTTCCACCATCACTTTCGGGTTCTTCCCAAGCAAGGCTTACCTCACCATCAGCAGTGTCAACAACATGCAGGTTCTTCACAGGTCCCGGAACATCTACAAAAACACTTTCATTAGACATCAAGAAGTTAAAATTGTCTGTAAATCATCTAGTTTGATTTCCTACTTACCAATGACATCAAGATTAATGAAAGCCTCTCCTGTTCCATGTTTGTTCTTGATGACAATCTTGTAACGACCCTGGTCTGATTTCTTAGGGTCCTTTAGCCTGTACTCTGTCCTTTCATTGGATGTGTCAATGTTTTGCCCAGGTAGGCTGATGTCATTGTAAAACCATTCTGCCTCGGCACGAGGATAAGCATCATAGGGTACCGCCATGACAAAAGGCTTTCCAGCATCTGTTACAAGGTTCTGATCTGTAGTCTTGATCTTTGGAATAGCTGTAAAGAAAGGTATGCAAGACATTAATACCATTTATCTCCTAAAATGGAAACCAAAGCAGCAGTAATAGTATGGGAACTCTGTATCATACCTGCAAGCTCAAGCTTGGCTCTGGCATCCTTCTCCTTAGCAACAATTCTATATTCTCCCTGATCACGGGGTCTGATCTCACAGACCTGCAATCTATGAACTTTGCCCTCACTGATCATCTGGTATTTGTCACCCTGGACAATGATCATGTTGTTTCTCATCCATTTGACCTCAACTCTGTCCTTATTTATTTCAGCCTCAAACACAATGTCTGATCCTGGAGGCTTAAATACATCTGTGGGTGGCCTGATAATTTCCACTGGAATCTCTGTTAAAGGAAGATACGAAAGAAGATATTAGCTAATCATATAACCAGGCTAGAAAAATAACAGGAACAGGCTGGGGGTAAAAATACCTTCAACAAAGAGACGTGCCCTTGTCCTTTTGTCTTCCACTCCACAGGCATATTCACATTCATCATCTGGTCTACACTCTTTGATTACAAGCTTGCATTCTTTACCATCTTTTTCAATATGATATCTAAAAAGAGGTCATGATCATTAGCAAACTTTTTTTTTTCACATTATTACAGAATACTTTGTTTCATGGTTAAAAACTCACCTTGGTCCTTCTCTGATTTCTCGTCCATTCCTGTACCATTTACCATGGGCTTTTTCCTTAGATAATTTGCAAGTGAACTCGGCATCCTCAAATTCAGTAATGGTTTGGTCTTTGAGCTGAGCGGTGAAGTCAGTGGGTGCCTCACTGATGATCAGTTCTGCTGTGGACTTATCAGCACCAGCAACTACACTGTATTCACCCTCATCTGCAAGGCTGCAGTCCTTAATGGTCAGCGTGTGCTTGTTCTTGTCCACACGATACAGAATGCGTTTGCTGAAAGCGATCTCTTGACCGGCCTTCATCCACTGGACTGTCGCATTAGGTCTGTTCACTTTGCAAGTGAAAGTGATAGTCTTCTTTTCCTCGATTTCACAGTCCTCTAGTGGTTCAATGATATGAAGGGCTTCCTCTGAGATGCAAAAAAATATATATCAGCACTGCACATGCTAACACAATACACATGGTATAAAAGACAGATGTATAATGACAACACACCTAGTACATTGATGTTAGCAGAGCACTTGGCCTGCTCTCCACGTTGGTTAGTCAGTGTAATGGTATAACTGGCTTCATCTGACTTTTCTGCAGCTTTTATTCTCAGAGAGAACACATTGTCTCTCTGAACCAAGACAAATTTGCTGCTCTCAAACATGGTCTCATTGTTCTTCAGCCATTTGGCTTTAGCTCCCTCTGAGTTGACTTCGCAGTTAAGAACAATCTCTTGTCCTTCCTTTACTTGGGTATCCTTGATGGGAGTGATTATCTTCAGTTTTTCTAATGAGACAAATAATGGTACCCGTTTTTAGTTCAATTTAATACAACAATTCAAAATGAAACATTTGCAGACATTTACAGAAACGGATTAAAGTACAAAAAAACTGTACAAAAAAAAAAAAAACGCTTACCAATCACCACCAAGCCTGCTGAAGCCTTTACAGAGCCAATGTGGGCAGTGAATGCACCCTCATCTTTTAGCTCGCAGTTCTTGACAATGAGTGCCCTCCTCTTGCCATCAACAACAATTTCATACTTATCATCAGTTGTAATTTCTTTGTCGCCTTTGAACCATTTGACTTCATAGTTTTCCTTAGACACTGAGCAAACAAACTCAGCCTTTTCACCCTCAACAGCCTCTTGGTTTTGGGGTCTAGCGATAAACTCAGCTGCCAATTCTAAAGCAATAAAGAAAATAAATTTTAAGTACATCAATGCCTTTTGACCAATAAGGAATAGAAGGACTTTAATATAACAGCAAGTTTAAAAAAAACTTTAAAAAAGCTTAAAACTTACCACTGATCTTTAGAGTTGCTTTTGTTTCAGAAGCAGGCAGTTTGCACTGGTACTCGCCAGCATCATCCATACGGAGGTCCTGTATGATGAGAATTCTCTTTCTACCATCTGCAACATGTTCATATCTACCACCCTCGTGGATCTCGTGGTCATTCTTGTACCATGTAACCTCTGCACTAGGTTTGGAGACCTCACAAATCATCTTAATGCTGTCGGTTTCTGTGCCCTCAGCATTGGAAAGGTTCTTTGTAAATCTAGCTTCCTCCTCTGCAAGGCAAAAGAAATGATCATAAATGTCTTTATTTTTAGTTTGATTTTAGAACAATGGCTGAAACAAAACTTACCGACAACTGTCAGCATTCCAGAGGACTTGGATGTCCTTGCATCACATTCATATTCTGCTTCATCATCAAATACTGCCTTGCTGATAATGAGTATACGCTGTAATCCCTTGGCAATAATCTCATACTTTTTGCCTTTTCTGATCTCAGCGCCATCTTTGAACCAGCGAACCTGTGCATCAAACAGTTATGAATCAATCCAGATTTTGTGTGCATACTGATTTTAAAGTAAAAAGAAAGATATCTGAAAATCATGCAAATATATTAGTTTAGTTTCCATACATTCAAAATGCTAAAAATTGAATTTGTAATTCTGCTGCCTTAGATTTAACATGTAAATCATTCACAGCTTTGCTAGTAGTCTCAGACCTAGACCTAGACCTCTGTAAAAATTCTGAACTCTGTAACTGTGAAAAAAATACCTTGGCACTTTCACGGGACACTTCGCATTCAAACTTAGCAGATTCCTTCTCCTTAACCTCAACATCACGAAGAGGCTTAGAGAATTCAACAAATGGAGCTGAAAAAATAAAAATAAAATAAAAATAAATAAATAAATATATATATATATATGCTTCATACAAATAATTTTGTGTTATTCCATGTCCATATTGAAGTTTTTTAACTTACGCTCAACATTTAAGAAAGCAGATGTCTTGAACTCCTTTGCATCACAGGTGTATGTCTTGGAATCATCAAGGCTACAGTCCTTGATGATCAGTCTCCTTATGCGTCCATCAGCCACCATTTCATGCTTCTTGGTTTTACGGATTTCCTGTCCGTCTCTAAACCACTTCACGTCAGCATTCTCCCTGGACAGTTCACACTCCAGAATGGCTGTGGCTTCCTCCTCAACAGTCTGGTCCTCCAAGGGCTTGGTGAACTCTGCTGGTGGCTCTGTGATATGTTATGTGATAATGTGAAACCCTATGCCATCTCTATATATGCCTATATATTGTATCTGATAGGAATATAGGTGTTCCAGGGTTATTACAGTACACTTAAACAATAACAAAATAAAAACAAAACAATTTTGTTACTTGAAATAAAATAAATGTTAAATAATATAAAAAAGGTTTAATATAAAAAACCATAACTAAAACTACACAAAATAAAATAAAACTATTAAAAACAACAAAATTACTAAAACAAAAACAAATGAAAACTTTAAGATTAAAACTAATTCAAAATATTAATAAAAACTATAATAGTACTAAAAATTATATTAAAATCATACCGTTCACAGAAAGTTTAGCTTGGGTCACAAAGTCCTTTGCAGTAAGTTTCACTTCCCCGGCCTCTGTCATCTTGACATCTCTTACAGTCAGAGAATGCAGTCTTCCTTCTGCTCTGGTGACCACCTGTATAAAACAGTGTGGGATAGGTTTGTAGGCTGAGTGGTTATATCAAATGCATTATTTTCATATTTTTACTAGGCGTATATGTGATAATTACATAAGAAGCATATTTTCTTTGAATAAAGCGTTACAATTAAAGAGACATGTATTTTATGAAATGTCTTAACAATTATGAAGTACACCACCACTTCAGCAACACTCTTGAAACAGTTAAAAATAACCAGACGGGCGCCTGCAGGGCAAAATGGCCCAGCGTTATCTCAAAACTTTGAGCAAGTACTGTTGCAAGTACTGTTGGAAGTCCTTATATGCAGAAAATATTTATATAAAGACTTTTCACTTGCAATTGTCACCTAAGACAACAAAATATTCTATGTGCATATACTGTATTTTTAACCTATAGTATGTTGTCAATTATCCATTAAATACAGCATCATAGCAAACCAGTGAAATCAATGAATATCCAGGCAAAAGCAAAATTAAATTTATGATGAGCAAATTAACACTCATCTAAAGCAAAGAATCTCACCCTGTCACTAGGCTCCATCTTTGTTGAGCCAACGAACCATTCAACTGGAATATCTTCATATGAGAGCTCACAGTCAAACGTAGCAGTCTCTCCAGCAGTGACGTTGACATCCCGCAGAGGTCGCAGGAGGCCAATTGTGCGTGCTTTAGAGGAGGAAATGGACATCCTTAATAATAACAAGAGACTATCCTTCTACTACAATTTGTCATTGTTCTCTATCACTAGGTCACAATTTGCAGTCCGAGGAACTATTTAGATTGACACATGATCCTACATCATTAGCATATTGAGATTCCATCCACTGCCTGTGGTTAGATAAACTAGGAGGCATGTTTCAGCTCTTCCAATCACTCCTACCCTCTCCTGATAAGGTATGGGGCTTTCTAAAATAGTCCTGAGCCGTGATTGGCTTTTGACTAAAAGATATCTGTTTCCGTCACTCAACTTTTTTTTTTTTCCAGTGAAACAAGAATGCAGGTTGGTTTGTTAACCAATATGTAAAAAGAAAAAAAGTTACCCAAGTAAGCTTAATATTTTTATTTCTAAAAAAAATGCTCTATGACAAGTTATGAACTATGTGAAAGACTAAATGATTAAAGACAATATAAATGTCTCTTAATGTTTATTTTGTATTCACTTATGAGGATTCTCACCTTTAACTCTGAGCTGAGCACTTGATTTTGCGTTAGCAGCACTGAAGTCCACACCACCAGCCATATCCATGCGAACACTATAAAGGATAAGCATGTGCTTGGTGCCTTCCTCCTTAATTTCACAGTCCTGAGTGAAAAAACAATTATTTGGTTAAAAGATAAAAAGTTTTTGTTTACACAGTATATGTGTGTATTGTGTATATTTATTAGGTACATATAAATATACACCATGCATGTATATATTTAAGAAAAATATTATGTTTATATATCATTTAAATTATATAACAAATTTTTTAAAAATATGTACTGTATGTTTGTGTATTCATATATATATATATATATATATATATATATATAATATACTCTCAACACATATATTTGGCAAACAAAAACTTTTATTTTTTTATGCGTTTTATTGTTTAAAAGCACTAATACACAGACACAAATGTACATACATATCACGTGTGTGTGTGTGTAAGAAAAACATTAATTTCAGGAAACCCTTACGGCAGACTGGTGCAGGGCATCTCCTTTGAGTTTCCAGTTACCATGAACATCCTCCTCAGAGATTTCTGTCTCAAAGCGAGCAGTCTCTGTCTCTGTGACCTCCACACTGTACAGTGGACGGACAATCTTAATATCACGTTCTGCAAAGAACAGGAAAGGAGAGGCAAAGTTATAGGAGTTCACTGTATTTTTATCTAATTTATATCTACATATGGATTAATACAACAAAACATAAAACACATAAAAATACATACCTTCAATGTTGAGCTTAGCAGCTGTCTTGTCAGAGCCGCAGTCGCACACATATTCACCAATGTTAGCCTTCTCTGCCTTCTTCACTGTCAGGATACGTTTCTTTCCATCAGCCTTGATGAGGACGTTCTTAGAGGGAGTGATTTCCTTCCCGTCTTTCAACCATTTCACTTGAGCAGAAGATTTGCTCACTTCACACTTCAGGACAACCTCATCCTTCTCAACTGCAGTGTAGTCCTGTAACTTGGTGGTGAAGTAAGCTTCTCCCTCTGTTGACATAGAGGAGGACATTAAGCTTTTACGTGATTTACCAGAAAAAGGCCCTGTATGTAATACACTAAATATTTAACCCACATTTGGTGATAAAGACCTTAACACAAAGTTGTTTTCTCAATGGACTAGTTAACCAACATATTTATCTTTCTCTTTTTCTATCTTTCTCTATTCTAAAAGCTCTGTCATGCATCTATTTTTTGTTCCTTTTTTTTGTGAGCGAATGAATGAATTAATTTTTTTTTTTACTCTGGAGCTTTTAGTCATTTATCAAACTATTTATGCTCACCTCACAAAATAATTCTAAAACAGATGGCAGTTTTCACAGAAATTTGTAATGGGGCCAATTCGCTATTGTAACTTGTATTGTTATAAAAACAGACTCCAAAGTGAAACAATAGACATGAAAGCAGCCACTATGTACTGTCAATACAGCAGTCAATTATACTAAAATCATTGTAAAAAAATGTATCATAAAACATTTTGAAACACCTACCGAGCACAGTGAGCATTGCTTCAGAGCTTTTACCAAGGGCCTCAACTTTAATTAGCGAAGTGTCATCAATAGACACCTCTTTGAAGGACAGAGTATGGATCTTGCCATCCTCAGACATGTGCACCACTTTGCTTGGATGCAAACGCACATCGTTCTTGTACCAGGTGACTTGAACCTTCTCATGAGAAAGTTCAATCCTGAATTCTGCAGTCTCACGCTCTTTAACAGTGACATCTTTAATGGGTCTGACAAACTCAAGACGGATACCTGTGTAGAATGATAAATTCAGATCAAAAACAATTCATCAGGAAAAAAATCTGAAGGAAATGTGATTACTGTGCATTCCATTACCCTGAATAACAAGTTTGGCAGATGTCCTCTTGTCCTCAGCCTCAAACATGTACTTAGCCTCATCCTCATAGGCAGCAGATTTGACCACTAAAGTATGTCTTTTCTTTTCAGCGAGGATTTCAAACTTTTCATCAACCTTCAACTCCTGGGATCCCTTTAGCCAACGGACGACCTTAGCCTCTCTTGACAGTTCAATTTCAAATCTTGCATCATCTTTCTCATAGACTTGTACATCGCTCAAGGGCATGACAAAAGAAATGGGCAGATCTATGACAACGATGAACAGAAAGAGTTGATTAGATAGGAAAAATTACCTCTTGAAGTACCTTTTCATTAAAAGAATATATTAAAAATTCACTATATTTTTTTTTAATCACCTTTCACTTTAAGATTTGCAGAGCACTTAGCATTTGCTCCCTGAAAGCCCACTTCTCCAGATTGGGAAACTTTGCAGTTGTAGAGTGTTAATGTGTGTTTTGCACCATCCTCAATAATCTCAACATCCTGTTAGCAAAACACATGAGAAAAAAAATATGAATTATGTTTCCACGTGTTTATGTAAGATGTTTCATTAATTTATTGTTGGAGCTTTGCTCACGGGTGAAGAGGACAAGACTTCGCCCTTCAGTTTCCATTGCCCGTGGACATCATCTTCTGAGATTTCCACCTCAAAACGAGCTGTCTCCCCATCAAAGAGCTCAACGCCATACATGGGTCGCACCACTTTGATGTCACGAGCTGGAATTAGAAAAAAAAAAAAA